>CP110838.1:11200000-11538965 GCA_028411795.1 Euphorbia peplus
TGCCTCGGGGACCGGGATTGAATTTTAACACGTTTTTATGATGCGTCGGACAAAACCTTAACTCGAGCTCACATTTTTGGATGTCCCAATATCACGACTAACACGTATAACAAATAATGGGTCGTTTATAATTTGGGTTTTTCAGGCCGGATTCAAGGGTGCCTCGGGGACCGGGACTGAATTTTAACACGTTTTTATGATGCGTCGGACAAAACCTTAACTCGAGCTCAGATTTTTGATGTCCCCATACCCCAACTAACACGTATAACAAATGATGGGTCGATCATAATTTAAGTTTTTCGGGCCGGATTCTAGGTTGCCTCGGGGACCAGGACTGAATTTTAACACGTTTTTATGATGCGTCGGACAAAACCTTAACTCGAGCTCAGATTTTTGACGTCCAATTACCCCAACTAACACGTATAACAAATGATGGGTCGTTTAAATTTTGGGTTTTTCGGGCCGGATTCTAGGGTGCCTCGGGGACCGGGACTGAATTTGGACGTTTTTTTGATGCGTCGGACAAGACTTTAACTCGAGCTTAGATTTTTGGATGTCCCAATATCACGACTAACACGTATAACAAATGATGGGTCGTTTAGAATTTGGGTTTTTCGGGCCGGATTCTAGAGTGCCTCGAGAACCGGGACTGAATTTTAACACGTTTTTTTGATGCATCAGACAAAATCTTAACTCGAGCTCAGATTTTTGATGTCCCAATACCCCAACTAACAGGTATAACAAATGATGGGTCGATTATAATTTTGGTTTTTCGGGCCGGATTCTAGGGTGCCTCGGGGACCGGGACTGAATTTTAAGACGTTTTTATGATGCGTCGGACAAAACCTTAACTCGAGCTCAGATTTTTGATATCCCCAAACCCCAACTAACACGTATAACATATAATGGGTCGATTATAATTTGGGTTTTTCGGGCCGGATTCTACGGTGCCTCGGGGACCGGGACTGAATTTTAAGACGTTTTTATGATGCGTCGGACAAAACCTTAACTCGAGCTCAGATTTTTGATATCCCCATACCCCAACTAACACGTATAACAAATGATGGGTCGATTATAATTTGGGTTTTTCGGGCCGGATTCTAGGGTGCCTCGGGGACCGGGACTGAATTTTAACACGTTTTTATGATGCGTCGGACAAAACCATAACTCGAGCTCAGATTTTTGACATCCAGTTAGCCCAACTAACACGTATAACAAATGATGGGTCGTTTAAATTTTGTGTTTTTAGGGCCGGATTCTAGGCTGCCTCGGGGACCGGGACTGAATTTGAAAACGTTTTCTTGATGCGTCGGACAAGACTTTAACTCGAGCTCAGATTTTTGGATGTCCCAATACCCCGACTAAAATGTATAACAAGAGTAGGGTCGTTTAAATTTTGTGTTTTTCGGGCCGGATTCTAGGGTGCCTCGGGGACCGGGACTGAATTTGGACGTTTTTTTGATGCGTCAGACAAGACTTTAACTCGAGCTCAGATTTTTGGATGTCCCAATATCACGACTAACACGTATAACAAATGATGGGTCGTTTATAATTTGGGTTTTTCGGGCCGGATTCATGGGTGCCTCGGGGACCGAGACTGAATTTTAACACGTTTTTATGATGCGTAGGACAAAACCTTAAATCGAGCTCAGATTTTTGATGTCCCAATACCCCAACTAACACGTATAACAAATGATGGGTCGTTTAAATTTTGGGTTTTTCGGGCCGGATTCTACGGTGCCTCGGGTACCGGGACTGAATTTTAACACGTTTTTTTGATGCGTCGGAAAAGACTTCAACTCGTGCTCAGATTTTTGGATGTCCCAATACCCCGACTAACATGTATAACAAGAGTAGGGTCGTTTAAATTTTGTGTTTTTCGGTCCGGATTCTAGGCTGCCTCGGGGACCGGTGCAGAATTTTAACAAGTGTTTTTTGATGCGTTGGACAAAACTTTAACAAGAGCACAGATTTTTGGATGTCCCAATATCACGACTAACACGTATAACAAATGATGGGTCGATTATAATTTGGGTTTTTCGGGCCGGATTCTAGGGTGCCTCGGGGACCGGGACTGAATTTTAACACGTTTTTATGATGCGTCGGACAAAATCTTAACTCGAGCTCAGATTTTTGATGTCCCAATACCCCAACTAACACGTATAACAAATGATGGGTCGATTATAATTTTGGTTTTTCGGGCCGGATTCTATGGTGCCTCGGGGACCGGGACTGAATTTTAAGACGTTTTTATGATGCGTCGGACAAAACCTTAACTCGAGCTCAGATTTTTGATGTCGCCATACCCCAACTAACACGTATAACAAATGATGGGTCGATTATAATTTGGGTTTTTCAGGCCGGATTCTAGGGTGCCTCGGGGACCGGGACTGAATTTTAACACGTTTTTTTGATGTGTCGGAAAAGACTTCAACTCGTGCTCAGATTTTTGGATGTCCCAATACCCCGACTAACATGTATAACAAAAGAGGGGTCGTTTAAATTTTGTGTTTTTGAGGCCGGATTCTAGGCTGTCTCGGCCCGGTGCAGAATTTTAACAAGTGTTTTTTGATGCGTTGGACAAAACAAGAGCACAGATTTTTGGATGTCCCAATATCACGACTAACACGTATAACAAATGATGGGTCGATTATAATTTGGGTTTTTCGGGCCGGATTCTAGGGTGCCTCTGGGACCGGGACTGAATTTTAACTTGTTTTTATGATGCGTCGGACAAAATCTTAACTCAAGCTCAGATTTTTGATGTCCCAATACCCCAACAAACACGTATAACAAATGATGGGTCGATTATAATTTTGGTTTTTCGGGCTGGATTCTAAGGTGGCTCGGGGACCGGGACTGAATTTTAAGACGTTTTTATGATGCGTCGGACAAAACCTTAACTCGAGCTCAGATTTTTGATGTCCCCATACCCCAACTAACACGTATAACAAATGATGGGTCGATTATAATTTGGGTTTTTCGGGCCGGATTCTAGGGTGCGTCGGGGACCGGGACTGAATTTTAACACGTTTTTATGATGCGTCGGACAAAACCTTAACTCGAGCTCAGATTTTTGACGTCCAATTACCCCAACTAACACGTATAACAAATGATGGGTCGTTTAAATTTTGGGTTTTTTCGGGCCGGATTCTAGGGTGCCTCGGGGATCGGGACTGAATTTGGACGTTTTTTTGATGCGTCGGACAAGACTTTAACTCGAGTTCAGATTTTTGGATGTCCCAATATCACGACTAACACGTATAACAAATGATGGGTCGTTTATAATTTGGGTTTTTCGGGCCGGATTCATGGGTGCCTCGGGGACCGGGACTGAATTTTAACACATTTTTATGATGCGTAGGACAAAACCTTAAATCGAGCTCAGATTTTTGATGTCCCAATACCCCAACTAACACGTATAACAAATGATGGGTCGTTTAAATTTTGGGTTTTTCGGGCCGGATTCTAGGGTGCCTCGGGGACCGGGACTGAATTTTAACACGTTTTTTTGATGCGTCGGAAAAGACTTCAACTCGTGCTCAGATTTTTGGATGTCCCAATACCCCGACTAACATGTATAACAAAAGAGGGGTCGTTTAAATTTTGTGTTTTTCGGGCGGGATTCTAGGCTGTCTCGGGGACCGGTGCAGAATTTTAACAAGTGTTTTTTGATGCGTTGGACAAAACTTTAACAAGAGCACAGATTTTTGGATGTCCCAATATCACGACTAACACGTATAACAAATGATGGGTCGATTATAATTTGGGTTTTTCGGGCCGGATTCTAGGGTGCCTCGGGGACTGGGACTGAATTTTAACACGTTTTTATGATGCGTCTGACAAAATCTTAACTCGAGCTCAGATTTTTGATGTCCCAATACCCCAACTAACACGTATAACAAATGATGGGTCGTTTAAATTTTGGGTTTTTCGGGCCGGATTCTAGGGTGCCTCGGGGACCGGGACGGAATTTTAACACGTTTTTTTGATGCGTCGGAAAAGACTTGAACTCGTGCTCAGATATTTTGATGTCCCAATACCCCGACTAACATGTATAACAAGAGTAGGGTCGTTTAAATTTTGTGTTTTTCGGGCCGGATTCTAGGCTGCCTCGGGGACCGGTGCAGAATTTTAAAAAGTGTTTTTTGATGCGTTGGACAAAACTTTAACAAGAGCACAGATTTTTGGATGTCCCAATATCACGACTAACACGTATAACAAATGATGGGTCGATTATAATTTGGGTTTTTCGGGCGGGATTCTAGGGTGCCTCGGGGACCGGGACTGAATTTTAAGACGTTTTTATGATGCGTCGGACAAAATCTTAACTCGAGCTCAGATTTTTGATGTCCCAATACCCCAACTAACACGTATAACAAATGATGGGTCGATTATAATTTTGGTTTTTCGGGCCGGATTCTAGGGTGCCTCGGGGACCGGGACTGAATTTTAAGACGTTTTTATGATGCGTCGGACAAAACCTTAACTCGAGCTCAGATTTTTGATGTCCCCATACCCCAACTAACACGTATAACAAATGATGGGTCGATTATAATTTGGGTTTTCAGGCCGGATTCTAGGGTGCCTCGGGGACCGGGACTGAATTTTAACACGTTTGTTTGATGTGTCGGAAAAGACTTCAACTCGTGCTCAGATTTTTGGATGTCCCAATACCCCGACTAACATGTATAACAAAAGAGGGGTCGTTTAAATTTTGTGTTTTTGAGACCGGATTCTAGGCTGTCTCGGCCCGGTGCAGAATTTTAACAAGTGTTTTTTGATGCGTTGGACATAACTTTAACAAGAGCACAGATTTTTGGATATCCCAATATCACGACTAACACGTATAACAAATGATGGGTCGATTATAATTTGGGTTTTTCGGGCCGGATTCTAGGGTGCCTCTGGGACCGGGACTGAATTTTAACACGTTTTTATGATGCGTCGGACAAAATCTTAACTCGAGCTCAGATTTTTGATGTCCCAATACCCCAACTAACACGTATAACAAATGATGGGTCGATTATAATTTTGGTTTTTCGGGCCGGATTCTAGGGTGCCTCGGGGACCGGGACTGAATTTTAAGATGTTTTTATGATGCGTCGGACAAAACCTTAACTCGAGCTCAGATTTTTGATGTCCCCATACCCCAACTAACACGTATAACAAATGATGGGTCGATTATAATTTGGGTTTTTCGGGCCGGATTCTAGGTTGCCTCGGGGACCGGGACTGAATTTTAACACGTTTTTATGATGCGTCGGACAAAACCTTAACTCGAGCTCAGATTTTTGACGTCCAAGTACCCCAACTAACACGTATAACAAATGATGGGTCGTTTAAATTTTGGGTTTTTCGGGCCGGATTCTAGGGTGCCTCGGGGACCGGGACTGAATTTGGACGTTTTTTTGATGCGTCGGAAAAGACTTTAACTCGAGCTCAGATTTTTGGATGTCCCAATATCACGACTAACACGTATAACAAATGATGGGTCGTTTATAATTTGGGTTTTTCGGGCCGGATTCAAGGGTGCATCGGGGACCGGGACTGAATTTTAACAAGTGTTTTTTGATGCGTTGGACAAAACTTTAACAAGAGCACAGATTTTTGGATGTCCCAATATCACGACTGACACGTATAACAAATGATGGGTCGATTATAATTTGGGTTTTTCGGGTCGGATTCTAGGGTGCCTCTGGGACCGGGACTGAATTTTAACACGTTTTTATGATGCGTCGGACAAAATCTTAACTCGAGCTCAGATTTTTGATGTCCCAATACCCCAACTAACACGTATAACAAATGATGGGTCGATTATAATTTTGGTTTTTCGGGCCGGATTCTAGGGTGCCTCGGGGACCATGACTGAATTTTAAGACGTTTTTATGATGCGTCGGACAAAACCTTAACTCGAGCTCACATTTTTGATGTCCCAATACCCCAACTAACACGTATAACAAATGATGGGTCGATTATAATTTTGGTTTTTCGGGCCGGATTCTATGGTGCCTCGGGGACCGGGACTGAATTTTAAGACGTTTTTATGATGCGTCGGACAAAACCTTAACTCGAGCTCAGATTTTTGATGTCCCCATACCCCAACTAACACGTATAACAAATGATGGGTCGATTATAATTTGGGTTTTTCGGGCCGGATTCTAGGGTGCCTCGGGGACCGGGACTGAATTTTAACACGTTTGTTTGATGTGTCGGAAAAGACTTCAACTCGTGCTCAGATTTTTGGATGTCCCAATACCCCGACTAACATGTATAACAAAAGAGGGGTCGTTTAAATTTTGTGTTTTTGAGACCGGATTCTAGGCTGTCTCGGCCCGGTGCAGAATTTTAACAAGTGTTTTTTGATGCGTTGGACAAAACTTTAACAAGAGCACAGATTTTTGGATGTCCCAATATCACGACTAAGACGTATAACAAATGATGGGTCGATTATAATTTGGGTTTTTCGGGCCGGATTCGAGGGTGCCTCTGGGACCGGGACTGAATTTTAACACGTTTTTATGATGCGTCGGACAAAATCTTAACTCGAGCTCAGATTTTTGATGTCCCAATACCCCAACTAACACGTATAACAAATGATGGGTCGATTATAATTTTGGTTTTTCGGGCCGGATTCTAGGGTGCCTCGGGGACCGGGACTGAATTTTAAGACGTTTTTATGATGCGTCGGACAAAACCTTAACTCGAGCTCAGATTTTTGATGTCCCCATACCCCAACTAACACGTATAACAAATGATGGGTCGATTATAATTTGGGTTTTTCGGGCCGGATTCTAGGTTGCCTCGGGGACCGGGACTGAATTTTAACACGTTTTTATGATGCGTCGGACAAAACCTTAACTCGAGCTCAGATTTTTGACGTCCAAGTACCCCAACTAACACGTATAACAAATGATGGGTCGTTTAAATTTTGGGTTTTTCGGGCCGGATTCTAGGGTGCCTCGGGGACCGGGACTGAATTTGGACGTTTTTTTGATGCGTCGGAAAAGACTTTAACTCGAGCTCAGATTTTTGGATGTCCCAATATCACGACTAACACGTATAACAAATGATGGGTCGTTTATAATTTGGGTTTTTCGGGCCGGATTCAAGGGTGCCTCGGGGACCGGGACTGAATTTTAACAAGTGTTTTTTGATGCGTTGGACAAAACTTTAACAAGAGCACAGATTTTTGGATGTCCCAATATCACGACTGACACGTATAACAAATGATGGGTCGATTATAATTTTGGTTTTTCGGGCCGGATTCTAGGGTGCCTCGGGGACCATGACTGAATTTTAAGACGTTTTTATGATGCGTCGGACAAAACCTTAACTCGAGCTCACATTTTTGATGTCCCAATACCCCAACTAACACGTATAACAAATGATGGGTCGATTATAATTTTGGTTTTTCGGGCCGGATTCTAGGGTGCCTCGGGGACCGGGACTGAATTTTAAGACGTTTTTATGATGCGTCGGACAACACCTTAACTCGAGCTCAGATTTTTGGATGTCCCAATACCCCGTCTAACATGTATAACCAGAGTAAGGTCGTTTAAATTTTGGGTTTTTCGGGCCGGATTCTAGGGTGCCTCGGGGACCGGGACTGAATTTTAACACGTTTTTATGATGCGTCGGACAAAACCTTAACTCGAGCTTAGATTTTTGACGTCCAATTACCCCAACTAACACGTATAACAAATGTAGGGTCGTTTAAATTTTGGGTTTTTCGGGCCGGATTCTAGGGTGCCACGGGGACCGGGAGTGAATTTGGACGTTTTTTTGCTGCGTCGGACAAGGCTTTAACTCTAGCTCAGATTTTTGGATGTCCCAATATCACGACTAACACGTATAACAAATGATGGGTCGATTATAATTTGGGTTTTTCAGGCCGGATTCTAGGGTGCCTCGGGGACCGGGACTGAATTTTAACACGTTTTTATGATGCGTCAGACAAAATCTTAAGTCGAGCTCAGATTTTTGATGTCCCAATACCCCAACTAACACGTATAACAAATGATGGGTCGATTATAATTTTGGTTTTTCGGGCCGGATTCTAGGGTTCCTCGGGGACCTGGACTGAATTTTAAGACGTTTTTATGATGCGTCGGACAAAACCTTAACTCGAGCTCAGATTTTTGATATCCCCATACCCCAACTAACACGTATAACAAATGATGGGTCTATTATAATTTGGGTTTTTCGGGCCGGATTCTAGGGTGCCTCGGGGACCGGGACTAAATTTTAACACGTTTTTATGATGCGTCGGACAAAACCATAACTCGAGCTCAGATTTTTGACGTCCAGTTACCCCAACTAACACGTATAACAAATGATGGGTCGTTTAAATTTTGTGTTTTTCGGGACGGATTCTAGGCTGCCTCGGGGACCGGGACTGAATTTGAAAACGTTTTTTTGATGCGTCGGACAAGACTTTAACTCGAGCTCAGATTTTTGGATGTCCCAATATCACGACTAACACGTATAACAAATGATGGGTCGTTTATAATTTGGGTTTTTCGGGGCCGGATTCAAGGGTGCCTCGGGGACTGGGACTGAATTTTAACACGTTTTTAAGATGCGTCGGACAAAACTTTAACTCGAGCTCAGATTTTTGATGTCCAAATACCCCAACTAACACGTATAACAAATGATGGGTCGTTTAAATTTTGGGTGTTTCGGGCCGGATTCTACGGTGCCTCGGGGACCGGGACTGAATTTTAACACGTTTTTTTGATGCGTCAGAAAAGACTTCAACTCGTGCTCAGATTTTTTGATGTCCCAATACCCCGACTAACATGTATAACAAGAGTAGGGTCGTTTAAATTTTGTGTTTTTCGGGCCGGATTCTAGGCTGCCTCGGGGACCGGTGCAGAATTTTAACAAGTGTTTTTTGATGCGTTGGACAAAACTTTAACAAGAGCACAGATTTTTGGATGTCCCAATATCACGACTAACACGTATAACAAATGATGGGTCGATTATAATTTGGGTTTTTCGGGCCGGATTCTTGGGTGCCTCGGGGACCGGGACTGAATTTTAACACGTTTTTATGATGCGTAGGACAAAACCTTAAATCGAGCTCAGATTTTGGATCTCCCAATACCCCAACTAACACGTATAACAAATGATGGGTCGTTTAAATTTTGGGTTTTTCGGGCCGGATTCTAGGGTGCCTCGGGGACCGGGACTGAATTTTAACACGTTTTTTTGATACGTCGGAAAAGACTTCAACTCGTGCTCAGATTTTTTGATGTCCCAATACCCCGACTAACATGTATAACAAGAGTAAGGTCGTTTAAATTTTTTGTTTTTCGGGCCGGATTCTAGGCTGCCTCGGGGAACGGTGCAGAATTTTAACAAGTGTTTTTTGATGCGTTGGACAAAACTTTAACATGAACACAGATTTTTGGATGTCCCAATATGAGGACTAACACGTATAACAAATGATGGGTCGATTATAATTTGGGTTTTTCGGGCCGGATTCTAGGGTGCCTCGGGGACCGGGACTGAATTTTAACACGTTTTTATGATGCGTCGGACAAAATCTTAACTCGAGCTCAGATTTTTGATGTCCCAATACCCCAACTAACACGTATAACAAATGATGGGTCGATTATAATTTTGGTTTTTCGGGCCGGATTCTAGGGTGCCTCGGGGCCCGGGACTGAATTTTAAGACGTTTTTATGATGCGTCGGACAAAACCTTAACTCGAGCTCAGATTTTTGATGTCCCCATACCCCAACTAACACCTATAACAAATGATGGGTCGATTATAATTTGGGTTTTTCGGGCCGGATTCTACGGTGCCTCGGGGACTGGGACTGAATTTTAACACGTTTTTATGATGCGTCGGACAAAACCTTAACTCGAGCTCAGATTTTTGACGTCCAATTACCCCAACTAACACGTATAACAAATGATGGGTCGTTTAAATTTTGGGTTTTTCGGGCCGGATTCTAGGGTGTCTCGGGGACCGGCACTGAATTTGGACGTTTTTTTGATGCGTCGGACAAGACTTTAACTCGAGCTCAGATTTTTGGATGTCCCAATATCACGACTAACTCGTATAACAAATGATGGGTCGTTTATAATTTGGGTTTTTCGGGCCGGATTCATGGGTGCCTCGGGGACCGGGACTGAATTTTAACACGTTTTTATGATGCGTAGGACAAAACCTTAAATCGAGATCAGATTTTTGATGTCCCAATACCCCAACTAACACGTATAACAAATGATGGGTCGTTTAAATTTTGGGTTTTTCAGGCCGGATTCAAGGGTGCCTCGGGGACTGGGACTGAATTTTAACACGTTTTTATGATGCGTCGGACAAAACTTTAACTCGAGCTCAGATTTTTGATGTCCAAATATCCCAACTAACACGTATAACAAATGATGGGTCGTTTAAATTTTGGGTTTTTCGGGCCGGATTCTAGGGTGCCTCGGGGACCGGGACTGAATTTTAACACGTTTTTTTGATGCGTCGGAAAAGACTTCAACTCGTGCTCAGATTTTTGGATGTCCCAATACCCCGACTAACATGTATAACAAAAGAGGGGTCGTTTAAATTTTGTGTTTTTCGGGCCGGATTCTAGGCTGTCTCGGGGACCGGTGCAGAATTTTAACAAGTGTTTTTTGATGCGTTGGACAAAACTTTAGCAAGAGCACAGATTTTTGGATGTCCGAATATCACGACTAACACGTATAACAAATGATGGTTCGATTATAATTTGGGTTTTTCGGGCCGGATTCTAGGGTGCCTCGGGGACCGGGACTGAATTTTAACACGTTTTTATGATGCGTCGGACAAAATCTTAACTCGAGCTCAGATTTTTGATGTCCCAATACCCCAACTAACACGTATAACAAATGATGGGTCGATTATAATTTTGGTTTTTCGGGCCGGATTCTAGGGTGCCTCGGGGACCGGGACTGAATTTTAAGACGTTTTTATGATGCGTCGGACAAAACCTTAACTCGAGCTCAGATTTTTGATATCCCCATACCCCAACTAACACGTATAACAAATGATGGGTCGATTATAATTTGGGTTTTTCGGGCCGGATTCTAGGATGCCTCGGGGACCGGGACTGAATTTTAACACGTTTTTTTGATGCGTCGGAAAAGACTTCAACTCGTGCTCAGATTTTTGGATGTCTCAATACCCCGACTAACATGTATAACAAAAGAGGGGTCGTTTAAATTTTGTGTTTTTCGGGCCGGATTCTAGGCTGTCTAGGGGACCGGTGCAGAATTTTAACAAGTGTTTTTTAATGCGTTGGACAAAACTTTAACAAGAGCACAGATTTTTGGATGTCCCAATATCACGACTAACACGTATAACAAATGATGGGTCGATTATAATTTTGGTTTTTCGGGCCGGATTCTAGAGTGCCTCGGGGACCGGGACTGAATTTTAACACGTTTTTATGATGCGTCAGACAAAATCTTAACTCGAGCTCAGATTTTTGATGTCCCAATACCCCAACTAACATGTATAACAAATGATGGGTCGATTATAATTTTGGTTTTTCGGGCCGGATTCTAGGGTGCCTCGGGGACCGGGACTGAATTTTAAGACGTTTTTATGATGCGTCGGACAAAACCTTAACTCGAGCTCAGATTTTGGATATCCCCAAACCCCAACTAACACGTATAACAAATAATGGGTCGATTATAATTTGGATTTTTCGGGCCGGATTCTACGGTGCCTCAGGGACCGGGACTGAATTTTAAGACGTTTTTATGATGCGTCGGACAAAACCTTAACTCGAGCTCAGATTTTTGATATCCCCATACCCCAACTAACACGTATAACAAATGATGGGTCGATTATAATTTGGGTTTTTCGGGCCGGATTCTAGGGTGCCTCGGGGACCGGGACTGAATTTTAACACGTTTTTATGATGCGTCGGACAAAACCATAACTCGAGCTCAGATTTTTGACATCCAGTTAGCCCAACTAACACGTATAACAAATGATGGGTCGTTTAAATTTTGTGTTTTTAGGGCCGGATTCTAGGCTGCCTCGGGGACCGGGACTGAATTTGAAAACGTTTTCTTGATGCGTCGGACAAGACTTTAACTCGAGCTCAGATTTTTGGATGTCCCAATACCCTGACTAACATGTATAACAAGAGTAGGGTCGTTTAAATTTTGTGTTTTTCGGGCCGGATTCTAGGGTGCCTCGGGGACCGGGACTGAATTTGGACGTTTTTTTGATGCGTCAGACAAGACTTTAACTCGAGCTCAGATTTTTGGATGTCCCAATATCACGACTAACACGTATAACAAATGATGGGTCGTTTATAATTTGGGTTTTTCGGGCCGGATTCATGGGTGCCTCGGGGACCGAGACTGAATTTTAACACGTTTTTATGATGCGTAGGACAAAACCTTAAATCGAGCTCAGATTTTTGATGTCCCAATACCCCAACTAACACGTATAACAAATGATGGGTCGTTTAAATTTTGGGTTTTTCGGGTCGGATTCTACGGTGCCTCGGGGACCGGGACTGAATTTTAACACGTTTTTTTGATGCGTCGGAAAAGACTTCAACTCGTACTCAGATTTTTGGATCTCCCAATACCCCGACTAACATGTATAACAAGAGTAGGGTCGTTTAAATTTTGTGTTTTTCGGTCCGGATTCTAGGCTGCCTCGGGGACCGGTGCCGAATTTTAACAAGTGTTTTTTGATGCGTTGGACAAAACTTTAACAAGAGCACAGATTTTTGGATGTCCCAATATCACGACTAACACGTATAACAAATGATGGGTCGATTATAATTTGGGTTTTTCGGGCCGGATTCTAGGGTGCCTCGGGGACCGGGACTGAATTTTAACACGTTTTTATGATGCGTCGGACAAAATCTTAACTCGAGCTCAGATTTCTGATGTCCCAATACCCCAACTAACACGTATAACAAATGATGGGTCGATTATAATTTTGGTTTTTCGGGCCGGATTCTAGGGTGCCTCGGGGACCGTGACTGAATTTTAAGACGTTTTTATGATGCGTCGGACAAAACCTTAACTCGAGCTCAGATTTTTGATGTCGCCATACCCCAACTAACACGTATAACAAATGATGGGTCGATTATAATTTGGGTTTTTCGGGCCGGATTCTAGGGTGCCTCGGGGACCGGGACTGAATTTTAACACGTTTTTTTGATGTGTCGGAAAAGACTTCAACTCGTGCTCAGATTTTTGGATGTCCCAATACCCCGACTAACATGTATAACAACAGAGGGGTCGTTTAACTTTTGTGTTTTTGAGGCCGGATTCTAAGCTGTCTCGGCCCGGTGCAGAATTTTAACAAGTGTTTTTTGATGCGTTGGACAAAACAAGAGCACAGATTTTTGGATGTCCCAATATCACGACTAACACGTATAACAAATGATGGGTCGATTATAATTTGGGTTTTTCGGGCCGGATTCTAGGGTGCCTCTGGGACCGGGACTGAATTTTAACTTGTTTTTATGATGCGTCGGACAAAATCTTAACTCGAGCTCAGATTTTTGATGTCCCAATACCCCAACTAACACGTATAACAAATGATGGGTCGATTATAATTTTGGTTTTTCGGGCTGGATTCTAGGGTGCCTCGGGAACTGGGACTGAATTTTAAGACGTTTTTATGATGCGTCGGACAAAACCTTAACTCGAGCTCAGATTTTTGATGTCCCCATACCCCAACTAACACGTATAACAAATGATGGGTCGATTATAATTTGGGTTTTTCGGGCCGGATTCTAGGGTTTGTCGGGGACCGGGACTGAATTTTAAGACGTTTTTATGATGCGTCGGACAAAACCTTAACTCGAGCTCAGATTTTTGATGTCCCCATACCCCAACTAACACGTATAACAAATGATGGGTCGATTAAAATTTGGGTTTTTCGGGCCGGATTCTAGGGTGCGTCGGGGACCGGGACTGAATTTTAACACGTTTTTATGATGCGTCGGACAAAATCTTAACTCGAGCTCAGATTTTTGACTTCCAATTACCCCAACTAACACGTATGATGGGTCGTTTAAATTTTGGGTTTTTTCGGGCCGGATTCTAGGGTGCCTCGGGGACCGGGACTGAATTTGGACGTTTTTTTGATGCGTCGGACAAGACTTTAACTCGAGCTCAGATTTTTGGATGTCCCACTATCACGACCAACACGTATAACAAATGATGGGTCGTTTATAATTTGGGTTTTTCGGGCCGGATTCATGGGTGCCTCGGGGACCGGGACTGAATTTTAACACATTTTTATGATGCGTAGGACAAAACCTTAAATCGAGCTCAGATTTTTGATGTCCCAATACCCCAACTAACACGTATAACAAATGATGGGTCGTTTAAATTTTGGGTTTTTCGGGCCGGATTCTAGGGTGCCTCGGGGACCGGGACTGAATTTTAACACGTTTTTTTGATGCGTCGGAAAAGACTTCAACTCGTGCTCAGATTTTTGGATGTCCCAATACCCCGACTAACATGTATAACAAAAGAGGGGTCGTTTAAATTTTGTGTTTTTCGGGCGGGATTCTAGGCTGTCTCGGGGACCGGTGCAGAATTTTAACAAGTGTTTTTTGATGCGTTGGACAAAACTTTAACAAGAGCACAGATTTTTGGATGTCCCAATATCACGACTAACACGTATAACAAATGATGGGTCGATTATAATTTGGGTTTTTCGGGCCGGATTCTAGGGTGCCTCGGGGACTGGGACTGAATTTTAACACGTTTTTATGATGCGTCGGACAAAATCTTAACTCGAGCTCAGATTTTTGATGTCCGAATACCCCAACTAACACGTATAACAAATGATGGGTCGTTTAAATTTTGGGTTTTTCGGGCCGGATTCTAGGGTGCCTCGGGGACCGGGACGGAATTTTAACACGTTTTTTTGATGCGTCGGAAAAGACTTCAACTCGTGCTCAGATATTTTGATGTCCCAATACCCCGACTAACATGTATAACAAGAGTAGGGTCGTTTAAATTTTGTGTTTTTCGGGCCGGATTCTAGGCTGCCTCGGGGACCGGTGCATAATTTTAAAAAGTGTTTTTTGATGCGTTGGACAAAACTTTAACAAGAGCACAGATTTTTGGATGTCCCAATATCACGACTAACACGTATAACAAATGATGGGTCGATTATAATTTGGGTTTTTTGGGCAGGATTCTAGGGTGCCTCGGGGACCGGGACTGAATTTTAAGACGTTTATGATGCGTCGGACAAAATCTTAACTCGAGCTCAGATTTTTGATGTCCCAATACCCCAACTAACACGTATAACAAATGATGGGTCGATTATAATTTTGGTTTTTCGGGCCGGATTCTAGGGTGCCTCGGGGACCGGGACTGAATTTTAAGACGTTTTTATGATGCGTCGGACAAAACCTTAACTCGAGCTCAGATTTTTGATGTCCCCATACCCCAACTAACACGTATAACAAATGATGGGTTGATTATAATTTGGGTTTTTCGGGCCGGATTCTAGGTTGCCTCGGGGACCGGGACTGAATTTTAACACGTTTGTTTGATGTGTCGGAAAAGACTTCAACTCGTGCTCAGATTTTTGGATGTCCCAATACCCCGACTAACATGTATAACAAAAGAGGGGTCGTTTAAATTTTGTGTTTTTGAGACCGGATTCTAGGCTGTCTCGGCCCGGTGCAGAATTTTAACAAGTGTTTTTTGATGCGTTGGACAAAACTTTAACCAGAGCACAGATTTTTGGATGTCCCAATATCACGACTAACACGTATAACAAATGATGGGTCGATTATAATTTGGGTTTTTCGGGCCGGATTCTAGGGTGCCTCTGGGACCGGGACTGAATTTTAACACGTTTTTATGATGCGTCGGACAAAATCTTAACTCGAGCTCAGATTTTTGATGTCCCAATACCCCAACTAACACGTATAACAAATGATGGGTCGATTATAATTTTGGTTTTTCGGGCCGGATTCTAGGGTGCCTCGGGGACCGGGACTGAATTTTAAGACGTTTTTATGATGCGTCGGACAAAACCTTAACTCGAGCTCAGATTTTTGATGTCCCCATACACCAACTAAAAAGTATAACAAATGATGGGTCGATTATAATTTGGGTTTTTCGGGCCGGATTCTAGGGTGCGTCGGGGACCGGGACTGAATTTGGACGTTTTTTTGATGCGTCGGACAAGACTTTAACTCGAGCTCAGATTTTTGGATGTCCCAATATCACGACTAACACGTATAACAAATGATGGGTCGTTTATAATTTGGGTTTTTCGGGCCGGATTCATGGGTGCCTCGGGGACCGAGACTGAATTTTAACACGTTTTTATGATGCGTCGGACAAAACCATAACTCGAGCTCAGATTTTTGACGTCCAGTTACCCCAACTAACACGTATAACAAATGATGGGTCGTTTAAATTTTGGGTTTTTCGGGCCGGATTCTAGGGTGCCTCGGGGACCGGGACTGAATTTGGACGTTTTTTTGATGCGTCGGACAAGACTTTAACTCGAGCTCAGATTTTTGGATGTCCCAATATCACGACTAACACGTATAACAAATGATGGGTCGTTTATAATTTGGGTTTTTCGGGCCGGATTCATGGGTGCCCCGGGGACCGGGACTGAATTTTAACACGTTTTTATGATGCGTAGGACAAAACCTTAAATCGAGCTCAGATTTTTGATGTCCCAATACCCCAACTAACACGTATAACAAATGATGGGTCGTTTAAATTTTGGGTTTTTCGGGCCGGATTCAAGGGTGCCTCGGGGACTGGGACTGAATTTTAACACGTTTTTTTGATGCGTCGGACAAAACTTTAACTCGAGCTCAGATTTTTGATGTCCAAATACCCCAACTAACACGTATAACAAATGATGGGTCGTTTAAATTTTGGGTTTTTCGGGCCAGATTCTACGGTGCCTCGGGGACCGGGACTGAATTTTAACACGTTTTTTTGATGCGTCGGAAAAGACTTCAACTCGTGCTCAGATTTTTGGATGTCCCAATACCCCGACTAACATGTATAACAAGAGTAGGGTCGTTTAAATTTTGTGTTTTTCGGGCCGGATTCTAGGCTGCCTCGGGGACCGGTGCAGAATTTTAACAAGTGTTTTTTGATGCATTGGACAAAACTTTAACAAGAGCACAGATTTTTGGATGTCCCAATATCACGACTAACACGTATAACAAATGATGGGTCGATTATAATTTGGGTTTTTCGGGCCGGATTCTAGTGTGCCTCGGGGACCGGGACTGAATTTTAAGACGTTTTTATGATGCGTCGGACAAAATCTCAACTCGAGCTCAGATTTTTGATGTCCCAATACCCCAACTAACACGTATAACAAATGATGGGTCGATTATAATTTTGGTTTTTCGGGCCGGATTCTAGGGTGCCTCGGGGACCGGGACTGAATTTTAAGACGTTTTTATGATGCGTCGGACAAAACCTTAACTCGAGCTCAGATTTTTGATGTCCCCATACTGATGAACCTTAAGTATTTTGATTATGTTCAAACGTTTCAGAAGATGAAAACTCAACAGTACCTTACATATAGTTTTCTATTGACTAATAATTTTTATTCTTAGTCTATGTGTAAGATGTTCAGCAGGTGCTGAATGAATCATTTCTGGATTGCTTAACGAACTCAGAAGATCGGTTTGCTGAAGTCAGAGTTTCATTTACTCAGAAGCTGGATACTCCGCTCTGAAGTCGAAGTCTGCCAAAGCTCTCCTCAATAGTTCTCTGCAATCAGAAATTTTGCCAATTGTGATCAGAAGTTTAGTCAAGAGGACTTTAGCTCCTGAAAGCTAAGTCACGGGTTCTTGATAGCATTTAATGCTCTGACAAGTTCATTTAATGCAAGGCGCCAAAAGTTCAAAAAGCTGTTTTAATGGAGCGCGCCTGTCTGTTCAAGAGAAACCGGAGTTTCCTTGTCTACCCTTTGTTGATCCAATTGAAGAATGATTCTGTCATCCTCATCCTTGATTTCAAATCACTTACCGGATTTAGTTAAAGAACAAGGATAACGGAATCAAAGTGTTTGAAGACCGTTTGAAGATTTGACAAACTAACGGCTACAACAACTGATGTCATCTCTATTGAAGATTCAAACTCACCAACGGTCATCTTCATACACTATAAATAGTAGCCTTGCTCCACTGCATCAACATAAGCGTGATCATCGAGCAAAATCTCAACGCACTGTTTTAACAAGGAAAACAGAGCATTCTTTTCCATTCTCAAACTTTCTTAGCATAGTCTTGGTTAAAGTGAGAGAGTGAAGAAAAACAAGTTCATAATAGGAATCTTGTAAACTGAGATCGTTTGTGATCTTCAGTTAGATTTAAAGAGAGAAATCTAGTTGAGATTAGAGTTGGGTGAGAAATCCAGAAAACAGAGTATTGTTTGTTCTGGTGGAAATCCTTTAACTCTTTTTAGGCTAGTCAGAACTAAGTGAGAAATTAGCTTAAGTTCTGTTGATGTAAAGGAGCTTCTGAACTTGCCATAAAAGTTCTGAATAGTGGATTTATAAAATCTCTGTAGGCTGCGACCTCAGGGGACAAGACGTAGTCACAGGACTTCTGTGGCGAACTTGGATAAATCGAATTGTTCACTCAGGATCTCCTGAACTTCTTTCTCCCTCTTATACTTGTTATTTTTGCTTCTGTGTACTTGTTCATATTTAGTGCTGAAACAGATTTTCTCTAAAAATATCATTGTCTTTGTTCAGAAGACTGTCCAGAAGTTCTCAAATCAGAACTTCTGTTGCTGAAAACAGTCTAACTGTGTTTAGGCAGAATTTCCCTCAGAAGCAACTTCCTTAAGCTAGCTTCTGACTCTGAGGAAGTTTGACTCTGAATTTTAAGTTTCTTTAAAAAACTTAGAAAAATTCAGTTTACAACTTAGACACCTATTCACCCCCCTCTAGGTGATTCTGTTCTTGTTAGGGCCAACAAGTGGTATCAGAGCGAAGGTCACTTCGTATATTTACTAAAGATCTAACAATCTAAGTGTAAGATCCTATCAGAATCAATAGAGATGGCTAGTAGACACCAACCTGAGAATTCCTCTCATTTCATTGTTCCAGAGGGTTCCTCCACAACTAGACCTCCACTATTTAATGGTGATAACTACTCTTACTGGAAAAAGAGAATGATGTATTTCATCCAAGCTCAGAATATGAGTGCATGGATAGTTATCACTAATGGTGATTTCATCCCAACTAGGATGGAAGCTGGTTTAGGACATGTTGTTATCCCTCAAGTGGAATATACAGATGAAATCCTTAAAAAACTCCAAACGAATGCTTCAGCAATAAATATGCTGCATTGTGCACTTTCTGCTACTGAGTATAACAAAGTGTCTTCTTGTGAAACAGCAAAGGATATTTGGAACAAGCTAGAAGTCACTTACGAAGGAACAGGAAAAGTGAAGCAATCTAAAGTCAATCAGTTGATGAGAGACTACGAGTTATTTGAAATGCTTGACAAAGAATCCATCTCAAGTATGAATTCTAGGTTCACCAAGATTGTCAATGACTTGAAGAGTTTGGGAAAGGATATTGAAGAATCTGAAAAAGTAAGGAAGATTCTCAGAAGCTTACCAAGGTCGTGGCAAGCCAAGAAGACTGCTATCGAAGAAGTTCAGGACTTAAGCTTCTATGAGTATGATGAACTCATTGGCTCATTGATTACTCATGAGATAGCAATCAAGAATCATGACCTGAGAGAAAGGTCAGAAGGAAAAAGAGTAGTCCTTAAAGCAGAATCTTCTGATGAATCCTCTGAAGATGAGGAACTGGCTATGCTGACCAGGAAGTTCAAGAAGGCCTTTAGAAAAGGCAGAGGTGGAAACTACAAGAAGCCTTTCAGGAGCTTTGACAAGAAAACTCCTGATTCTGGTGAAAAGTTCAAGAGAGATCCAAATAAGCCTATTGTATGCTATGGATGTCAGCAACCGGGCCACATTAAGCCTAACTGTCCGGAGCTGAAGAAAGATAAGAAGAAGTTCAAGAAAGCAATGCTGGCTGCCTGGTCAGACTCTGAGACCAGCAGTGATCCTGAAGAAAAGGAAGAGCAAGCTCAGATTTGTTTTATGGCTATTGATGAGCCAACTTCTGAAGATGTCACAGGAGAAACTTCCGCACCTCCTGAAGTTACATATGATTCTGAGGTAAACATATCTTCTGAACAAAATATCTTTGATTCTCTTGAAGAACTCTATAGTATGTTCAAGTACCTGAAAAGGAAATTGGACAAGAGTGAGGGTGACAAGTTTCTTAGGTTTACTCAAGTTTATTCTGACATGAAAGTGTTAGAAGAAAAACTGCGTAAACAGTTCAGCACTTCTGCTAATGACTCTAAGGTCAAAGGCAAAGAAAAGCTGCCTCTGGGAAGTGATAAACCCCAGAAGAAGAAGAAACGTGTCACTCCCTCTCTTCTGAAAGAGATAGCTTCTCCTCCTGATATTGGTACCTCTGAGAGTGCTGTCTCAGCCTCTGAAGATGTTGGACCATCTCAGAAGAAGAAGAAATCTCCCAGGAAGCAAAGGGAAAGATCCAAGAACCCTCCCTTTTGCAAGCTTTGCAAAAGTGATGGTCACTGGTTGAAAGATTGCAAGTACCATATTAAGAACCTCTTGCAATCTGAGATATCATTAAAACCTGCTGAAGAGAAATCTAACTCTGAAGGACCCAATAAGGATTGGGTACCTATCACTAATTGATTGTGTTGCAGGTTGCTCTGAGTGCTCCATCAATGTCAAAGCTGTGGTACATTGACAGTGGGTGCTCAAGGCATATGACAGGTGATGAAAAAGCATTCATCACATTTGATCCTAAAAGAGGTGGAAAAGTCAGCTTTGGAGATGCTCAGAAAGGAAGGATACTTGGTTCTGGATCCATAGGAACTAACCCTCCGATCGAAGATGTCTCCCTAGTCAGAGGCCTGAAGTTCAATCTCCTGAGTGTTGCACAACTGTGTGATAAAGGTAGAGATGTTGTCTTCAGCTCCTCTGGATGTAAAATCTTGGACAGTAAGTCAAGGGAAGTTATTCTAACTGCTCCTAGAGTTGAAAATGTTTTCATGCTGAACCTTGAGAATCTTTGCAAGAATATATGCTTGATGTCCAAAGAGGATACCTCCTGGCTCTGGCATAGAAGACTTGCTCATGTTAGCATGGATCTTCTGGCCAAAGTAGCTAGAAATCAATTGGTTGAGGGTCTGCCTGAAATTAGTTTTAAAAAGAACCATTCATGCAATGCTTGCCAATCTGGTAAACAATCCAGAAGCTCTTTTAAAACTAAGAAAGTCATTTCAACTAAAAGACCTTTGGAACTACTTCATATGGATCTTTTTGGTCCTGTTCAACCAATGAGCATGGGTGGAAAGAAGTATGCCTTTGTCATTGTGGATGACTATTCAAGATTCACTTGGGTCATCTTGCTGTCTAGCAAAGATGAGTCACTTGGATGTTTCTCAGTTCTGATAAAGAAACTTGAGAATGAAAGGAATGAAAAGGTTGTCCATATCAGAAGTGATAATGGTGGAGAATTCAAAAACTTTATGTTTGAAGAATTCTGTGAAACCAAGGGAATTGATCATAACTTTTCTGCTCCCAGAACTCCTCAACAAAATGGGGTAGTTGAAAGAAAGAATAGAACTCTGGTTGAGATAGCCAGAACTATGATCAATGAAAGAAGGCTTCCAAAGTATTTTTGGGGAGAAGCTGTGAACACAGCTTGCTATGTTCTGAATAGAGTGCTAATCAGAAGCATTCTGAACAAGACTCCTTATGAACTCTGGAAAGGTCGAAAGCCTAAGATAGGTTATTTCAGAACCTTTGGTTGTAAGTGTTACGTTTTGAATACAAAAGAATATCTTTCAAAGTTTGATTCAAAGGCAGATGAGGCCATTTTTCTTGGTTACTCAACACATAGTAAAGCATTTAGGGTTTTTAACAAAAGGACTCAAACTCTAGATGAATCTGTTCATGTACAGTTTGATGAGACTAACCCTGCAGATAGTAGAGCTCCTGATGAAGATGCAGTTCAAGCTCCTGAAGTCACATCTCCTGTTGAAAAAGAAGATGTTTCTCCCAGAGCTGCTGAAGTGGTTCCTCCTGTTGCTGAACAAGCTCAAGATGAGAATTTCACTCCAGAAGATGCTCCTATATATGATTCAACAAATGATGAACAGGTTTCAGAAGACTCATTGGATTTACCAAGAGAAGTTAGAGCTCATAGGAATCATTCCTTAGAGAACATCATTGACTCTGTTCATAATCCTGTCATGACCAGAGCTCAGCTCAGAAGATATATGGGGAATGTGGCTTTTGTGTCACTTCTGGAACCCAAGGACTTCTATGAAGCAGCTGATGATGACTCCTGGTTAATGGCAATGCAAGAAGAACTTGACCAGTTCAAAAGGTCAGAAGTTTGGACTTTGGTTCCCAGACCTAACAACATAAAGGTTGTTGGAACTAGATGGGTTCTGAAGAACAAGCTTGATGAATTTGGAAATGTTGTGAGGAACAAGGCAAGATTTGTTGCTCAAGGTTACAGTCAGCAAGAAGGCATAGATTATGGTGAAACTTTTGCTCCTGTTGCAAGATTAGAAGCCATTAGAATCTTATGTGCTTTTGCATCATACAAAGGTTTTAAGCTCTTTCAAATGGATGTGAAAAGTGCATTCTTGAATGGTTACATTAATGAGGAAGTCTATGTGTCTCAACCTCCTGGTTTTGAAGATCCTAAGTTTCCTGATCATGTGTACAAGCTGAAGAAAGCTTTGTATGGACTGAAACAAGCTCCCAGAGCTTGGTATGAGAGACTGACAAAGTTCCTTCTGTCTAAGGGATTTGTCAGAGGCTGTGTTGATACAACTCTGTTCACTCTGAAAAAGAACAAGGATATCCTTATAGCTCAGGTATATGTTGATGATATTATATTTGGTGCTACTAATGAATCTTTGTGCAGAGAGTTCAGTGACCACATGAAGGCTGAGTTTGAAATGTCTATGATGGGAGAATTAACTTTCTTCTTAGGACTTCAGATCAAGCAAAGTAATGATGGTGTGTTTATCAATCAAGCCAAGTACACTAGAGAAGTGCTGAAGAAATTTGGCATGATGGACTCTAATGCTGTTGATATTCCAATGGATGTCAGCAAAGACATTGATGATGAAGAGAAAGCTGGTAAACCTGTAGATATAAAAACCTACAGAGGTATGATTGGTTCTCTTTTATACCTTACAGCCAGCAGGCCAGATATACACTTTGCTGTGTGTTTTTGTGCTAGATATCAGTCTAAACCAAGAGAGATTCATGATGTTGCTGTCAAAAGAATTCTCAGATATCTTAAAGGCACACCAGAAGCTGGTTTGTGGTATCCCTGTAGTTCTGATTTCACTCCTATAGGATACACAGACTCTGACTATGGTAGAGATAAATTGAAAAGGGTCAGCACTTCTGGTGGTTGTCATTTTCTGGGGGAGTGCCTAGTCTCCTGGCATAGCAAGAAGCAAACCTCTGTGGCTCTCTCAACTGCTGAAGCTGAGTATGTTGCTGCTGGAAGTTGTGTTTCTCAGATGCTCTGGATCAAGCAACAAATTGCTGACTATGGAGTCATCCCTGGAACAATTACAATCTACTGTGATAACAAAAGTGCAATTGATCTGTCAAAGAATCCTATTCAGCACAGCAGGATGAAGCATGTTCATATTAGACATCACTTTCTGAGAGATCATGTTCTGAAGAAGGATATTATCATTACTCATGTTCCCTCTGAAGAAAATCTTGCTGACATGTTTACTAAGCCTCTGGCTGGTTTGTCTTTCAGCAACTTACGAGAAGGCATTGGTATGACTTATCCTCTTCAATAACTTAGAATTATTGTCTCTGAGTATCTTAAGTGTTTGATCGTTTAAGATAATTTAGTTATAATAAATTCTAATCATGATTTGACTTGAATGATGAACCCTAAGTGTTTTGGTTATGTCCAAACGTTTCAGAAGATGAAAATGAAAATTAACTTGTATACTTTTCGATGTTGACTAACAATTTTCGTTAAGTTATTATGAGTTTTTCTCAGCAGATGCTGAATGAAGAATTCCTGCTTGCCTATTTTAACTCAGAAGATTAAAAAGCTGGAGACTGAAGCACTTTCTCAGAAGCTGGATGAACCGCTCTGAAGTGTTGATTGTCTGCCTAAAGCTTTTATCAGAAGTTCTCTTTTGCAAACAGAAGACTAAGGTTGTTTTAGTTCAGAAGCGCTAAGAAGAAAAACGAACATCAGAAGTTCGTTTTCACGGATTTAGTTAAGCATTTAATGCTTTGTCAGTTGCATTTAATGCAAGGCGCCAAAAGTTCAAAAAGCTGTTTGAAGGACGCGCCTGTTCACAACAAACAAAACCTGCTCTCTTACCGTTTCCCTCTAAATCAATCTTCAAGATCAGTCAACTCCATCACCTTTATCTTAATCCCATACCGGATTAGGTTAAAGTACAAAGTTGACAGAGTTGAGTGTTTTGAGACCGTTTGAAGAAGTTGACAAGATTAACGGCTACTTTCATCCTTGTCATCCTTGAAGATTCAAATATCCTCAACGGTTATCTACTCAACACTATAAATAGTAGCAAAGCTCCACTGCATCAACCACGTGTGTGATCATAGAGCAAAAATCTCAACGCACTGTTATTCAAGAAAACAGAGCACACTTTCCATTCTCAATCTTTTCTTAGCTTAGCCTTTGTAATTGTGAGAGAGTGAAGAAAAACAAGTTCATAATAGAAATCTTGTAAACTGAGATCGGTTGTGATCTTCAGTTAGATTTAAAAGAGAGAAATCTAGTTGAGATTTGAGTTGGGTGAGAAATCCAGAAAACAGAGTATTGTTGTTCTGGTGAAAATCCTTTAACTCATTTTAGGCTAGTCAGAACTAAGTGAGAAATTAGCTTAAGTTCTGTTGATGTAAAGGAGCTTCTGAACTTGCCATAAAAGTTCTGAATAGTGGATTTATAAAATCTCTGGAGGCTGCGACCTCAGAGGACAAGACGTAGTCACAGGAATTCTGTGGCGAACTTGGATAAATTGAACTGTTCATCAGGACCTCCTGAATCTCTTTCTCCCTTCTTTATACTTGTTAATTGCTTCTGTGTACTTGTATCATATTTAGTGCTGAAACAGATTTCCTCTTAAAAATCACAAGTCTGTGTTCAGAAGACTGTCCAGAAGTTCTTTACTCAGAACTTATGTTGCTGAAAAGATAGAACCTGTCTTAAAGCAGATTATCCCTCAGAGGCTACTTCAATAAGCTTGCCTCTGACTCTGAGGATTATTGACTCTGAAAATTGAATTTTCATTAAATCCTTGAAAATATCAGTTTTCATTTGAAACACCTATTCACCCCCCTCTAGGTGATTCTGATCTTGTTAGGGCCAACAAGTGGTATCAGAGCGAAGGTCACTTCGTATATTTACTAAAGATCTAACAATCTAAGTGTAAGATCCTATCAGAATCGATAGAGATGGCTAGTAGACACCAGCCTGAGAATTCTTCTCACTTCATTGTCCCAGAGGGATCCTCTACAACTAGACCTCCATTATTCAATGGTGACAATTACTCCTACTGGAAAAAGAGAATGATGTACTTCATTCAAGCTCAGAACATGAGTGCTTGGTTTGTCATCACAGATGGAGATTTCATTCCTACCAGAATGGAACCAGGTCTAGGGAATGTTATTATCCCTCAGAGAGAATATTCAGATGAAATTCTGAAAAAGCTCCAAACAAATGCTTCAGCAATAAATATGTTGCATTGTGCACTTACAGCCACTGAATATAACAAAGTCTCCTCTTGTGAAACTGCACAGGATATATGGAACAAGCTGGAAGTCACATATGAAGGAACAGGAAAAGTGAAGCAGTCCAAAGTCAACCAACTCATGAGAGAATATGAGTTATTTGAAATGCTTGACAAAGAATCTATTTCAGAAATGAATTCTAGATTCACCAAGATAGTCAATGACTTAAAGAGTTTGGGCAGAGACATTGAAGAGTCTGAAAGAGTAAAGAAGATTGTCAGAAGCTTACCAAGGTCTTGGCAAGCCAAGAAGACTGCCATTGAAGAAGTTCAGGACTTGAGCTTTTACTTGTATGATGAACTCATTGGGTCCCTATTCACCCATGAGATGTCACTAAAAAATCATGACCTAAGAGAAAGGTCAGAAGGAAAGAGACAAGTAGTCCTGAAGGCAGAGTCTTCTGAAGAATCATCAGAAGATGAAGAATTGGCCATGCTGACCAGAAAGTTCAAAAGAGCCTTTAGAAAAGGCAAAGGTGGAAACTACAAGAAGCCATTCAGAAGTTTTGAGAAGAAGACTTCTGACTTCGGTGAAAAGTTCAAGAGAGATCCAAACAAGCCCATTGTGTGCTATGGATGTCAGCAACCTGGGCACATTAAGCCTAACTGCCCAGAGATGAAGAAAGATAAGAAAAAGTTCAAGAAAGCTATGCTGGCTGCTTGGTCAGACTCTGAGACCAGCAGTGATCCTGAAGAGAAGGAAGAGCAAGCCCAGATATGTTTCATGGCTATTGATGAGCCATCCTCTGAAGATGTCACAGGAGAAACTTCCGCACCTCCTGAAGCAAACCATGACTCCGAGGTAAACATATCCTCTGAACAAAATATCTTTGATTCTCTTGAAGAATTGTACAGCATGTTCAAGTACCTAAAAAGGAAGTTGGACAAAAGCGAGGCTGACAAATTTCTTAGGTTTACTCAAGTCTATGCTGATATGAAAATATTGGAAGATAAACTAAGTAAACAATTCAGTTCTTCCTCCGATGACTCAAAAGTCAAAGGTAAAGAAAAACTGCCTCTGAGGAATGATAAACCTCAGAAGAAGAAATCTGTCACTCCCTCTCTTCTGAAAGAGATCTCTTCTCCTCCTAAAGTGGGAACCTCTAAGAGTGCTAATGCCTCTGAAGAAGTAGTACCTTCCCAGAAGAAGAAGAATGCTCCTAAGAAGCAAAGGGAAAGATCCAAGAATCCTCCTTCTTGCAAGTTGTGTAAGAAAGATGGACATTGGTTGAAAGATTGCAAGTATCACATTAAGAACCTCTTGCAATCTGAAATATCAGAAAAACCTGTAGAAGCTAAATCTAACTCTGAAGGACCCAATAAGGATTGGGTACCTGTCACTAATTGATTGTGTTGCAGGTTGCTCTGAGTGCTCCATCAATGTCAAAGCTGTGGTACATTGACAGTGGGTGCTCAAGGCATATGACAGGTGATGAAAAGGCATTCATCACATTTGTACCTAAAAGAGGTGGTAAAGTCAGCTTTGGAGATGCTCAGAAAGGAAGAATTCTTGGTTCTGGATCCATTGGAACCAATCCTCCGATCGAAGATGTCTCCCTAGTCAGAGGTCTGAAGTTCAATCTCCTGAGTGTTGCACAACTGTGTGATAAAGGTAGAGATGTTGTCTTCAGCTCCTCTGGATGTAAAATCTTGGACAGTAAGTCAAGGGAAGTTATTCTAACTGCTCCTAGAGTTGAAAATGTTTTCATGCTGAATCTTGAGAATCTTTGCAAAAATATATGCTTGATGTCCAAAGAGGATACCTCCTGGCTCTGGCATAGAAGACTTGCTCATGTTAGCATGGATCTTCTGGCCAAAGTAGCTAGATATCAATTGGTTGAGGGTCTGCCTGAAATTAGTTTTAAAAAAGACCATTTATGCAATGCTTGCCAATCTGGTAAACAATCCAGAAGCTCTTTTAAAACTAAGAAAGTCATTTCAACTAAAAGACCTTTGGAATTACTTCATATGGATCTTTTTGGTCCTGTTCAACCAATGAGCATGGGTGGAAAGAAGTATGCCTTTGTCATTGTAGATGACTATTCAAGATTCACTTGGGTCATCTTGCTGTCTAGCAAAGATGAGTCACTTGGATGTTTCTCAGTTCTGATTAAGAAACTTGAGAATGAAAGGAATGAAAAGGTAGTCCATATCAGAAGTGATAATGGTGGAGAATTCAAGAATTTTAAGTTTGAAGAATTCTGTGAAATCAAGGGAATTGATCACAACTTCTCTGCTCCCAGAACTCCTCAACAAAATGGGGTAGTTGAAAGGAAGAATAGAACTCTGGTTGAGATAGCCAGAACTATGATCAATGAAAGAAGGCTTCCAAAGTATTTTTGGGGAGAAGCTGTGAACACAGCTTGCTATGTTCTGAATAGAGTGCTAATCAGAAGCATTCTGAACAAGACTCCTTATGAACTCTGGAAAGGTCGAAAGCCTAAAATAGGTTACTTCAGAACCTTTGGTTGTAAGTGTTATGTTTTGAATACAAAAGAATACCTTTCAAAGTTTGATTCAAAGGCAGATGAAGCTATTTTTCTTGGCTACTCAACACATAGTAAAGCATATAGGGTTTTTAATAAGAGGACTCAAACCTTAGATGAATCCATTCATGTAAAGTTTGATGAGACTAACCCTGCAGATAGTAAAGTCTCTGAAGAAGATGAAGTTCAAGCTTCTGAAATATCATCTCCTCCTGTTGAAGATGTTATTCCTAAAGCTGCTGAAGTTGGTTCTCCTGTTGAACATGTTCCAGAAGAACATCCAACTACAGAAGTTAACTCTCTTCCAGAAGATGCTCCTATATATGATTCAACAAATGATGAACAGGTTTCAGAAGACTCATTGGATCTACCAAGAGAAGTTAGAGCTCATAGGAATCACTCCTTAGAGAACATCATTGACTCTGTTCACAATCCTGTCATGACCAGAGCTCAGCTCAGAAGATATATGGGGAATGTGGCTTTTGTGTCACTACTGGAACCCAAGGACTTCTATGAAGCAGCTGATGATGACTCCTGGTTAATGGCAATGCAAGAAGAACTTGACCAGTTCAAAAGGTCAGAAGTTTGGATTTTAGTTCCCAGACCTAACAACAAGAAGGTTGTTGGTACAAGATGGGTTCTGAAAAACAAGCTTGATGAATTTGGAAATGTTGTGAGGAACAAGGCTAGACTTGTTGCTCAAGGTTACAGTCAGCAAGAAGGCATAGATTATGGTGAAACTTTTGCTCCTGTTGCAAGATTAGAAGCCATTAGAATCTTATGTGCTTTTGCATCATACAAAGGTTTCAAGCTCTTTCAAATGGATGTGAAAAGTGCATTCCTGAATGGTTACATTGATGAGGAAGTCTATGTGTCTCAACCTCCTGGTTTTGAAGATCCTAAGTTTCCTGATCATGTGTACAAGCTAAAGAAAGCCTTGTATGGACTGAAACAAGCTCCCAGAGCTTGGTATGAGAGACTGACAAAGTTCCTTCTGTCTAAAGAATTTGTCAGAGGCTGTGTTGATACAACTCTGTTCACTCTGAAGAAGAACAAGGATATCCTTATAGCTCAGGTATATGTTGATGATATTATATTTGGTGCTACTAATGAATCTTTGTGCAGAGAGTTCAGTGACCACATGAAGGCTGAGTTTGAGATGTCTATGATGGGAGAATTAACCTTCTTCTTAGGACTTCAGATCAAGCAAAGTAATGATGGTGTGTTTATCAATCAAGCCAAGTACACTAGAGAAGTGCTGAAGAAATTTGGCATGATGGACTCTAATGCTGTTGATATTCCAATGGATGTCAGCAAAGACATTGATGATGAAGAAAAAGCTGGTAAACCTGTAGATATAAAAACCTACAGAGGTATGATTGGTTCTCTTTTATACCTAACCGCCAGCAGGCCAGATATACATTTTGCTGTGTGTTTTTGTGCTAGATATCAATCAAAGCCAAGAGAAATTCATGATGTTGCTGTCAAAAGAATTCTTAGATATCTTAAAGGCACACCAGAAGCTGGTTTGTGGTATCCCTGTAGTTCTGATTTCACTCCTATAGGATACACAGACTCTGACTATGGTAGAGATAAATTGAAAAGGGTCAGCACTTCTGGTGGTTGTCATTTTCTGGGGGAGTCCCTAGTCTCCTGGCATAGCAAGAAGCAAACCTCTGTGGCCCTCTCAACTGCTGAAGCTGAGTATGTTGCTGCTGGAAGTTGTGTTTCTCAGATGCTCTGGATAAAGCAACAAATTGCTGACTATGGAGTCATCCCTGGAACAATTACAATCTACTGTGATAACAAGAGTGCCATTGATCTTTCAAAGAATCCTATTCAGCACAGCAGGATGAAGCATGTTCATATTAGACATCACTTTCTGAGAGATCATGTTCTGAAGAGGGATATTATCATTACTCATGTTTCCTCTGAAGAAAACCTTGCTGACATGTTTACTAAGCCTCTGGCTGGTATGGCTTTCAGCAACTTACGAGAAGGCATTGGTATGACTTATCCTCTTCAATAACTTAGAATTATTGTCTCTGAGTATCTTAAGTGTTTGATTGTTTAAGATAATTTAGTTATAATAAATTCTAATCATGATTTGACTTGAAAGCATGCGTTATTTACTGCTTATTACGGCGCTGTTCTGTGGTTAACGGTTATCTGTTCCCTTTTAAACGGTGTGAAGTTACTTTTCAAATTGGAACGGTTTCTGTGTTTGGGTATAAATAAGGGATTTCCATACTTAGAACTTTTTACTCTCATTTTCTTTGCCATTAGAATTTTCATAGCTTTTTCTGTGTTATCATCTCTCGTAGAAACCTTAACCTAATTTCTCATTTCCTCAAATGGCTCAAGAAATCACTGTCACTCACATCTTTTCCGATGATTCACGAAAGAAAGTTAGTCAATCTAGGGTTTTTACCTCTAGATTTTTAGATGACGAAGTCAAATCAACTGAACCTATTTCTCTTTGGATTAGTGCTCAAAACTGGAATTCCTTCGTCTCTCTCGAAGAATTCATCTACCCTAACTTAGTTACAGAATTCTATAAGAACCTCCATTTCTTTTCTAATGAGGAGGATGTGCTTCATTCTGTGGTCGGGGATGTTGAAATCGAAGTCAGCAGGGCTTCCATTTCTCAAGTGATAGGAATTGATGATGAAGGAATCATCATTGGAGATGATGGTTCAGCAGAAGGGTTTTCAGAAGCCAACTGGGCTAGGCCAGATCTAAGTGCCAAGGAAACTTATGCCACCTGGTTGAGTCAGCACCAGAGGTGGGCACATTATTTGACTACGAATGTCTTTCTTCCGAAGGCTGGAGGAGTCAACTGTGTTTCCAACAGAGAAAGGGTTTTTATGTGGCATCTGGTCAACCAGAAGAAGATAAATTTGCCTGCCATGCTGATAAGGCAGATGAAGAATGTAACTACTGTGAGTGCATTAGCTTATGGCTCACTCCTGACAAGGTTGTTTGAGGCAGCCTCTGTTGTTATGTCAGGAGAAGGTGTTACTAGTAGGAGTACGGTTCTGAAGATGCATACCTTCAGAAACCTCAGTTTTGATGTTACTCCAAAGAAGAATGAGAAGGGCTCCTCTGTGAGTATTGCTCAGAAGGAGATTATGGATGCAACGGTTCAGAAAGGAAAGAATGCTGCCAAGAAGGGCAAGGGAAAGAAAGGATCAAGCAAGTTGGTCCTGAATGTTGAGAAGGTTGCTGTCTCAGAACCTCTTCCCACGTTGGTTCAAACAAAAATCAATGTTGAACCTTCTGGCAAGATTGTTGCTGAGAAGCCAAAGGATGTCCTTGAGAAAGAAGCTCAGGATGCTGAGGAAGCACGCCTTGCTGAGAAAGAGAAGGCTGCTGAAGCTGAAAAAGTTGCAAGAGTTGTGGCTCTTGCTGAAGAGAAAAGGAAGAAGAAAGAAGCTGAAGATAAGTTAGCTGCTGAGCGTGAAATCGCTGCAAAGGCTAAGGCCGATGCCAAACTTTTGGAAAGTGCTGCTAATCTGGAGGGTGCTGAGTTCTCCAAGGTAGGTGAGACTTCAGAGGAAGAGGATAATGTTGCTCTATCCTCTCGAATTGCTGAGACTGTCACTCTCACTACCAGAATTGGGAAGAAGGTTGTGGCAAAACGAAGGGTTCTGAGAAAGAAGGACTTCGTTATTGCTCCGAGTGCTGAATTGGAGGAACCTGCTGCTCAGGAACCAGAAACTGCTGATAAAGAGCTGTCAGAGATTTCTGATAAAGAGGATGTTGAAGCTCCTCTGATTGAAGAGCTATCTGAGGTTAGTGAACCAGAAGATGAAGAGGCTCTTGAAGAAGCTAAACAATTTGTTGAGAATGTTGACAATGAGAACTTCATTGACAATGTTCTTCTGAATCAAGGAAGAAACCCTGGTGAAAGGGATGCCTCAGAAACGCTGTTCAGGATGGCTCATTTATATGCTGAGCCAATCTCATCTTTTGATCCAAATGCCTCTGAACAGGTTATCTCATCTCCTGTTTTTACTCCTCATCCATCTCCTTCACTTCCTTCTGTCACAGAAGTAAGTGAATCTCAGAATTCCATTCCTCTGACAACTTCAACATCTGAGGTTGTCCCTCCTCCATCTACTCTTCCTTCTGGATCCTATTCAGAAGTGAATCTGTCCTCTGGACCAATTTTCACAGACTCCATTTCTACTTCCACTACTTCTTCTTTATCTTCTTTTGCTGTTTTTCCATCAATTGGAATTACTGCTCCTTCTCCTTCCATACCTTTGTCTATACCTTTTTCAATTCCTTCAACTTTACCTTCCTGTACAAATTCTTTTTCCTCCTCCTCTCCACAAATTTTCTCCTCTCCTCAAACCTCTGTCCCTCCTCTTTCAACCTCTGGACATACACCTCCTGTGTGTGATCCCCTAACTACCTCCTCCACTCCTTCAGGTTTTGCTGGATTGTCATCCAATTATGACTTTCTACGCAAACACTTGAATCGTGAAGATCTGGATAACAGATTTGGAAGTTTTGGCTTCATGGGCAGAGCTTCTGGTATTTCTGAAGCTGGAGGTGCCCCAAGTGTTGAAGAGTTGAGAAGAATGGGTCAGAGTGGCTCAGATGACCTGCTGAATAGGTTTGCTGGTATAGGACAAAGAAGTTCTGCTGCTGACATGTATGCTCAGGGCATTGTGCTGCAAGAATTACACTCTCTGAAAGCTCAGAACCTGCAGCTCATGACCATGCTCCAAATGCAGGATCCTTCTGTGTATATACGCAACCTCTCTACCCTTCATCTCGCCACTTATGATGAGCTGTATAAATTGAGGGAATTAGCTCTGACCCTTCCCTCTCTGGATAATATTGCTCTTGCTTCTTCTCTGAAGGTCAATGAAAATTTGGAAATATTGACAGAAGAAGTCAAGGAAGCAAACGAGCATTATGAGGCTCATGAGAAGATGCTTCCTAGTAAGATTGAAGACCTGCAAAGTACTGCAAATCACATTCTGAGAGAAGTGAAATCTTCTGCTCAAGGTTCTTCATCTTCAGGAGCTGCCAAGATTGTATATGACATCACTCCTGATCTCAACAACCGACTCTCCAACATTGAGTCTGCTGTATCTGCTCAGAATGCACAGATTGCTGAGCTCACTGAACTCCTGAAAGTTATGCATAATCAAGCTCGTGAACAAGAGAAGACTCTTCACAATTGTTATAGGTTTGTCCGAGGACAGACTTATCTTCAGAATGAGCATCTCACGGCTGCTGTGTATGCTAACAACAGGCTGATCAAGCTCCTTCTGGAAGATGTTCAGAAACAGAGACCTATGTCTGGTCAGACCTTTGATCATATGAAGACCATTGATGATGACTTCAGAAGACGAATGGATTTGATCAATTCTGTGCGACCAACTCCTGTGCAATATCAGACTGCTCTGAATGTTCAACAAAAATTGAAGTCTCAGGGAGCTCTTGGTGTTGCTATTGGTTCTGGTCAAACGGGGGAGAAGTCTGGTCAGAAGAGATCAAGTGCTGCTGGAGGTTCCAGTGTTGTTCCTCCTCCTCAGAAGAAATCTAGGAACCTGTAATCATTTAGGACTTAAGCTTCTTAGCTAGGTTCTGTGGGTAGTCTATGTCTTAGGACTTTTTCTGCTCCTCTGATTATTCTGTTTCCTATGTTATCTTCTGAATGATCATATATACACTGAATCTTTTCTATACTGTCTTGCATATCTGACTTCTTAAATGCTTGCTTATGTTCTTTTTATCTCAGTAAATTACACTTCATTATATCTAACAACTTGATCTTAAGTCTTATTAAGTTTATACAGATTGCTGAAGTTCACCATTTATACTAAAATGGGGGAGTTAATTTACTCAGAAGTAATGAAATATTTGCATCAGGAAGTCACTCTCTAACCCTCATGTTTTTCTTTTACCTTCTGACCACGGTTTGTCCATAACCAAAATGGGGGAGAATGATGAACCCTAAGTGTTTTGGTTATGTCCAAACGTTTCAGAAGATGAAAATGAAAATTAACTTGTATACTTTTCGATGTTGACTAACAATTTTCGTTAAGTTATTATGAGTTTTTCTCAGCAGATGCTGAATGAAGAATTCCTGCTTGCCTATTTTAACTCAGAAGATTAAAAAGCTGGAGACTGAAGCACTTTCTCAGAAGCTGGATGAACCGCTCTGAAGTGTTGATTGTCTGCCTAAAGCTTTTATCAGAAGTTCTCTTTTGCAAACAGAAGACTAAGGTTGTTTTAGTTCAGAAGCGCTAAGAAGAAAAACGAACATCAGAAGTTCGTTTTCACGGATTTAGTTAAGCATTTAATGCTTTGTCAGTTGCATTTAATGCAAGGCGCCAAAAGTTCAAAAAGCTGTTTGAAGGACGCGCCTGTTCACAACAAATAAAACCTGCTCTCTTACCGTTTCCCTCTAAATCAATCTTCAAGATCAGTCAACTCCATCACCTTTATCTTAATCCCATACCGGATTAGGTTAAAGTACAAAGTTGACAGAGTTGAGTGTTTTGAGACCGTTTGAAGAAGTTGACAAGATTAACGGCTACTTTCATCCTTGTCATCCTTGAAGATTCAAATATCCTCAACGGTTATCTACTCAACACTATAAATAGTAGCAAAGCTCCACTGCATCAACCACGTGTGTGATCATAGAGCAAAAATCTCAACGCACTGTTATTCAAGAAAACAGAGCACACTTTCCATTCTCAATCTTTTCTTAGCTTAGCCTTTGTAATTGTGAGAGAGTGAAGAAAAACAAGTTCATAATAGAAATCTTGTAAACTGAGATCGGTTGTGATCTTCAGTTAGATTTAAAAGAGAGAAATCTAGTTGAGATTTGAGTTGGGTGAGAAATCTAGAAAACAGAGTATTGTTGTTCTGGTGAAAATCCTTTAACTCATTTTAGGCTAGTCAGAACTAAGTGAGAAATTAGCTTAAGTTCTGTTGATGTAAAGGAGCTTCTGAACTTGCCATAAAAGTTCTGAATAGTGGATTTATAAAATCTCTGGAGGCTGCGACCTCAGAGGACAAGACGTAGTCACAGGAATTCTGTGGCGAACTTGGATAAATTGAACTGTTCATCAGGACCTCCTGAATCTCTTTCTCCCTTCTTTATACTTGTTAATTGCTTCTGTGTACTTGTATCATATTTAGTGCTGAAACAGATTTCCTCTTAAAAATCACAAGTCTGTGTTCAGAAGACTGTCCAGAAGTTCTTTACTCAGAACTTATGTTGCTGAAAAGATAGAACCTGTCTTAAAGCAGATTATCCCTCAGAGGCTACTTCAATAAGCTTGCCTCTGACTCTGAGGATTATTGACTCTGAAAATTGAATTTTCATTAAATCCTTGAAAATATCAGTTTTCATTTGAAACACCTATTCACCCCCCTCTAGGTGATTCTGATCTTGTTAGGGCCAACATTGAAAGCATGCGTTATTTACTGCTTATTACGGCGCTGTTCTGTGGTTAACGGTTATCTGTTCCCTTTTAAACGGTGTGTATTTGCTTTTTGAATTGGAACGGTTTCTGTGTTTGGGTATAAATAAGGGTTTTCCATACTTAGAACTTTTTACTCTCACTTTCTTTGCCATTAGAACTTCCATAGATTTTTCTTTGTGTTCTCTTCTCTCTAAAAATCTTAACCTAATTTCGCATTTCTTCAAAATGGCTCAAGAAATCACTGTCACACACATCTTCTCTGATGAATCACGAAAGAAAGTTAGTGAATCTAGGGTTTTCACCTCTAGGTTCCTAGATGATGTTGTCAAATCGACTGAACCAATCTCTCACTGGCTTAGCGCTCAAAACTGGAATTCTTTCGTTTCCCTCGAAGAATTCATTTATCCTAAGTTAGTTACAGAATTCTATAAGAACCTCCATTTCTTTTCTAATGAGGAGGATGTTCTTCACTCTGTGGTTGGGGAAGTTGAAATCGAAGTCAGCAGGGCTTCCATTTCTCAAGTGATAGGGATTGATGATGAAGGAATCATCATTGGAGATGATGGTTCAGCAGAAGGATTTTCAGAAGCCAACTGGGCTAGGCCAGATCTGAGTGCCAAGGAAACTTACGCTACCTGGTTGACTCAGCACCAAAGGTGGGCACACTATTTGACTACGAATGTTTTTCTTCCAAAGGCTGGAGGAGTCAATTGTGTTTCCAACAGAGAAAGAGTATTTATGTGGCATCTGGTCAATCAGAAGAAGATCAATTTGCCTGCCATGCTGATAAGGCAGATGAAGAATGTAACGACCGTGAGTGCATTGGCATATGGCTCACTCCTGACAAGGCTGTTTGAGGCAGCCTCCGTTGTTGTTTCAGGAGAAGGTGTTACTAGTAGGAGTACGGTTCTGAAGATGCATACCTTCAGGAACCTGAGTTTTGGTGTTACTCCGAAGAAGAATGAGAAGGGCTCCTCTGTGAGTATTGCTCAGAAGGAAATTGTGGATGCATCTGTTCAGAAAGGAAAGAATGTTGCCAAAAAGGGCAAGGGAAAGAAAGGGTCAAGCAAGTTGGTCCCGAATGTTGAGAAGGTTGCTGTCTCAGAACCTCTTCCCACGTTAGTTCAAACAACAATCAATGTTGAACCTTCTGGCAAGATTGTTGCTGAGAAGCCAAAGGATGTTCCTGAGAAAGAAGCTCAGGATGCTGAGGAAGCACGCCTTGCTGAGAAAGAGAAGGCTGCTGAAGCTGAAAAGGTTGCAAGAGTTCTGGCTCTTGCTGAAGAGAAAAGAAGGAAGAAAGAAGCTGAAGACAAGTTAGCTGCTGAGCGTGAAATTGCTGCAAAGGCTAAGGCCGATGCCAAACTTTTAGAATGTGCTGCTAATCTTGAGAATGCTGAGTTCTCAAAGGTAGTTGAGACTTCAGAGGAAGAAGAGAATCTTGAGAATGTCTCTCTGTCCTCTCGAATTATTGAGAATGTCACTCTCACTACCAGAATTGGGAAGAAGGCTGTGGCAAGACGAAGGGTTCTGAAGAAGAAGGACTTCGTTGTTGCCTCAAGTGCTGAATTGGAGGATCCTATTACTCAGGAACCGGAAGCTGCTGATAAAGAGCTGTCAGAGATTTCTGATGAAGAGGATGTTGACGCTCCTACGATTGAAGAGCTGTCAGAAGAGAGTGAACCAGAAGATGAAGAGGTTCTTGAAGGTGCTAAACAGTTTGTTGAGAATGTTGACAATGAACACTTCATTGACAATGTTCTTCTGAATCAAGGAAGAAACCCTGGTGATAGGGATGCCTCTGAAACGCTGTTCAGAATGGCTCATTTATATGCTGAGCCCATTTCAACTTTTGATCCTAATGCCTCTGAACAGGTTATCTCATCTCCTGCTCTTACTCCTCCTCCATCTCCTTCACTACCTTCTGTCACAGAAGTGAGTGAATCTCAGAATTCCATTCCTCTGACAACTTCAACATCTGAGGTTGTCCCTCCTCCATCTACTCTTCCTTCTGGATCCTATTCAGAAGTGAATCTGTCCTCTGGACCAATTTTCACTGATTCCATTTCTACTTCCACTACTTCTTCTCTATCTTTTTCTGCCGTTTTTCCAACTTCTGGAATTACTGCTCCTCCTCTTTCCATACTTTTGTCAATACCTTTTTCCATTCCTTCAACTTTACCTCCTTGTACAAATCCTATTTCTTCCTCCTCTCCACATACTATTCCTTCTCCTCAAACTTATGTCCCTCCTCTTTCAACCTCTGGACATACACCTCCTGTGTGTGATCCCTTAACTACCTCCTCCACTCCTTCAGGATTTGCTGGGTTGTCATCAAACTATGACTTCCTACGCAAACACCTGAATCGGGAAGATCTGGACACCAGATTTGGAAGTTTTGGCTTCATGAGCAGAGCTTCTGGTATTTCCGAAGCTGGAGGTGCCCCCAGTGTTGACGAGTTGAGAAGAATGGGTCAGAGTGGCTCAGATGAATTGCTGAATAGATTTGCTGGTATAGGGCAAAGGAATTCTGCTGCTGACATGTACGCTCAGGGCATTGTGCTGCAAGAATTACATTCTTTGAAAGCTCAGAACCTGCAGCTCATGACCATGCTCCAAATGCAGGATCCTTCTGTGTATATACGCAACCTTTCTACACTTCATTTAGCTACATATGATGAGCTGTATAAATTGAGGGAATTAGCTCTGATTCTTCCTTCTCTGGATAATATTGCTCTTGCTTCTTCTCAGAAGGTCAATGAGAATTTGGAAATATTGACAGAAGAAGTCAAGGAAGCAAACGAGCATTATGAGGCTCATGAGAAGATGCTCCCTAGTAAGATTGAAGACCTGCAATGTACTGCAAATCACATTCTGAGAGAAGTGAAATCTTCTGCTCAAGGTTCTTCATCTTCAGGAGCTGCCAAGATTGTATATGACATCACTCCTGATCTCAACAACCGACTCTCCAACATTGAGTCTGCTGTCACTGCTCAGAATGCACAGATTGCTGAGCTCACTGAACTTCTGAAGGTTATGCACACTCAAGCACGTGAACAAGAAAAGACTCTTCACAACTGCTATAGGTTTGTTCGAGGACAGACTTATATTCAGAATGAGCATCTCACTGCTGCTGTGTATGCTAACAACAGGTTGATCAAGCTCCTTCTGGATGATGTTCAGAGACAGCGACCTATGTCTGGTCAGACCTTTGATCATATGAAGACCATTGATGATGACTTCAGAAGACGAATGGATATGATCAATACTGTGAGACCAACTCCTCAGCAATATCAGACTTCTCTGAATGTTCAGCAAAAGTTGAAGTCTCAGGGTGCTCTTGGTGTTGCTCTTGGTTCTGGTCAAGCGGGGGAGAAGTCTGGTCAGAAAAGAGCTAGTGGTGCTGAAGGTTCCAGTGTTGTTCCTCCTCCTCAGAAGAAACCTAGGAACATGTAATCTATAGGACTCAAGCTTCTTAGCTAGGTTCTGGGTTGGGTAGTCTTTGTCTTAGGACTTGCTCTTCTGATTATTTTGTTTCTTTTGTTGTCTCCTGATTGATTTTATATACACTGAACCTTTTCTATATTCTCTTGCATATCTGACTTCTTACTTTTTGCTTATGTTTCTTCTTAACTTAGTAAATTACACTTCTTTTAAAAAAATCTAACAACTTGATCTTAAGTCTTATTAAGTTTATACAGATTGCTGAAGATCACCATTTACACTAAAATGGGGGAGTTAGTTTACTCAGAAGTAATGAAACATTTGCATCAGGAAGTCACTTTCTAATCCTCATGTTTTCTTTTACCTTCTGACCACGGTTTGTCCATAACCAAAATGGGGGAGAATGATGAACCTTAAGTATTTTGATTATGTTCAAACGTTTCAGAAGATGAAAACTCAACAGTACCTTACATATAGTTTTCTATTGACTAATAATTTTTATTCTTAGTCTATGTGTAAGATGTTCAGCAGGTGCTGAATGAATCATTTCTGGATTGCTTAACGAACTCAGAAGATCGGTTTGTTGAAGTCAGAGTTTCATTTACTCAGAAGCTGGATACTCCGCTCTGAAGTCGAAGTCTGCCAAAGCTCTCCTCAATAGTTCTCTGCAATCAGAAATTTTGCCAATTGTGATCAGAAGTTTAGTCAAGAGGACTTTAGCTCCTGAAAGCTAAGTCACGGGTTCTTGATAGCATTTAATGCTCTGACAAGTTCATTTAATGCAAGGCGCCAAAAGTTCAAAAAGCTGTTTTAATGGAGCGCGCCTGTCTGTTCAAGAGAAACCGGAGTTTCCTTGTCTACCCTTTGTTGATCCAATTGAAGAATGATTCTGTCATCCTCATCCTTGATTTCAAATCACTTACCGGATTTAGTTAAAGAACAAGGATAACGGAATCAAAGTGTTTGAAGACCGTTTGAAGATTTGACAAACTAACGGCTACAACAACTGATGTCATCTCTATTGAAGATTCAAACTCACCAACGGTCATCTTCATACACTATAAATAGTAGCCTTGCTCCACTGCATCAACATAAGCGTGATCATCGAGCAAAATCTCAACGCACTGTTTTAACAAGGAAAACAGAGCATTCTTTTCCATTCTCAAACTTTCTTAGCATAGTCTTGGTTAAAGTGAGAGAGTGAAGAAAAACAAGTTCATAATAGGAATCTTGTAAACTGAGATCGTTTGTGATCTTCAGTTAGATTTAAAGAGAGAAATCTAGTTGAGATTAGAGTTGGGTGAGAAATCCAGAAAACAGAGTATTGTTTGTTCTGGTGGAAATCCTTTAACTCTTTTTAGGCTAGTCAGAACTAAGTGAGAAATTAGCTTAAGTTCTGTTGATGTAAAGGAGCTTCTGAACTTGCCATAAAAGTTCTGAATAGTGGATTTATAAAATCTCTGTAGGCTGCGACCTCAGGGGACAAGACGTAGTCACAGGACTTCTGTGGCGAACTTGGATAAATCGAATTGTTCACTCAGGATCTCCTGAACTTCTTTCTCCCTCTTATACTTGTTATTTTTTCTTCTGTGTACTTGTTCATATTTAGTGCTGAAACAGATTTTCTCTAAAAATATCATTGTCTTTGTTCAGAAGACTGTCCAGAAGTTCTCAAATCAGAACTTCTGTTGCTGAAAACAGTCTAACTGTGTTTAGGCAGAATTTCCCTCAGAAGCAACTTCCTTAAGCTAGCTTCTGACTCTGAGGAAGTTTGACTCTGAATTTTAAGTTTCTTTAAAAAACTTAGAAAAATTCAGTTTACAACTTAGACACCTATTCACCCCCCTCTAGGTGATTCTGTTCTTGTTAGGGCCAACACATACCCCAACTAACACGTATAACAAATGATGGGTCGATTATAATTTGGGTTTTTCGGGCCGGATTCTAGGGTGCCTCGGGGACCGGGACTGAATTTTAACACGTTTGTTTGATGTGTCGGAAAAGACTTCAACTCGTGCTCAGAATTTTGGATGTCCCAATACCCCGACTAACATGTATAACAAAAGAGGGGTCGTTTAAATTTTGTGTTTTTGAGGCCGGATTCTAGGCTGTCTCGGCCCGGTGCAGAATTTTAACAAGTGTTTTTTGATGCGTTGGACAAAACTTTAACAAGAGCACAGATTTTTGGATGTCCCAATATCACGACTAACACGTATAACAAATGATGGGTCGATTATAATTTGGGTTTTTCGGGCCGGATTCTAGGGTGCCTCTGGGACCGCGACTGAATTTTAACACGTTTTTATGATGCGTCGGACAAAATCTTAACTCGAGCTCAGATTTTTGATGTCCCAATACCCCAACTAACACGTATAACAAATGATGGGTCGATTATAATTTTGGTTTTTCGGGCCGGATTCTAGGGTGCCTCGGGGACCGGGACTGAATTTTAAGACGTTTTTATGATGCGTCGGACAAAACCTTAACTCGAGCTCAGATTTTTGATGTCCCCATACCCCAACTAACACGTATAACAAATGATGGGTCGATTATAATTTGGGTTTTTCGGGCCGGATTCTAGGGTGCCTCGGGGACCGGGACTGAATTTTAACACGTTTGTTTGATGTGTCGGAAAAGACTTCAACTCGTGCTAAGATTTTTGGATGTCCCAATACCCCGACTAACATGTATAACAAAAGAGGGGTCGTTTAAATTTTGTGTTTTTGAGGCCGGATTCTAGGCTGTCTCGGCCCGGTGCAGAATTTTAACAAGTGTTTTTTGATGCGTTGGACAAAACTTTAACAAGAGCACAGATTTTTGGATGTCCCAATATCACGACTAACACGTATAACAAATGATGGGTCGATTATAATTTGGGTTTTTCGGGCTGGATTCTAGGGTGCCTCGGGGACTGGGACTGAATTTTAAGACGTTTTTATGATGCGTCGGACAAAATCTTAACTCGAGCTCAGATTTTTGATGTCCCAATACCCCAACTAACACGTATAACAAATGATGGGTCGATTATAATTTTGGTTTTTCGGGCCGGATTCTAGGGTGCCTCGGGGACCGGGACTGAATTTTAAGACGTTTTTATGATGCGTCAGACAAAACCTTAACTCGAGCTCAGATTTTTGATGTCCCCATACCCCAACTAACACGTATAACAAATGATGGGTCGATTATAATTTGGGTTTTTCGGGCCGGATTCTAGGGTGCGTTGGGGACCGGGACTGAATTTTAACACGTTTTTATGATGCGTCGGACAAAACCTTAACTCGAGCTCAGATTTTTGACGTCCAATTACCCCAACTAACACGTATAACAAATGATGGGTCGTTTAAATTTTGGGTTTTTCGGGCCGGATTCTAGGGTGCCTCGGGGACCGGGACTGAATTTGGACGTTTTTTTGATGCGTCGGACAAGACTTTAACTCGAGCTCAGATTTTTGGATGTCCCAATATCACGACTAACACGTATAACAAATGATGGGTCGTTTATAATTTGGGTTTTTCGGGCCGGATTCATGGGTGCCTCAGGGACCGGGACTGAATTTTAACACGTTTTTATGATGCGTAGGACAAAACCTTAAATCGAGCTCAGATTTTTGATGTCCCAATACCCCAACTAACACGTATAACAAATGATGGGTCGTTTAAATTTTGGGTTTTTCGGGCCGGATTCAAGGGTGCCTCGGGGACTGGGACTGAATTTTAACACGTTTTTTTGATGCGTCGGACAAAACTTTAACTCGAGCTCAGATTTTTGATGTCCAAATACCCCAACTAACACGTATAACAAATGATGGGTCGTTTAAATTTTGGGTTTTTCGGGATGGATTCTATGGTGCCTCGGGGAGCGGAACTGAATTTTAACACGTTTTTTTGATGCGTCGGAAAAGACTTCAACTCGTGCTCAGATTTTTGGATGTCCCAATACCCCGACTAACATGTATAACAAGAGTAGGGTCGTTTAAATTTTGTGTTTTCCGGGCCGGATTCTAGGCTGCCTCGGGGACCGGTGCAGAATTTTAACAAGTGTTTTTTGATGCGTTGGACAAAACTTTAACAAGAGCACAGATTTTTGGATGTCCCAATATCACGACTAACACGTATAACAAATGATGGGTCGATTATAATTTTGGTTTTTCGGGCCGGATTCTAGGGTGCCTCGGGGACCGGGACTGAATTTTAACACGTTTTTATGATGCGTCGGAAGAAATCTTAACTCGAGCTCAGATTTTTGATGTCCCAATACCCCAACTAACACGTATAACAAATGATGGGTCGATTATAATTTCGGTTTTTCGGGCCGGATTCTAGGGTGCCTCGGGGACCGGGACTGAATTTTAAGACGTTTTTATGATGCGTCTGACAAAACCTTAACTCGAGCTCAGATTTTTGATGTCCCCATACCCCAACTAACACGTATAACAAATGATGGGTCGATTATAATTTGGGTTTTTCGGGCCGGATTCTAGGGTGCGTCGGGGACCGGGACTGAATTTTAACACGTTTTTATGATGCGTCGGACAAAACCTTAACTCGAGCTCAGATTTTTGACGTCCAATTACCCCAACTAACACGTATAACAAATGATGGGTCGTTTAAATTTTGGGTTTTTCGGGCCGGATTCTAGGGTGCCTCGGGGACCGGGACTGAATTTAGACGTTTTTTTGATGCGTCGGCCAAGACTTTAACTCGAGCTCAGATTTTTGGATGTCCCAATATCACGACTAACACGTATAACAAATGATGGGTCGTTTATAATTTGGGTTTTTCGGGCCGAATTCATGGGTGCCTCAGGGACCGGGACTGAATTTTAACACGTTTTTATGATGCGTAGGACAAAACCTTAAATCGAGCTCAGATTTTTGATGTCCCAATACCCCAACTAACACGTATAACAAATGATGGGTCGTTTAAATTTTGGGTTTTTCGGGATGGATTCTACGGTGCCTCGGGGAGCGGAACTGAATTTTAACACGTTTTTTTGATGCGTCGGAAAAGACTTCAACTCGTGCTCAGATTTTTGGATGTCCCAATACCCCGACTAACATGTATAACAAGAGTAGGGTCGTTTAAATTTTGTGTTTTCCGGGCCGGATTCTAGGCTGCCTCGGGGAGCGGTGCAGAATTTTAACAAGTGTTTTTTGATGCGTTGGACAAAACTTTAACAACAGCACAGATTTTTGGATGTCCCAATATCACGACTAACACGTATAACAAATGATGGGTCGATTATAATTTTGGTTTTTCGGGCCGGATTCTAGGGTGCCTCGGGGATCGGGACTGAATTTTAACACGTTTTTATGATGCGTCGGAAGAAATCTTAACTCGAGCTCAGATTTTTGATGTCCCAATACCCCAACTAACACGTATAACAAATGATGGGTCGATTATAATTTTGGTTTTTCGGGCCGGATTCTAGGGTGCCTCGGGGACCGGGACTGAATTTTAAGACGTTTTTATGATGCGTCTGACAAAACCTTAACTCGAGCTCAGATTTTTGATGTCCCCATACCCCAACTAACACGTATAACAAATGATGGGTCGATTATAATTTGGGTTTTTCGGGCCGGATTCTAGGGTGCGTCGGGGACCGGGACTGAATTTTAACACGTTTTTATGATGCGTCGGACAAAACCTTAACTCGAGCTCAGATTTTTGACGTCCAATTACCCCAACTAACACGTATAACAAATGATGGGTCGTTTAAATTTTGGGTTTTTCGGGCCGGATTCTAGGGTGCCTCGGGGACCGGGACTGAATTTGGACGTTTTTTTGATGCGTCGGACAAGACTTTAACTCGAGCTCAGATTTTTGGATGTCCCAATATCACGACTAACACGTATGACAAATGATGGGTCGTTTATAATTTGGGTTTTTCGGGCCGGATTCATGGGTGCCTCAGGGACCGGGACTGAATTTTAACACGTTTTTATGATGCGTAGGACAAAACCTTAAATCGAGCTCAGATTTTTGATGTCCCAATACCCCAACTAACACGTATAACAAATGATGGGTCGTTTAAATTTTGGGTTTTTCGGGCCGGATTCAAGGGTGCCTCGGGGACTGGGACTGAATTTTAACACGTTTTTTTGATGCGTCGGACAAAACTTTAACTCGAGCTCAGATTTTTGATGTCCAAATACCCCAACTAACACGTATAACAAATGATGGGTCGTTTAAATTTTGGGTTTTTCGGGCCGGATTCTACGGTGCCTCGGGGAGCGGGACTGAATTTTAACACGTTTTTTTGATGCGTCGGAAAAGACTTCAACTCGTGCTCAGATTTTTGGATGTCCCAATACCCCGACTAACATGTATAACAAGAGTAGGGTCGTTTAAATTTTGTGTTTTCCGGGCCGGATTCTAGGCTGCCTCGGGGACCGGTGCAGAATTTTAACAAGTGTTTTTTGATGCGTTGGACAAAACTTTAACAAGAGCACAGATTTTTGGATGTCCCAATATCACGACTAACACGTATAACAAATGATGGGTCGATTATAATTTTGGTTTTTCGGGCCGGATTCTAGGGTGCCTCGGGGACCGGGACTGAATTTTAACACGTTTTTATGATGCGTCGGAAGAAATCTTAACTCGAGCTCAGATTTTTGATGTCCCAATACCCCAACTAACACGTATAACAAATGATGGGTCGATTATAATTTTGGTTTTTCGGGCCGGATTCTAGGGTGCCTCGGGGACCGGGACTGAATTTTAAGACGTTTTTATGATGCGTCTGACAAAACCTTAACTCGAGCTCAGATTTTTGATGTCCCCATACCCCAACTAACACGTATAACAAATGATGGGTCGGTTATAATTTGGGTTTTTCGGGCCGGATTCTAGGGTGCGTCGGGGACCGGGACTGAATATTAACACGTTTTTATGATGCGTCGGACAAAACCTTAACTCGAGCTCAGATTTTTGACGTCCAATTACCCCAACTAACACGTATAACAAATGATGGGTCGTTTAAATTTTGGGTTTTTCGGGCCGGATTCTAGGGTGCCTCGGGGACCGGGACTGAATTTAGACGTTTTTTTGATGCGTCGGACAAGACTTTAACTCGAGCTCAGATTTTTGGATGTCCCAATATCACGACTAACACGTATAACAAATGATGGGTCGTTTATAATTTGGGTTTTTCGGGCCGAATTCATGGGTGCCTCAGGGACCGGGACTGAATTTTAACACGTTTTTATGATGCGTAGGACAAAACCTTAAATCGAGCTCAGATTTTTGATGTCCCAATACCCCAACTAACACGTATAACAAATGATGGGTCGTTTAAATTTTGGGTTTTTCGGGCCGGATTCAAGGGTGCCTCGGAGACTGGGACTGAATTTTAACACGTTTTTTTGATGCGTCGGACAAAACTTTAACTCGAGCTCAGATTTTTTATGTCCAAATACCCCAACTAACACGTATAACAAATGATGGGTCGTTTAAATTTTGGGTTTTTCGGGCCGGATACTACGGTGCCTCGGGGAGCGGGACTGAATTTTAACACGTTTTTTTGATGCGTCGGAAAAGACTTCAACTCGTGCTCAGATTTTTGGATGTCCCAATAACCCGACTAACATGTATAACAAGAATAGGGTCGTTTAAATTTTGTGTTTTCCGGGCCGGATTCTAGGCTGCCTCGGGGACCGGTGCAGAATTTTAACAAGTGTTTTTTAATGCGTTTGACAAAACTTTAACAAGAGCACAGATTTTTGGATGTCCCAATATCACGACTAACACGTATAACAAATGATGGGTCGATTATAATTTTGGTTTTTCGGGCCGGATTCTAGGGTGCCTCGGGGACCGGGACTGAATTTTAAGACGTTTTTATGATGCGTCTGAAAAAACCTGAACTCGAGCTCAGATTTTTGATATCCCCATACCCCAACTAACACGTATAACAAATGATGGGTCGATTATATTTTGGGTTTTTCGGGCCTGATTTTAGGGTGCCTCGGGGACCGGGACTGAATTTTAACACGTTTTTTTGATGCGTCGGAAAAGACTTCAACTCGTGCTGAGATTTTTGGATGTCCCAATACCCCGACTAACATGTATAACAAGAGTAGGGTCGTTTAAATTTTGTGTTTTTCGGGCCGGATTCTAGGCTTCCTCGGGGACCGGTGCGGAATTTTAACAAGTGTTTTTTGATGCGTTGGACAAAACTTTAACAAGAGCACAGATTTTTGGATGTCCCAATATCACGACTAACACGTATAACAAATAATGGGTCGATTATAATTTTGGTTTTTCGGGCCGGATTCTAGGGTGCCTCGGGGACCGGGACTGAATTTTAACACGTTTTTATGATGCGTCGGAAGAAATCTTAACTCGAGCTCAGATTTTTGATGTCCCAATACCCCAACTAACACGTATAACAAATGATGGGTCGATTATAATTTTGGTTTTTCGGGCCGGATTCTAGGGTGCCTCGGGGACCGGGACTGAATTTTAAGACGTTTTTATGATGCGTCTGACAAAACCTTAACTCGAGCTCAGATTTTTGATGTCCCCATACCCCAACTAACACGTATAACAAATGATGGGTCGATTATAATTTGGGTTTTTCGGGCCGGATTCTAGGGTGCGTCGGGGACCGGGACTGAATTTTAACACGTTTTTATGATGCGTCGGACAAAACCTTAACTCGAGCTCAGATTTTTGACGTCCAATTACCCCAACTAACACGTATAACAAATGATAGGTCGTTTAAATTTTGGGTTTTTCGGGCCGGATTCTAGGGTGCCTCGGGGACCGGGACTGAATTTGGACGTTTTTTTGATGCGTCGGACAAGACTTTAACTCGAGCTCAGATTTTTGGATGTCCCAATATCACGACTAACACGTATAACAAATGATGGGTCGTTTATAATTTGGGTTTTTCGGGCCGGATTCATGGGTGCCTCAGGGACCGGGACAGAATTTTAACACGTTTTTATGATGCGCAGGACAAAACCTTAAATCGAGCTCAGATTTTTGATGTCCCAATACCCTAACTAACACGTATAACAAATGATGGGTCGTTTAAATTTTGGGTTTTTCGGGCCGGATTCAAGGGTGCCTCGGGGACTGGGACTGAATTTTAACACGTTTTTTTGATGCGTCGGACAAAACTTTAACTCGAGCTCAGATTTTTGTTGTCCAAATACCCCAACTAACACGTATAACAAATGATGGGTCGTTTAAATTTTGGGTTTTTCGGGCCGGATTCTACGGTGCCTCGGGGAGCGGGACTGAATTTTAACACGTTTTTTTGATGCGTCGGAAAAGACTTCAACTCGTGCTCAGATTTTTGGATGTCCCAATACCCCGACTAACATGTATAACAAGAGTAGGGTCGTTTAAATTTTGTGTTTTCCGGGCCTGATTCTAGGCTGCCTCGGGGACCGGTGCAGAATTTTAACAAGTGTTTTTTGATGCGTTGGACAAAACTTTAACAAGAGCACAGATTTTTGGATGTCCCAATATCACGACTAACACGTATAACAAATGATGGGTCGATTATAATTTTGGTTTTTCGGGCCGAATTCTAGGGTGCCTCGGGGACCGGGACTGAATTTTAACACGTTTTTATGATGCGTCGGACAAAACCTTAACTCGAGCTCAGATTTTTGATGTCCCCATACCCCAACTAACACGTATAACAAATGATGGGTCGATTATAATTTGGGTTTTTCGGGCCGGATTCTAGGGTGCCTCGGGGACCGGGACTGAATTTTAACACGTTTTTATGATGCGTCGGACAAAATATTAACTCGAGCTCAGATTTTTGACGTCCAATTACCCCAACTAACACGTATAACAAATGATGGGTCGTTTAAATTTTGGGTTTTTCTGGCCGGATTCTAGGGTGTCTCGGGGACCGGGACTGAATTTGAACACGTTTTTTTGATGCGTCGGACAAGACTTTAACTCGAGCTCAGATTTTTGGATGTCCCAATATCACGACTAACACGTATTACAAATGATGGGTCGTTTATAATTTGGGTTTTTCTGGCCGGATTCTAGGGTGTCTCGGGGACCGGGACTGAATTTGAACACGTTTTTTTGATGCGTCGGACAAGACTTTAACTCGAGCTCAGATTTTTGGATGTCCCAATATCACGACTAACACGTATTACAAATGATGGGTCGTTTATAATTTGGGTTTTTCGGGCCGGATTCAAGGGTGCCTCGGGGACCGGGACTGAATTTTAACACGTTTTTATGATGCGTAGGACAAAACCTTAAATCGAGCTCAGATTTTTGATGTCCCAATACCCCAACTAACACGTATAACAAATGATGGGTCGTTTAAATTTTGGGTTTTTCGGGCCGGATTCTAGGCTGCCTCGGGGACCGGGACTGAATTTTAACACGTTTTTTTGATGCGTCGGACAAAATCTTAACCCGAGCTCAGATTTTTGATGTCCCAATACCCCAACTAACACGTATAACAAATGATGGGTCGATTATAATTTTGGTTTTTCGGGCCGGATTGTAGGCTGCCTCGGGGACCGGGACTGAATTTTAAGACGTTTTTATGATGCATCGGACAAAACCTTAACTTGAGCTCAGATTTTTGATGTCCCCATAACCCAACTAACACGTATAAGAAATGATGAGTCGATTATAATTTGGGTTTTTCCGGCCGAATTCTAGGGTGCCTCGGGGACCGAGACTGAATTTTAACACGTTTTTATGATGCGTCGGACAAAATCTTAACTCGAGCTCAGATTTTTGACGTCCAATTACCCCAACTAACACGTATAACAAATGATGGGTCGTTTAAATTTTGGATTTTTCGGGCCGGATTCTAGGGTGCCTCGGGGACCGGAACTGAATTTGAACACGTTTTTTTGATGCGTCGGACAAGACTTTAACTCGAGCTCAGATTTTTGGATGTCCCAATATCACGACTAACACGTATAACAAATGACGGGTCATTTATAAATTGGGTTTTTCGGGCCGGATTCAAGGGTGCCTCGGGGACCGGGATTGAATTTTAACACGTTTTTTTGATGCGTCGGAAAAGACTTCAACTCGTGCTCTGATTTTTTGATGTCCCAATACCCCGACTAACACGTATAACAAAAGATGGGTCGTTTAAATTTTGTGTTTTTCGGGCCGGATTCTAGGCTGCCTCGGGGACCGGGATTGAATTTTAACACGTTTTTTTGATGGGTCGGACAAGACTTTAACTCGAGCACAGATTTTTGGATGTCCCAATATCACGACTAACACGTATAACAAATGATGGGTCGATTATAATTTGGGTTTTTCGGGCCGGATTTAGGGTGCCTCGGGGATCGGGACTCTATTTTAACACGTTTTTATGATGCGTCGGACAAAATCTTAACTCGAGCTCAGATTTTTGATGTCCCAATACCCCAACAAACACGTATAGCAAATGATGGGTCGATTATAATTTTGGTTTTTCGGGCCGGATTCTAGGGTGCCTCGGGGACCGGGACTGAATTTTAAGACGTTTTTATGATGCGTCGGATAAAACCTTAACTCGAGCTCAGATTTTTGATGTCCCCATACCCCAACTAACACGTATAACAAATGATGGGTCGATTATAATTTGGGTTTTTCGGGCCGGATTCTAGGGTGCCTCGGGGACCGGGACTGAATTTAACACGTTTTTCTTATGCGTCGGACAAGACTTTAACTCGAGCTCAGATTTTTGGATGTCCCAATATCACGACTAACACGTATAACAAATGATGGGTCGTTTATAATTTGGGTTTTTCAGGCCGGATTCAAGGGTGCCTCGGGGACCGGGACTGAATTTTAAAACGTTTTTATGATGCGTCGGAAAAAACCTTAACTCGAGCTCAGATTTTTGATGTCCCAATACCCCAACTAACACGTATAACAAATGATGGGTCGTTTAAATTTTGTGTTTTTCGCGCCAGATTCTACGGTGCCTCGGGGACCGGGACTGAATTTTAACACGTTTTTATGATGCGTCGGACAAAATCTTAACTCGAGCTCAGATTTTTGATGTGCCCAAACCCCAACTAACACGTATAATAAATGATGGGTCGATTATAATTTGGGTTTTTCGGGCCGGATTCTAGGGTGCCTCGGGGACCGGGACTGAATTTTAACACGTTTTTATGATGCGTCGGACAAAATCTTAACTCGAGCTCAGATTTTTGATGTCCCAATACCCCAACTAACACGTATAACAAATGATGGGTCGATTATAATTTAGGTTTATGGGGCCAGATTCTAGGGTGCCTCGGGGACCGTGACTGAATTTTAAAACGTTTTTATGATGCGTCGAACAAAAACTTAACTCGAGCTCAGATTTTTGATGTCCCTATACCCCAACTAACACGTATAACAAATGATGGGTCGTTTAAATTTTGGGTTTTTCGGGCCGGATTCTACGGTGCCTCGGGGACCGGGACTTAATTTTAACACGTTTTTATGATGCGTCGGACAAAATCTTAACTCGAGCTCAGATTTTTGATGTCCCCATACCCCAACTAACACGTATAATAAATGATGGGTCGATTATAATTTGGGTTTTTCGGGCCGGATTCTAGGGTGCCTCGGGGACCGGCGCAGAATTTAAACAAGTGTTTTTTGATGCGTGGGACAAAACTTTAACAAGAGCACAGATTTTTGGATGTCCCAATATCACGACTAACACGTATAACAAATGATGGGTCGGTTATAATTTGGGTTTTTCGGGCCGGATTCTAGGGTGCCTCGGGGACCGGGACTGAATTTTAACACGTTTTTATGATGTGTCGGACAAAATCTTAACTCGAGCTCAGATTTTTGATGTCCCAATACCCCAACTAACACGTATAACAAATGGTGGGTCGATTATTATTTTGGTTTATCGGGCCGGATTCTAGGGTGCCTCGGGGACCGGGACTGAATTTTAACACGTTTTTATGATGCGTCGGACAAAATCTTAACTCGAGCTCAGATTTTTGATGTCCCCATACCCCAACTAACACGTATAATAAATGATGGGTCGATTATAATTTGGGTTTTTCGGGCCGGATTCTAGGGTGCCTCGGGGACCGGTGCAGAATTTTAACAAGTGTTTTTTGATGCGTGGGACAAAACTTTAACAAGAGCACAGATTTTTGGATGTCCCAATATCACGACTAACACGTATAACAAATGATGGGTCGGTTATAATTTGGGTTTTTCGGACCGGATTCTAGGATGCCTCGGGGACCGGGACTGAATTTTAACACGTTTTTATGATGCGTCGGACAAAATCTTAACTCGAGCTCAGATTTTTGATGTCCCAATACCCAAACTAACACGTATAACAAATGATGGGTCGATTAAATTTTGGGTTTTTCGGGCCGGATTCTACGGTGCCTCGGGGACTGGGACTGAATTTTAACACGTTTTTATGATGCGTCGGACAAAATCTTAACTCGAGCTCAGATTTTTGATGTCCCAATACCCCAACTAACACGTATAACAAATGGTGGGTCGATTATTATTTTGGTTTATCGGGCCGGATTCTAGGGTGCCTCGGGGACCAGGACTGAATTTTAACACGTTTTTATGATGCGTCGGACAAAATCTTAACTCGAGCTTAGATTTTTGATGTCCCCATACCCCAACTAACACGTATAATAAATGATGGGTCGATTATAATTTGGGTTTTTCGGGCCGGATTCTAGGGTGCCTCGGGGACCGGTGCAGAATTTTAACAAGTGTTTTTTGGTGCGTGGGACAAAACTTTAACAAGAGCACAGATTTTTGGATGTCCCAATATCACGACTAACACGTATAACAAATGATGGGTCGGTTATAATTTGGGTTTTTCGGACCGGATTCTAGGGTGCCTCGGGGACCGGGACTGAATTTTAACACGTTTTTATGATGCGTCGGACAAAATCTTAACTCGAGCTCAGATTTTTGATGTCCCAATACCCCAACTAACACGTATAACAAATGATGGGTCGATTAAATTTTGGGTTTTTCGGGCCGGATTCTACAGTGCCTCGGGGACTGGGACTGAATTTTATCACGTTTTTATGATGCGTCGGACAAAATCTTAACTCGAGCTCAGATTTTTGATGTCCCCATACCCCAACTAACACGTATAACAAATGATGGGTCGTTTAAATTTTGGGTTTTTCGGGCCGGATTCTACGGTGCCTCGGGGACTGGGACTGAATTTTAACACGTTTTTATGATGCGTCGGACAAAATCTTAACTCGAGCTCAGATTTTTGATGTCCCCATACCCCAACTAACACGTATAACAAATGATGGGTCGATTATAATTTGGGTTTTGCGGGCCGGATTCTAGGGTGCCTCGGGGACCGGTGCAGAATTTTAACAAGTGTTTTTTGATGCGTGGGACAAAACTTTAACAAGAGCACAGATTTTTGGATGTCCAAATATCACGACTAACACGTATAACAAATGATGCGTCGGTTATAATTTGGGTTTTTCGGGCTGGATTCTAGGGTGCCTCGGGGACCGGGTCTGAATTTTAACACGTTTTTATGATGCGTCGGAGAAAAACTTAACTCGAGCTCAGATTTTTGATGTCCCCATACCCCAACTAACACGTATAACAAATGATGGGTCGATTATAATTCTGGTTTATCGGGCAGGATTCTAGGGTGCCTCGGGGACCGTGACTGAATTTTAAGACGTTTTTATGATGCGTCGGACAAAACCTTAACTCGAGCTCAGATTTTGATGTCCCCATACCCCAACTAACACGTATAACAAATGATGGGTCGATTATAATTTGGGTTTTTCGGGCTGGATTCTAGGATGCCTCAGGGACCGGGACTGAATTTTAACACGTTTTTATGATGCGTCGGACAAAACCTTAACTCGAGCTCAGATTTTTTACGTCCCAATACCCCAACTAACACGTATAACAAATGATGGGTCGTTTAAATTTTGGGTTTTTTCGGGCCGGATTCTAGGGTGCCTCGGGGACCAGGACTGAATTTTAACACATTTTTTTGATGCGTCGGAAAAGACTTCAAATCGTGCTCAGATTTTTGGATGTCCCAATACCCCGACTAACATGTATAACAAAAGATGGGTCGTTTAAATTTTGTGTTTTTCGGGCCGGATTCTAGGCTGCCTCGGGGACCGGTGCAGAATTTTAACAAGTGTTTTTTGATGCGTTGGACAACACTTTAACAAGAGCACAGATTTTTGGATGTCCCAATATCACGACTAACACGTATAACAAATGATGGGTCGGTTATAATTTGGGTTTTCGGGCCGGATTTTAGGGTGCCTCGGGGACCGGGACTGAATTTTAACACGTTTTTATAATGCGTCGGACAAAATCTTAACTCGAGCTCAGATTTTTGATTTCCCAATACCCCAACTAACACGTATAACAAATGATGGGTCGATTATAATTTTGGTTTATCGGGCAGGATTCTAGGGTGCCTCGGGGACCGTGACTGAATTTTAAGACGTTTTTATGATGCGTCGAACAAAAACTTAACTCGAGCTCAGATTTTTGATGTCCCCATACCCCAACTAACATGTATAACAAATGATGGGTCGTTTAAATTTTGGGTTTTTCGGGCCGGATTCTAGGGTGCCTCGGGGACCGGGACTGAATTTTAACACGTTTTTATGATGCGTCGGACAAAATCTTAACTTGAGCTCAGATTTTTGATGTCCCCATACCCCAACTAACACGTATAACAAATGATGGGTCGATTATAATTTGGGTTTTTCGGGCCGGATTCTAGGGTGCCTCGGGGACCGGGACTGAATTTTAACACGTTTTTATGATGCGTCGGAAAAAATCTTAACTCGAGCTCAGATTTTTGATGTCCCCATACCCCAACTAACACGTATAATAAATGATGGGTCGATTATAATTTGGGTTTTTCGGGCCGGATTCTAGGGTGTCTCGGGGACCGGTGCAGAATTTTAACAAGTGTTTTTTGATGTGTGAGACAAAACTTTAGCAAGAGCACAGATTTTTGGATGTCCCAATATCACGACTAACACGTATAACAAATGATGGGTCGGTTATAATTTGGGTTTTTCGGGCCGGATTCTAGGGTGCCTCGGGGACCGGGACTGAATTTTAACACGTTTTTATGATGCGTCGGACAAAATCTTAACTCGAGCTCAGATTTTTAATGTCCTAATACCCCAACTAACACGTATAACAAATGATGGGTCGATTATTATTTTTGTTTATCGGGCCGGATTCTAGGGTGCCTCGGGGACCGTGACTGAATTTTAAGACGTTTTTATAATGCGTCGAACATAAATTTAACTCGAGCTCAGATTTTTGATGTCCCCATAACCCAACTAACACGTATAACAAATGATGGGTCGTTTAAATTTTGGGTTTTTCGGGCCGGATTCTACGGTGCCTCGGGGACCGGGACTGAATTTTAACACGTTTTTATGATGCGTCGGACAAAATCTTAACTCGAGCTCAGATTTTTGATGTACCCATACCCCAACTAACACGTATAACAAATGATGGGTCGTTTAAATTTTGGGTTTTTCGGGCCGGATTCTACGGTGCCTCGGGGACCGGGACTGAATTTTAACACATTTTTATGATGCGTCGGACAAAATCTTAAATTGAGCTCAGATTTTTGATGTCCCCATACCCCAACTAACAAGTATAACAAATGATGGGTCGATTATAATTTGGGTTTTTCGGGCCGGATTCGAGGGTGCCTCGGGGCCCGGGACTGAATTTTAACACGTTTTTATGATGCGTAGGACAAAATCTTAACTCGAGCTCAGATTTTTGATGTCCCCATACCCCAACTAACACGTATAACAAATGATGGGTCGTTTAAATTTTGGGTTTTTCAGGCCGGATTCTACGGTGCCTCGGGGACCGGGACTGAATTTTAACACGTTTTTATGATGCGTCGGACAAAATCTTAACTCGAGCTCAGATTTTTGATGTCCCCATACCCTAAACCAGGACTGAATTTTAACACATTTTTTTGATGCGTCGGAAAAGACTTCAAATCGTGCTCAGATTTTTGGATGTCCCAATACCCCGACTAACATGTATAACAAAAGATGGGTCGTTTAAATTTTGTGTTTTTCGGGCCGGATTCTAGGCTGCCTCGGGGACCGGTGCAGAATTTTAACAAGTGTTTTTTGATGCGTTCGACAACACTTTAACAAGAGCACAGATTTTTGGATGTCCCAATATCACGAGTAACACGTATAACAAATTATGGGTCGGTTATAATTTGGGTTTTCGGGCCGGATTTTAGGGTGCCTCGGGGACCGGGACTGAATTTTAACACGTTTTTATGATGCGTCGGACAAAATCTTAACTCGAGCTCAGATTTTTGATTTCCCAATACCCCAACTAACACGTATAACAAATGATGGGTCGATTATAATTTTGGTTTATCGGGCAGGATTCTAGGGTGCCTCGGGGACCGTGACTGAATTTTAAGACGTTTTTATGATGCGTCGCACAAAAACTTAACTCGAGCTCAGATTTTTGATGTCCCCATACCCCAACTAACACGTATAACAAATGATGGGTCGTTTAAATTTTGGGTTTTTCGGGCCGGATTCTAGGGTGCCTCGGGGACCGGGATTGAATTTTAACACGTTTTTATGATGCGTCGGACAAAATCTTAACTGGAGCTCAGATTTTTGATGTCCCCATACCCCAACTAACACGTATAACAAATGATGGGTCGTTTAAATTTTGTGTTTTTCGGGCAGATTCTACGGTGCCTCGGGGACCGGGACTGAATTTTAACACGTTTTTATGATGCGTCGGACAAAATCTTAACTCGAGCTCAGATTTTTGATGTCCCCATACCCCAACTAACACGTATAACAAATGATGGGTCGTTTAAATTTTGGGTTTTTCGGGCCGGATTCTACGGTGCCTCGGGGACCGGGACTGAATTTTAACACGTTTTTATGATGCGTCGGACAAAATCTTAACTTGAGCTCAGATTTTTGATGTCCCCATACCCCAACTAACAAGTATAACAAATGATGGGTCGATTATAATTTGGGTTTTTCGGGCCGGATTCTAGGGTGCCTCGGGGACCGGGACTGAATTTTAACACGTTTTTATGATGCGTAGGACAAAATCTTAACTCGAGCTCAGATTTTTGATGTCCCCATACCCCAACTAACACGTATAACAAATGATGGGTCGTTTAAATTTTGGGTTTTTCAGGCCGGATTCTACGGTGCCTCGGGGACCGGGACTGAATTTTAACACGTTTTTATGATGCGTCGGACAAAATCTTAACTCGAGCTCAGATTTTTGATGTCCCCATACCCCAACTAACACGTATAATAAATGATGGGTCGATTATAATTTGGGTTTTTCGGGCCGGATTCTAGGGTGCGTCGGGGACCGGTGCAGAATTTTAACAAGTGTTTTTTGATGCGTGGGACAAAACTTTAACAAGAGCATAGATTTTTGGATGTCCCAATATCACGACTAACGCGTATAACAAATGATGGGTCGGTTATAATTTGTGTTTTTCGGGCAGGATTCTAGGGTGCCTCGGGGACCGGGACTGAATTTTAACACGTTTTTATGATGCGTCGGACAAAATCATAACTCGAGCTCAGATTTTTGATGTCCCAATACCCCAACTAACACGTATAACAAATGATGGGTCGATTATAATTTTGGTTTATCGGGCCGGATTCTAGGGTGCCTCGGGGACCGTGACTGAATTTTAAGACGTTTTTATGATGCGTCGAACAAAAACTTAACTCGAGCTCAGATTTTTGATGTCCCCATACCCCAACTAACACGTATAACAAATGATGGGTCGTTTAAATTTTGGGTTTTTCATGCCGGATTCTACGGTGCGTCGGGGACCGGGACTGAATTTTAACACGTTTTTATGATGCGTCGGACAAAATCTTAACTCGAGCTCAGATTTTTGATGTCCCCATACCCCAACTAACACGTATAACAAATCATGGGTCGATTATAATTTGGGTTTTGCGGGCCGGATTCTAGGGTGCCTCGGAGACCGGTGCAGAATTTTAACAAGTGTTTTTTGATGCGTGGGACAAAACTTTAACAAGAGCACAGATTTTTGGATGTCCAAATATCACGACTAACACGTATAACAAATGATAGGTCGGTTATAATTTGGGTTTTTCGGGCCGGATTCTAGGGTGCCTCGGGGACCGGGACTGAATTTTAACACGTTTTTATGATGCGTCGGACAAAATCTTAACTGGAGCTCAGATTTTTGATGTCCCCATACCCCAACTAACACGTATAACAAATTATGGGTCGATTATAATTTGGGTTTACCGGGCCGGATTCTAGGGTGCCTCGGGGACCGTGACTGAATTTTAAGACGTTTTTATGATGCGTCGGACAAAACCTTAACTCGAGCTCAGATTTTTGATGTCCCCATACCCCAACTAACACGTATAACAAATGATGGGTCGATTATAATTTGGGTTTTTCGGGCCGGATTCTAGGATGCCTCGGGGACCGGGACTGAATTTTAACACGTTTTTTTGATGCGTCGGACAAAACCTTAAATCGAGCTCAGATTTTTGATGTCCCCATACCCCAACTAACACGTATAACAAATGATGGGTCGATTATAATTTGGGTTTTTCGGCCCGGATTCTAGGGTGCCTCGGGGACTGGGACTGAATTTAACACGTTTTTCTGATGCGTCGGACAAGACTTTAACTCGAGCTCAGATTTTTGGATGTCCCAATATCACAACTAACACGTATAACAAATGATGGGTCGTTTATAATTTGGGTTTTTCAGGCCGGATTCAAGGGTGCCTCGGGGACCAGGACTGAATTTTAACACGTTTTTATGATGCGTCGGACAAAACCTTAACTCGAGCTCAGATTTTTGATGTCCCAATACCCCAACTAACACGTATAACAAATGATGGGTCGTTTAAATTTTGTGTTTTTCGGGCCAGATTCTACGGTGCCTCGGGGACCGGGACTGAATTTTAACACGTTTTTATGATGCGTCGGACAAAATCTTAACTCGAGCTCAGATTTTTGATGTCCCCATACCCGAACTAACACGTATAATAAATGATGGGTCGATTATAATTTGGGTTTTTCGGGCCGGATTCTAGGGTGCCTCGGGGACCGGGACTGAATTTTAACACGTTTTTATGATGCGTCGGACAAAATCTTAACTCGAGCTCAGATTTTTGATGTCCCCATACCCCAACTAACACGTATAATAAATGATGGGTCGATTATAATTTGGGTTTTTCGGGCCGGATTCTAGGGTGCCTCGGGGACCGGTGCAGAATTTTAACAAGTGTTTTTTGATGCGTGGGACAAAACTTTAACAAGAGCACAAATTTTTGGATGTCCCAATATCGCGACTAACACGTATAACAAATGATGGGTCGGTTATAATTTGGGTTTTTCTCGCCGGATTCTAGGGTGCCTCGGGGACCGGGACTGAATTTTAACACGTTTTTATGATGCGTCGGACAAAATCTTAACTCGAGCTCAGATTTTTGATGTCCCCATACCCCAACTAACACGTATAATAAATGATGGGTCGATTATAATTTGGGTTTTTCGGGCCGGATTCTAGGGTGCCTCGGGGACCGGTGCAGAATTTTAACAAGTGTTTTTTGATGCGTGGGACAAAACTTTAACAAGAGCACAGATTTTTGGATGTCCCAATATCGCGACTAACACGTATAACAAATGATGGGTCGGTTATAATTTGGGTTTTTCTCGCCGGATTCTAGGGTGCCTCGGGGACCGGGACTGAATTTTAACACGTTTTTATGATGCGTCGGACAAAATCTTAACTCGAGCTCAGATTTTTGATGTCCCAATACCCCAACTAACACGTATAACAAATGATGGGTCGATTATAATTTTGGTTTATGGGGCCAGATTCTAGGGTGCCTCGGGGACCGTGACTGAATTTTAAAACGTTTTTATGATGCGTCGAACAAAAACTTAACTCGAGCTCAGATTTTTGATGTCCCTATACCCCAACTAACACGTATAACAAATGATGGGTCGTTTAAATTTTGGGTTTTTCGGGCCGGATTCTACGGTCCGTCGGGGACCGGTGCAGAATTTTAACAAGTGTTTTTTGATGCGTGGGACAAAACTTTAACAAGAGCACAGATTTTTGGATGTCCCAATATCACGACTAACACGTATAAAAAATGATGGGTCGGTTATAATTTGGGTTTTTCGGACCGGATTCTAGGGTGCCTCGGGGACCGGGACTGAATTTTAACACGTTTTTATGATGCGTCGGACAAAATCTTAACTCGAGCTCAGATTTTTGATGTCCCAATACCCCAACTAACACGTATAACAAATGGTGGGTCGATTATTATTTTGGTTTATCGGGCCGGATTCTAGGGTGCCTCGGGGACCGGGACTGAATTTTAACACGTTTTTATGATGCGTCGGACAAAATCTTAACTCGAGCTCAGATTTTTGATGTCCCCATACCCCAACTAACACGTATAATAAATGATGGGTCGATTAGAATTTGGGTTTTTCGGGCCGGATTCTAGGGTGCCTCGGGGACCGGTGCAGAATTTTAACAAGTGTTTTTTGATGCGTGGGACAAAACTTTAACAAGAGCACAGATTTTTGGATGTCCCAATATCACGACTAACACGTATAACAAATGATGGGTCGGTTATAATTTGGGTTTTTCGGACCGGATTCTAGGGTGCCTCGGGGACCGGGACTGAATTTTAACACGTTTTTATGATGCGTCGGACAAAATCTTAACTCGAGCTCAGATTTTTGATGTCCCAATACCCCAACTAACACGTATAACAAATGATGGGTCGATTAAATTTTGGGTTTTTCGGGCCGGATTCTACGGTGCCTCGGGGACTGGGACTAAATTTTAACACGTTTTTATGATGCGTCGGACAAAATCTTAACTCGAGCTCAGATTTTTGATGTCCCCATACCCCAACTAACACGTATAACAAATGATGGGTCGTTTAAATTTTGGGTTTTTCGGGCCGGATTCTACGGTGCCTCGGGGACGGGGACTGAATTTTAACACGTTTTTATGATCCGTCGGACAAAATCTTAACTCGAGCTCAGATTTTTGATGTCCCCATACCCCAACTAACACGTATAACAAATGATGGGTCGATTATAATTTGGGTTTTGCGGGCCGGATTCTAGGGTGCCTCGGGGACCGGTGCAGAATTTTAACAAGTGTTTTTTGATGCGTGGGACAAAACTTTAACAAGAGCACAGATTTTTGGATGTCCAAATATCACGACTAACACGTATAACAAATGATGGGTCGGTTATAATTTGGGTTTTTCGGGCTGGATTCTAGGGTGCCTCGGGGACCGGGACTGAATTTTAACACGTTTTTATGATGCGTCGGACAAAAACTTAACTCGAGTTCAGATTTTTGATGTCCCCATACCCCAACTAACACGTATAACAAATGATGGGTCGATTATAATTCTGGTTTATCGGGCCGGATTCTAGGGTGCCTCGGGGACCCTGACTGAATTTTAAGACGTTTTTATGATGCGTCGGACAAAACCTTAACTCGAGCTCAGATTTTTGATGTCCCCATACCCCAACTAACACGTATAACAAATGATGGGTCGATTATAATTTGGGTTTTTCGGGCCGGATTCTAGGATGCCTCGGGGACCGGGACTGAATTTTAACACGTTTTTATGATGCGTCGGACAAAACCTTAACTCGAGCTCCGATTTTTGACGTCCCAATACCCCAACTAACACGTATAACAAATGATGGGTCGTTTAAATTTTGGGTTTTTTCGGGCCGGATTTTAGGGTGCCTCGGGGACCAGGACTGAATTTTAACAAATTTTTTTGATGCGTCGGAAAAGACTTCAAATCGTGCTCAGATTTTTGGATGTCCCAATACCCCGACTAACATGTATAACAAAAGATGGGTCGTTTAAATTTTGTGTTTTTCGGGCCGGATTCTAGGCTGCCTCGGGGACCGGTGCAGAATTTTAACAAGTGTTTTTTGATGCGTTCGACAACACTTTAACAAGAGCACAGATTTTTGGATGTCCCAATATCAGGAGTAACACGTATAACAAATTATGGGTCGGTTATAATTTGGGTTTTCGGGCCGGATTTTAGGGTGCCTCGGGGACCGGGACTGAATTTTAACACGTTTTTATGATGCGTCGGACAAAATCTTAACTCGAGCTCAGATTTTTGATTTCCCAATACCCCAACTAACACGTATAACAAATGATGGGTCGATTATAATTTTGGTTTATCGGGCAGGATTCTAGGGTGCCTCGGGGACCGTGACTGAATTTTAAGACGTTTTTATGATGCGTCGAACAAAAACTTAACTCGAGCACAGATTTTTGATGTCCCCATACCCCAACTAACACGTATAACAAATGATGGGTCGTTTAAATTTTGGGTTTTTCGGGCCGGATTCTAGGGTGCCTCGGGGACCGGGATTGAATTTTAACACGTTTTTATGATGCGTCGAACAAAATCTTAACTGGAGCTCAGATTTTTGATGTCCCCATACCCCAACTAACACGTATAACAAATGATGGGTCGATTATAATTTGGGTTTTTCGGGCCGGATTCTAGGGTGCCTCGGGGACCGGGACTGAATTTTAACACGTTTTTATGATGCGTCGGAAAAAATCTTAACTCGAGCTCAAATTTTTGATGTCCCCATACCCCAACTAACACGTATAATAAATGATGGGTCGATTATAATTTGGGTTTTTCGGGCCGGATTCTAGGGTGTCTCGGGGACCGGTGCAGAATTTTAACAAGTGTTTTTTGATGTGTGGGACAAAACTTTAGCAAGAGCACAGATTTTTGGATGTCCCAATATCACGACTAACACGTATAACAAATGATGGGTCGGTTATAATTTGGGTTTTTCGGGCCGGATTCTAGGGTGCCTCGGGGACCGGGACTGAATTTTAACACGTTTTTATGATGCGTCGGACAAAATCTTAACTCGAGCTCAGATTTCTAATGTCCCAATACCCCAACTAACACGTATAACAAATGCTGGGTCGATTATTATTTTGGTTTATCGGGCCGGTAACTAGGGTGCCTCGGGGACCGTGACTGAATTTTAAGACGTTTTTATGATGCGTCGAACAAAAACTTAACTCGAGCTCAGATTTTTGATGTCCCCATAACCCAACTAACACGTATAACAAATGATGGGTCGTTTAAATTTTGGGTTTTGCGGGCCGGATTCTACGGTGCCTCGGGGACCGGGACTGAATTTTAACACGTTTTTATGATGCGTCGGACAAAATCTTAACTCGAGCTCAGATTTTTGATGTCCCCATACCCCAACTAACACGTATAACAAATGATGGGTCGTTTAAATTTTGGGTTTTTCGGGCCGGATTCTACGGTGCCTCGGGGACCGGGACTGAATTTTAACACGTTTTTATGATGCGTAGGACAAAATCTTAACTCGAGCTCAGATTTTTGATGTCCCCATACCCCAACTAACACGTATAACAAATGATGGGTCGTTTAAATTTTGGGTTTTTCGGGCCGGATTCTACGGTGCCTCGGGGACCGGGACTGAATTTTAACACGTTTTTATGATTCGTCGGACAAAATCTTAACTCGAGCTCAGATTTTTGATGTTTCCATACCCCAACTAACACGTATAATAAATGATGGGTCGATTATAATTTGGGTTTTTCGGGCCGGATTCTAGGGTGCCTCGGGGACCGGTGCAGAATTTTAACAAGTGTTTTTTGATGCGTGGGACAAAACTTTAACAAGAGCACAGATTTTTGGATGTCCCAATATCACGACTAACACGTATAACAAATGATGGGTCGGTTATAATTTGGGTTTTTCGGGCAGGATTCTAGGGTGCCTCGGGGACCGGGAGTGAATTTTAACACGTTTTTATGATGCGTCGGACAAAATCTTAACTCGAGCTCAGATTTTTGATGTCCCAATACCCCAACTAACACGTATAACAAATGATGGGTCGATAATAATTTTGGTTTATCGGGCCGGATTCTAGGGTGCCTCGGGGACCGTGACTGAATTTTAAGACGTTTTTATGATGCGTCGAACAAAAACTTAACTCGAGCTCAGATTTTTTATGTCCCCATACCCCAACTAACACGTATAACAAATGATGGGTCGTTTAAATTTTGGGTTTTTCGGGCCGGATTCTACGGTGCATCGGGGACCGGGACTGAATTTTAACACGTTTTTATGATGCGTCCGACAAAATCTTAACTCGAGCTCAGATTTTTGATGTCCCCATACCCCAACTAACACGTATAACAAATCATGGGTCGATTATAATTTGGGTTTTTCGGGCCGGATTCTAGGGTGCCTCGGAGACCGGTGCAGAATTTTAACAAGTGTTTTTTGATGCGTAGGACAAAACTTTAACAAGAGCACAGATTTTTGGATGTCCAAATATCACGAATAACACGTATAACAAATGATAGGTCGGTTATAATTTGGGTTTTTCGGGCCGGATTCTAGGGTGCCTCGGGGACCGGGACTGAATTTTAACACGTTTTTATGATGCGTCGGACAAAATCTTAACTGGAGCTCAGATTTTTGATGTCCCCATACCCCAACTAACACGTATAACAAATTATGGGTCGATTATAATTTGGGTTTACCGGGCCGGATTCTAGGGTGCCTCGGGGATCGTGACTGAATTTTAAGACGTTTTTATGATGCGTCGGACAAAACCTTAACTCGAGCTCAGATTTTTGATGTCCCCATACCCCAACTAACACGTATAACAAATGATGGGTCGATTATAATTTGGGTTTTTCGGGCCGGATTCTAGGATGCCTCGAGGACCGGGACTGAATTTTAACACGTTTTTATGATGCGTCGGACAAAACCTTAAATCGAGCTCAGATTTTTGATGTCCCCATACCCCAACTAACACGTATAACAAATGATGGGTCGATTATAATTTGGGTTTTTCGGGCTGATTCTAGGGTGCCTCGGGGACCGGGACTGAATTTAACACGTTTTTCTGATGCGTCGGACAAGACTTTAACTCGAGCTCAGATTTTTGGATGTCCCAATATCACGATAAACACGTATAACAAATGATGGGTCGTTTATAATTTGGGTTTTTCAGGCCGGATTCAAGGGTGCCTCGGGGACCGGGACTGAATTTTAACACGTTTTTATGATGCGTCGGACAAAACCTTAACTCGAGCTCAGATTTTTGATGTCCAAATACCCCAACTAACACGTATAACAAATGATGGGTCGTTTAAATTTTGTGTTTTTCGGGCAGATTCTACGGTGCCTCGGGGACCGGGACTGAATTTTAACACGTTTTTATGATGCGTCGGACAAAATCTTAACTCGAGCTCAGATTTTTGATGTCCCCATACCCCAACTAACACGTATAATAAATGATGGGTCGATTATAATTTGGGTTTTTCGGGCCGGATTCTAGGGTGCCTCGCGGACCGGTACTGAGTTTTAACACGTTTTTATGATGCGTCGGACAAAATCTTAACTCGAGCTCAGATTTTTGATGTCCCCATACCCCAACTAACATGTATAATAAATTATGGGTCGATTATAATTTGGGTTTTTCGGGCCGGATTCTAGGGTGCCTCGGGGACCGGTGCAGAATTTTAACAAGTGTTTTTTGATGCATGGGACAAAACTTTAACAAGAGCACAGATTTTTGGATGTCCCAATATCGCGACTAACACGTATAACAAATGATGGGTCGGTTATAATTTGGGTTTTTCGGGCCGGATTCTAGGGTGCCTCGGGGACCGGGACTGAATTTTAACACGTTTTTATGATGCGTAGGACAAAATCTTAACTCGAGCTCAGATTTTTGATATCCCCATACCCCAACTAACACGTATAACAAATGATGGGTCGTTTAAATTTTGGGTTTTTCGGGCCGGATTCTACGGTGCCTCGGGGACCGGGACTGAATTTTAACACGTTTTTATGATGCGTCGGACAAAATCTTAACTCGAGCTCAGATTTTTGATGTTTCCATACCCCAACTAACACGTATAATAAATGATGGGTCGATTATAATTTGGGTTTTTCGGGCCGGATTCTAGGGTGCCTCGGGGACCGGTGCAGAATTTTAACAAGTGTTTTTTGATGCGTGGGACAAAACTTTAACAAGAGCACAGATTTTTGGATGTCCCAATATCACGACTAACACGTATAACAAATGATGGGTCGGTTATAATTTGGGTTTTTCGGGCAGGATTCTAGGGTGCCTCGGGGACCGGGACTGAATTTTAACACGTTTTTATGATGCGTCGGACAAAATCTTAACTCGAGCTCAGATTTTTGATGTCCCAATTCCCCAACTAACACGTATAACAAATGATGGGTCGATTATAATTTTGGTTTATCGGGCCGGATTCTAGGGTGCCTCGGGGACCGTGACTGAATTTTAAGACGTTTTTATGATGCGTCGAACAAAAACTTAACTCGAGCTCAGATTTTTTATGTCCCCATACCCCAACTAACACGTATAACAAATGATGGGTCGTTTAAATTTTGGGTTTTTCGGGCCGGATTCTACGGTGCATCGGGGACCGGGACTGAATTTTAACACGTTTTTATGATGCGTCGGACAAAATCTTAACTCGAGCTCAGATTTTTGATGTCCCCATACCCCAACTAACACGTATAACAAATGATGGGTCGATTATAATTTGGGTTTTGCGGGCCGGATTCTAGGGTACCTCGGGGACCGGTGCAGAATTTTAACAAGTGTTTTTTGATGCGTGGGACAAAACTTTAACAAGAGCACAGATTTTTGGATGTCCAAATAACACGACTAACACGTATAACAAATGATAGGTCGGTTATAATTTGGGTTTTTCGGGCCGGATTCTAGGGTGCCTCGGGGACCGGGACTGAATTTTAACACGTTTTTATGATGCGTCGGACAAAATCTTAACTCGAGCTCAGATTTTTGATGTCCCCATACCCCAACTAACACGTATAACAAATTATGGGTCGATTATAATTTGGGTTTACCGGGCCGGATTCTAGGGTGCCTCGGGGACCGCGACTGAATTTTAAGACGTTTTTATGATGCGTCGGACAAAACCTTAACTCGAGCTCAGATTTTTTATGTCCCCATACCCCAACTAACACGTATAACAAATGATGGGTCGATTATAATTTGGGTTTTTCGGGCCGGATTCTAGGATGCCTCGGGGACCGGGACTGAATTTTAACACGTTTTTATGATGCGTCGGACAAAACCTTAAATCGAGCTCAGATTTTTGATGTCCCCATACCCCAACTAACACGTATAACAAATGATGGGTCGATTATAATTTGGGTTTTTCGGGCCGGATTCTAGGATGCCTCGGGGACCGGGACTGAATTTAACACGTTTTTCTGATGCGTCGGACAAGACTTTAACTCGAGCTCAGATTTTTGGATGTCCCAATATCACGACTAACACGTATAACAAATGATGGGTCGTTTATAATTTGGGTTTTTCAGGCCGGATTCAAGGGTGCCACGGGGACTGGGACTGAATTTTAACACGTTTTTATGATGCGTCGGACAAAACCTTAACTCGAGCTCAGATTTTTGATGTCCCAATACCCCAACTAACACGTATAACAAATGATGGGTCGTTTAAATTTTGTGTTTTTCGGGCAGATTCTACGGTGCCTCGGGGACCGGGACTGAATTTTAACACGTTTTTATGATGCGTCGGACAAAATCAAAACTCGAGCTAAGATTTTTGATGTCCCCATACCCCAACTAACACGTATAATAAATGATGGGTCGATTATAATTTGGGTTTTTCGGGCCGGATTCTAGGGTGCCTCGGGGACCGGGACTGAATTTTAACACGTTTTTATGATTCGTCGGACAAAATCTTAACTCGAGCTCAGATTTTTGATGTCCCCATACCCCAACTAACATGTATAATAAATGATGGGTCGATTATAATTTGGGTTTTTCGGGCCGGATTCTTGGGTGCCTCGGGGACCGGTGCAGAATTTTAACAAGTGTTTTTTGATGCGTGGGACAAAACTTTAACAAGAGCACAGATTTTTGGATGTCCCAATATCGCGACTAACACGTATAAGAAATGATGGGTCGGTTATAATTTGGGTTTTTCGGGCCGGATTCTAGGGTGCCTCGGGGACCGGGACTGAATTTTAACACGTTTTTATGATGCGTCGGACAAAATCTTAACTCGAGCTCAGATTTTTGATGTCCCAATACCCCAACTAACACGTATAACAAATGATGGGTCGATTATAATTTTGGTTTATGGGGCTAGATTCTAGGGTGCCTCGGGGACCGTGACTGAATTTTAAAACGTTTTTATGATGCGTCGAACAAAAACTTATCTCGAGCTCAGATTTTTGATGTCCCTATACCCCAACTAACACGTATAACAAATGATGGATCGTTTAAATTTTGAGTTTTTCGGGCCGGATTCTACGGTGCGTCGGGGACCGGTGCAGAATTTTAACAAGTGTTTTTTGATGCGTGGGACAAAACTTTAACAAGAGCACAGATTTTTGGATGTCCCAATATCACGACTAACACGTATAACAAATGATGGGTCGGTTATAATTTGGGTTTTTCGGACTGGATTCTAGGGTGCCTCGGGGACCGGGACTGAATTTTAACACGTTTTTATGATGCGTCGGACAAAATCTTAACTCGAGCTCAGATTTTTGATGTCCCAATACCCCAACTAACACGTATAACAAATGGTGGGTCGATTATTATTTTGGTTTATCGGGCCGGATTCTAGGGTGCCTCGGGGACCGGGACTGAATTTTAACACGTTTTTATGATGCGTCGGACAAAATCTTAACTCGAGCTCAGATTTTTGATGTCCCCATACCCCAACTAACACGTATAATAAATGATGGGTCGATTATAATTTGGGTTTTTCGGGCCGGATTCTAGGGTGCCTCGGGGACCGGTGCAGAATTTTAACAAGTGTTTTTTGATGCGTGGGACAAAACTTTAACAAGAGCACAGATTTTTGGATGTCCCAATATCACGACTAACACGTATAACAAATGATGGGTCGGTTATAATTTGGGTTTTTCGGACCGGATTCTAGGGTGCGTCGGGGACCGGGACTGAATTTTAACACGTTTTTATGATGCGTCGGACAAAAACTTAACTCGAGTTCAGATTTTTGATGTCCCCATACCCTAACTAACACGTATAACAAATGATGGGTCGATTATAATTCTGGTTTATCGGGCCGGATTCTAGGGTGCCTCGGGGACACTGACTGAATTTTAAGACGTTTTTATGATGCGTCGGACAAAACCTTAACTCGAGCTCAGATTTTTGATGTCCCCATACCCCAACTAACACGTATAACAAATGATGGGTCGATTATAATTTGGGTTTTTCGGGCCGGATTCTAGGATGCCTCGGGGACCGGGACTGAATTTTAACACGTTTTTATGATGCGTCGGACAAAACGTTAACTCGAGCTCAGATTTTTGACGTCCCAATACCCCAACTAACACGTATAACAAATGATGGGTCGTTTAAATTTTGGGTTTTTTCGGGCCGGATTCTAGGGTGCCTCGGGGACCAGGACTGAATTTTAACACATTTTTTTGATGCGTCGGAAAAGACTTCAAATCGTGCTCAGATTTTTGGATGTCCCAATACCCCGACTAACATGTATAACAAAAGATGGGTCGTTTAAATTTTGTGTTTTTCGGGCCGGATTCTAGGCTGCCTCAGGGACCGGTGCAGAATTTTAACAAGTGTTTTTTGATGCGTTGGACAAAACTTTAACAAGAGCACAGATTTTTGGATGTCCCAATATCACGACTAACACGTATAACAAATGATGGGTCGGTTATAATTTGGGTTTTCGGGCCGGATTTTAGGGTGCCTCGGGGACCGGGACTGAATTTTAACACGTTTTTATGATGCGTCGGACAAAATCTTAACTCGAGCTCAGATTTGTGATGTCCCAATACCCCAACTAACACGTATAACAAATGATGGGTCGATTATAATTTTGGTTTATCGGGCAGGATTCTAGGGTGCCTCGGGGACCGTGACTGAATTTTAAGACGTTTTTATGATGCGTCGAACAAAAACTTAACTCGAGCTCAGATTTTTGATGTCCCCATACCCCAACTAACACGTATAACAAATGATGGGTCGATTATAATTTGGGTTTTTCGAGCCGGATTCTAGGGTGCCTCGGGGACTGGGACTGAATTTTATCACGTTTTTATGATGCGTCGGACAAAATCTTAACTCGAGCTCAGATTTTTGATGTCCCCCTACCCCAACTAACACGTATAACAAATGATGGGTCGATTATTATTTGGGTTTTTCGGGCAGGATTCGAGGGTGCCTCGGGGACCGGGACTGAATTTTAACACGTTTTTATGATGCGTCGGACAAAACCTTAACTCGAGCTCAGATTTTTGATGTCCCCATACCCCAACTAACACGTATAACAAATGATGGGTCGATTATAATTTGGGTTTTGCGGGCCGGATTCGAGGGTGCCTCGGTGACCGGGACTGAATTTTAACACGTTTTTATGATGCGTCGGACAAAACCTTAACTCGAGCTCAGATTTTTGACTTCCAATTACCCCAACTAACACGTATAACAAATGATGGGTCGTTTAAATTTTGGGTTTTTCGGGCCGGATTCTAGGGTGCCTCGGGGACCGGGACTGAATTTGAACACGTTTTTTTGATGGGTCGGACAAGACTTTAACTCGAGCTCAGATTTTTGGATGTCTTAATTTCACGACTAACACGTATAACAAATGATGGGTCGTTTAAATTTTGGGTTTTTTGGGCCGGATTCTAATGTGCCTCGGGGACCGGGACTGAATTTTAACATGTTTTTTTGATGCGTCGGAAAAGACTTCAACTCGTGCTCAGATTTTTGGATGTCCCAATACCCCGACTAACATGTATAACAAATGATGGGTCGTTTAAATTTTGTGTTTTTCGGGCTGGATTCTAGGCGGGCTCGGGGACCGGTGCAGAATTTTAACAAGTGTTTTTTGATGCGTTGGACAAAACTTTAAAAAGAGCACAGATTTTTGGATGTCCCAATATCACGACTAACACGTATAACAAATGATGGGTCGGTTATAATTTGGGTTTTTCGCGCCGGATTCTAGGGTGCCTCGGGGACCGGGACTGAATTTTAACACGTTTTTATGATGCGTCGGACAAAATCTTAACTCGAGCTCAGATTTTTGATGTCCCAATACCCCAACTAACACGTATAACAAATGATGGGTCGATCATAATTTTGGTTTATCGGGCCGGATTCTAGGGTGCCTCGGGGACCGTGACTGAATTTTAAGACGTTTTTTTGATGCGTCGGACAAAACCTTAACTCGAGCACAGATTTTTGATGTCCCCATACCCCAACTAACACGTATGTCAAATGATGGGTCGATTATAATTTGGGTTTTTCGGGCCGGATTCTAAGGTGCCTCGAGGACCGGGACTGAATTTTAACACGTTTTTATGATGCGTCGGACAAAATCTTAACTCGAGCTCAGATTTTTGATGTCCTAATACCCCAACTAACACGTATCACAAATGATGGGTCGATTATAATTTGGGTTTTTCGGGCCGGATTCTAGGGTGCCTCGGGGACCGGGACTGAATTTTAACACGTTTTTATGATGCGTAGGACAAAATCTTAACTCGAGCTCAGATTTTTGATATCCCCATACCCCAACTAACACGTATAACAAATGATGGGTCGTTTAAATTTTGGGTTTTTCGGGCCGGATTCTACGGTGCCTCGGGGACCGGGACTGAATTTTAACACGTTTTTATGATGCGTCGGACAAAATCTTAACTCGAGCTCAGATTTTTGATGTCCCCATACCCCAACTAACACGTATAACAAATCATGGGTCGATTATAATTTGGGTTTTTCGGGTCGGATTCTAGGGTGCCTCGGGGACCAGTGCAGAATTTTAACAAGTGTTTTTTGATGCGTGGGAAAAAACTTTAACAAGAGCACAGATTTTTGGATGTCCAAATATCATGACTAACACGTATAACAAATGATGGGTCGGTTATAATTTGGGTTTTTCGGGCCGGCTTCTAGGGTGCCTCGGGGACCGGGACTGAATTTTAACACGTTTTTATGATGCGTCGGACAAAATCTTCACTCGAGCTCAGATTTTTGATGTCCCCATACCCCAACTAACACGTATAACAAATTATGGGTCGATTATAATTTGGGTTTATCGGGCCGGATTCTAGGGTGCCTCGGGGACCGTGACTGAATTTTAAGACGTTTTTATGATGCGTCGAACAAAAACTTAACTCGAGCTCAGATTTTTGATGTCCCCATACCCCAACTAACACGTATAACAAATGATGGGTCGTTTAAATTTTGGGTTTTTCGGGCCGGATTCTACGGTGCCTCGGGGACCGGGACGGAATTTTAACACGTTTTTATGATGCGTCAGAAAAAATCTTAACTCGAGCTCAGATTTTTGATGTCCCCATACCCCAACTAACACGTATAACAAATCATGGGTCGATTATAATTTGGGTTTTTCGGGCCGGATTCTAGGGTGCCTCGGGGACCAGTGCAGAATTTTAACAAGTGTTTTTTGATGCGTGGGACAAAACTTTAACAAGAGCACAGATATTTGGATGTCCAAATATCACGACTAACACGTATAACAAATGATGGGTCGGTTATAATTTGGGTTTTTCGGGCCGGATTCTAGGGTGCCTCGGGGACCGGGACTGAATTTTAACACGTTTTTATGATGCGTCGGAAAAGACTTCAAATCGTGCTCAGATTTTTGGATGTCCCAATACCCCGACTAACATGTATAACAAAAGATGGGTCGTTTAAATTTTGTATTTTTCGGGCCGGATTCTAGGTTGCCACGGGGACCGGTGCAGAATTTTAACAAGTGTTTTTTGATGCGTTGGACAAAACTTTAACAAGAGCACAGATTTTTGGATGTCCAAATATCACGACTAACACGTATAACAAAAGATGGGTCGGTTATAATTTGGGTTTTCGGGCCGGATTCTAGGGTGCCTCGAGGACTGGGACTGAATTTTAACACGTTTTTATGATGCGTCGGACAAAATCTTAACTCGAGCTCAGATTTTTGATGTCCCAATACCCCAACTAACACGTATCACAAATGATGGGTCGATTATAATTTGGGTTTTTCGGGCCGGATTCTAGGGTGCCTCGGGGACCGGGACTGAATTTTAACACGTTTTTGTGATGCGTAGAACAAAATCTTAACTCGAGCTCGGATTGTTGATGTCCCCATACCCCAACTAACACGTATAACAAATGATGGGTCGATTATAATTTGGGTTTTTTGGGCCGGTTTCTAGGGTGCCTCGGGGACCGGGACTGAATTTTAACACGTTTTTATGATGCGTCGGACAAAACCTTAACTCGAGCTCAGATTTTTGATGTCCCCATACCCCAACTAACACGTATAACAAATGATGGGTCGATTATAATTTGGGTTTTTTGGGCCGGTTTCTAGGGTGCCTCGGGGACCGGGACTGAATTTTAACACGTTTTTATGATGCGTCGGACAAAACCTTAACTCGAGCTCAAATTTTGACGTCCTATTACCCCAACTAACACGTATAACAAATGATGGGTCGTTTAAATTTTGGGTTTTAAGGGCCGGATTCTAGGGTGCCTCGGGGACCGGGACTGAATTTTAACACGTTTTTATGATGCGTCGAACAAAACCTTAACTCGAGCTCAGATTTTTGATGTCCCAATACCCCAACTAACACGTATAACAAATGATGGGTCGTTTAAATATTGGGTTTTTCGGGCCGGATTCTAGGGTGCCTCGGGGACCGGGACTGAATTTTAACACGTTTTTTTGATGGGTCGGACAAGACTTTAACTCGAGCTCAAATTTTTGGATGTCCCAATATCACGACTAACACGTATAACAAATGATGGGTCGATTATAATTTGGGTTTTTCGGGCCGGATTCGAGGGTGCCCTGGGGGACCGGGACTGAATTTTAAGACGTTTTTATGATGCGTCGGACAAAACCTTAACTCGAGCTCAGATTTTTGATGTCCCCATACCCCAACTAACACGTATAACAAATGATGGGTCGATTATAATTTGGGTTTTTTGGGCCGGTTTCTAGGGTGCATTGGGGACCGGGACTGAATTTTAACACGTTTTTATGATGCGTCGGACAAAACCTTAACTCGAGCTCAGATTTTGACGTCCTATTACCCCAACTAACACGTATAACAAATGATGGGTCGTTTAAATTTTGGGTTTTAAGGGCCGGATTCTAGGGTGCCTCGGGGACCAGGACTGAATTTTAACACGTTTTTATGATGCGTCGAACAAAACCTTAACTCGAGCTCAGATTTTTGATGTCCCAATACCCCAACTAACACGTATAACAAATGATGGGTCGTTTAAATATTGGGTTTTTCGGGCCGGATTCTAGGGTGCCTCGGGGACCGGGATTGAATTTTAACACGTTTTTTTGATGGGTCGGACAAGACTTTAACTCGAGCTCAGATTTTTGGATGTCCCAATATCACGACTAACACGTATAACAAATGATGGGTCGATTATAATTTGGGTTTTTCGGGCCGGATTCTAGGGTGCCCTAGGGGACCGGGACTGAATTTTAACACGTTTTTATGATGCGTCGGACAAAATCTTAACTCGAGCTCAGATTTTTGATGTCCCAATACCCCAACTAACACGTATAACAAATGATGGGTCGATTATAATTTGGGTTTTTCGGGCCGGATTCTAGGGTCCCCTAGGGGACCGGGACTGAATTTTAACACGTTTTTATGATGCGTCGGACAAAATCTTAACTCGAGCTCAGATTTTCAATGTCCCAATACCCCAACTAACACGTAACAAATGATGGGTCGATTATAATTTTGGTTTTTCGGGCCGGATTCTAGGGTGCCTCGGGGACCGGGACTGAATTTTAAGACGTTTTTATGATGCGTCGGACAAAACCTTAACTCGAGCACACATTTTTGATGTCCCCATACCCCAACTAACACGTATAACAAATGACGGGTCGATTATAATTTGGGTTTTTCGGGCCGAATTCTAGGGTGCCTCGAGGACCGGGACTGAATTTTAACACGTTTTTATGATGCGTCGGACAAAATCTTAACTCGAGCTCAGATTTTTGATGTCCCAATACCCCAACTAACACGTATAACAAATGATGGGTCGATTATAATTTTGGTTTTTCGGGCCGGATTCTAGGGTGCCTCGGGGACCGGGACTGAATTTTAAGACGTTTTTATGATGCGTCGGACAAAACCTTAACTCCAGCTCAGATTTTTTATGTCCCCATACCCCAACTAACACGTATAACAAATGATGGGTCGATTATACTTTGATTCGAGGGTCCCTCGGGGACCGGGACTGAATTTTAACACGTTTTTATGATGCGTCGGACAAAACCTTAACTCGAGCTCAGATTTTTGACGTCCAATTACCCCAACTAACACGTATAACAAATGATGGGTCGTTTAAATTTTGGGTTTTAAGGGCCGGATTCTAGGGTGCCTCGGGGACCGGGACTGAATTTTAACACGTTTTTATGATGCGTCGAAAAAAACCTTAACTCGAGCTCATATTTTTGATGTCCCAATACCCCAACTAACACGTCTAACAAATGATGGGTCGTTTAAATTTTGGGTTTTTCGGGCCGGATTCTAGGGTGCCTCGGGGACCGGGACTGAATTTTAACACGTTATTTTGATGCGTTGGAAAAGACTTCAACTCGTGCTCAGATTTTTGGATGTCCCAATACCCCGACTAACATGTATAACAAATGATGGGTTGTTTAAATTTTGGGTTTTTCGGGCCGGATTCTAGGGTGCCTCGGGGACCGGGACTGAATTTGAACACGTTTTTTTGATGGGTCGGACAAGAGTTTAACTCGAACTCAGATTTTTGGATGTCCCAATATCACGACTAACACGTATAACAAATGATGGGTCGATTATAATTTCGGTTTTTCGGGCCGGATTCTAGGGTGCCCTGGGGGACCGGGACTGAATTTTAACACGTTTTTATGATGCGTCGGACAAAACCTTAACTCCAGCTCAGATTTTTGATGTCCCCATACCCCAACTAACACGTATAACAAATGATGGGTCGTTTAAATATTGGGTTTTTCGGGCCGGATTCTAGGGTGCCTCGGGGACCGGGATTGAATTTTAACACGTTTTTTTGATGGGTCGGACAAGACTTTAACTCGAGCTCAGATTTTTGGATGTCCCAATATCACGACTAACACGTATAACAAATGATGGGTCGATTATAATTTGGGTTTTTCGGGCCGGATTCTAGGGTGCCCTGAGGGACCGGGACTGAATTTTAACACGTTTTTATGATGCGTCGGACAAAACCTTAACTCGAGCTCAGATTTTGACGTCCTATTACCCCAACTAACACGTATAACAAATGATGGGTCGTTTAAATATTGGGTTTTTCGGGCCGGATTCTAGGGTGCCTCGGGGACCGGGACTGAATTTTAACACGTTTTTTTGATGGGTCGGACAAGACTTTAACTCGAGCTCAGATTTTTGGATGTCCCAATATCACGACTAACACGTATAACAAATGATGGGTCGATTATAATTTGGGTTTTTCGGGCCGGATTCTAGGATGCCCTGGGGGACCGGGACTGAATTTTAACACGTTTTTATGATGCGTCGGACAAAACCTTAACTCGAGCTCAGATTTTTGATGTCCCCATACCCCAACTAACACGTATAACAAATGATGGGTCGATTATAATTTGGGTTTTTTGGGCCGGTTTCTAGGGTGCCTCGGGGACCGGGACTGAATTTTAACACGTTTTTATGATGCGTCGGACAAAACCTTAACTCGAGCTCAGATTTTGACGTCCTATTACCCCAACTAACACGTATAACAAATGATGCGTCGTTTAAATTTTGGGTTTTAAGGGCCGGATTCTAGGGTGCCTCGGGGACCGGGACTGAATTTTAACACGTTTTTATGATGCGTCGAACAAAACCTTAACTCGAGCTCAGATTTTTTATGTCCCAATACCCCAACTAACACGTATAACAAATGGTGGGTCGTTTAAATATTGGGTTTTTCGGGCCGGATTCTAGGGTGCCTCGGGGACCGGGACTGAATTTGAACACGTTTTTATGATGCGTCGGACAAAATCTTAACTCGAGCTCAGATTTTTGATGTCCCCATACCCCAACTAACACGTATAACAAATGATGGCTCGATTATAATTTGAGTTTTTCGGGCCAGATTCTAGGGTGCCTCGGGGACCGGGACTGAATTTTAACACGTTTTTATGATGCGTCGGACAAAACCTTAACTCGAGCTCAGATTTTTGATGTCCCCATACACCAACTAACACGTATAACAAATGATGGGTCGATTATAATTTGGGTTTTTCGGGCCGGATTCTAGGGTGCCTCGGGGACCGGGACTGAATTTTAACACGTTTTAATGATGCGTCGGACAAAATCTTAACTCGAGCTCAGATTTATGATGTCTCCATACCCCAACTAACACGTATAACAAATGATGGGTCGATTATAATTTGGGTTTTTCGGGCCGGATTTTAGGGTGCCTCGGGGACCGGGACTGATTTTTAACACGTTTTTGTGCTGCGTCGGACAAAACCTTAACTCGAGCTCAGATTTTTGATGTCCCCATACACCAACTAACACGTATAACAAATGATGGGTCGATTTTAATTTGTGTTTTTCGGGCCGGATTATCCGGTGCCTCAAGGACCGGGACTGAATTTTAACACGTTTTTATGATGCGTCGGACAAAATCTTAACTCGAGCTCAAATTTTTGATGTCCCAATACCCCAACTAACACGTATAACAAATGATGTGTCGATTATAATTTTGGGTTTTTTCGGGCCGGATTCAAGGGTGCCTCGGGGACCGGGAATGAATTTTAAGACTTTTTATGATGCGTCGGACAAAACCTTAACTCGAGCTCAGATTTTTGATGTCCCCATACCCCAACTAACACGTATAACAAATGATGGGTCGATTAAATTTTTGGTTTTTCGGGCCGGATTCTAGGGTGCCTCGTGGACCGGGACTGAATTTGAACACGTTTTTTTGATGAGTCGGACAAAACCTTAACTAGAGCTCAGATTTTTGATGTCCCAATACCACGACTAACACGTATAACAATTGATGGGTCGATTATAATTTGGGTTTTTCGGGCCGGATTCTAGGGTGCCTCGGGGACCGGGACTGAATTTTAACACATTTTTAATATGCGTCGGACAAAATCTTAACTCGAGCTCAGATTTTTGATGTCCCAATACCCCAACTAACACGTATAACAAATGATGTGTCGATTATAATTTTTGTTTTTCGGGCCGGATTCTAGGGTGCCTCGGGGACCGGGACTGAATTTTAAGACGTTTTTAATATGCGTCGGACAAAATCTTAACTCGAGCTCAGATTTTTGATGTCCCAATACCCCAACTAACACGTATAACAAATGATGTGTCGATTATAATTTTGGATTTTCGGGCCGGATTCTAAGGTGCCTTGAGGACCAGGACTGAATTTTAAGACGTTTTTATGATGCGTGGGACAAAACCTTAACTCGAGCTCAGATTTTTGATGTCCCCATACCCCAACTAACACTTATAACAAATGATGGGTCGATTATAATTTGGGTTTTTCGGGCCGGATTCTAGGGTGCCTCGGGGACCGGGACTGAATTTTAACACGTTTTTATGACGCGTCGGATAAAACCTTAACTCGAGCACAGATTTTTGATGTCCCAATACCCCAACTAACACGTATAACAAATGATGGGTCGTTTAAATTTTGGGTTTTTTCGGGCCGGATTCTAGGGTGCCTTGGGGACCTGTCCAGAATTTTAACAAGTGTTTTTTGAAGCGTTGGACAAAACTTTAACAAGAGCACAGATTTTTGGATGTCCCAATATCACGACTAACACGTATAACAAATGATGGATCGATTATAATTTGGGCTTTTCGGGCCGGATTCTAGGGTGCCTCGGGGACCGGGACTGAATTTTAACACATTTTTAATATGCGTCGGACAAAATCTTAACTCGTGCTCAGATTTTTGGTATCCCAATACCCCAACTAACACGTATAACAAATGATGTGTCGATTATAATTTTTGTTTTTCGGGCCGGATTCTAGGGTGCCTCGGGGACCGGGACTGAATTTTAAGACGTTTTTTATGATGCGTCGGACAAAACCTTAACTCGAGCACACATTTTTGATGTCCCCATACCCCAACTAACACGTATAACAAATGACGGGTCGATTATAATTTGGGTTTTTCGGGCCGAATTCTAGGGTGCCTCGAGTACCGGGATTGAATTTTAACACGTTTTTATGATGTGTCAGACAAAATCTTAACTCGAGCTCAGATTTTTGATGTCCCAATACCCCAACTAACACGTATAACAAATGATGGGTCGATTATAATTTTGGTTTTCGGGCCGGATTCTAGGGTGCCTCGGGGACCGGGACTGAATTTTAAGACGTTTTTATGATGCGTCGGACAAAACCTTAACTCCAGCTCAGATTTTTGATGTCCCCATACCCCAACTAACACGTATAACAAATGATGGGTCGATTATACTTTGGGTTTTTCGGGCCGGATTCGAGGGTGCCTCGGGGACCGGGACTGAATTTTAACACGTTTTTATGATGCGTCGGACAAAACCTTAACTCGAGCTCAGATTTTTGACGTCCAATTACCCCAACTAACACGTATAACAAATGATGGGTCGTTTAAATTTTGGGTTTTAAGGGCCGGATTCTATGGTGCCTCGGGGACCGGGACTGAATTTTAACACGTTTTTATGATGCGTCGAAAAAAACCTTAACTCGAGCTCATATTTTTGATGTCCCAATACCCCAACTAACACGTCTAACAAATGATGGGTCGTTTAAATTTTGGGTTTTTCGGGCCGGATTCTAGGGTGCCTCGGGGACCGGGACTGAATTTTAACACGTTTTTTTGATGCGTTGGAAAAGACTTCAACTCGTGCTCAGATTTTTGGATGTCCCAATATCACGACTAACACGTATAACAAATGATGGGTCGTTTATAATTTGGATTTTTCGGGCCGGATTCAAGGGTGCCTCGGGGACCGGGACAGAATTTTAACACGTTTTTATGATGTGTCGGACAAAACCTTAACTCGAGCTCAGATTTTTGATGTCCCAATACCCCAACTAACACGTATAACAAATGATGGGTCGTTTATATTTTGGGTTTTTCGGGCTGGATTCTACGGTGCCTCGGGGACCGGGACTGAATTTTAACACGTTTTTATGATGCGTCGGACAAAATCTTAACTCGAGCTCAGATTTTTGATGTCCCCATACCCCAACTAACACGTATAACAAATGATGGGTCGATTATAATTTGGGTTTTTCGGGCCGGATTCTAGGGTGCCTCGGGGACCGGGACTGAATTTTAACACGTTTTTATGATGCGTCAGACAAAACCTTAACTCGAGCTCAGATTTTTTATGTCCCCATACACCAACTAACACGTATAACAAATGATGGGTCGTTTATAATTTGGGTTTTTCGGACCGGATTCTAGGGTGCCTCGGGGACCGAGACTGAATTTTAACACGTTTTTTTGATGCGTCGGAAAAGACTTCAACTCGTGCTCAGATTTTTGGATGTCCAAATACCCCGACTAACATGTAGAACAAAAGATGGGTCGTTTAAATTTTGAGTTTTTCGGGCCGGATTCTAGGGTGCCTCGGGGACCGGGACTGAATTTTAAGACGTTTTTATGATGCGTCGGACAAAACCTTAACTCGAGCTCAGATTTTTGATGTCCCCATACCCCAACTAACACGTATAACAAATGATGGGTCGATTATAATTTGGGTTTTTCGGGCCGGATTCTAGGGTGCCTCGGGGACCGGGACTGAATTTTAACACGTTTTTTTGATGCGTCGGAAAAGACTTCAACTCGTGCTCAGATTTTTGGATGTCCAAATACCCCGACTAACATGTAGAACAAAAGATGGGTCGTTTAAATTTTGTGTTTTTCGGGCCGGATTCTAGGGTGCCTCGGGGACCGGGACTGAATTTTAAGACGTTTTTATGATGCGTCGGACAAAACCTTAACTCGAGCTCAGCTTTTTGATGTCCCCATACCCCAACTTACACGTATAACAAATGATGGGTCGTTTATATTTTGGGTTTTTCGGGCTGGATTCTACGGTGCCTCGGGGACCGGGACTGAATTTTAACACGTTTTTATGATGCGTCGGACAAAAGCTTAACTCGAGCTCAGATTTTTGATGTCCCAATACCCCAACTAACACGTATAACAAATGATGGGTCGTTTATATTTTGGGTTTTTCGGGCTGGATTCTACGGTGCCTCGGGGACCGGGACTGAATTTTAACACGTTTTTATGATGCGTCGGACAAAACCTTAACTCGAGCTCAGATTTTTGATGTCCCCATACCCCAACTAACACGTATAACAAATGATGGGTCGATTATAATTTGGGTTTTTCGGGCCGGATTCTAGGGTGCCTCGGGGACCGGGACTGAATTTGAACACGTTTTTTTGATGCGTCGGACAAGACTTTAACTCGAGCTCAGATATTTGGATGTCCATATATCACGACTAACACGTATAACAAATGATGGGTCGTTTATAATTTGGGTTTTTCGGGCCCGATTGAAGGGTGCCTCGGGGACCGGGACTGAATTTTAACACGTTTTTATGATGCGTCGGACAAAACCTTAACTCGAGCTCAGATTTTTGATGTCCCTATACCCCAACTAACACGTATAACAAATGATGGGTCGTTTATATTTTGGGTTTTTCGGGCTGGATTCTACGGTGCCTCGGGGACCGGGACTGAATTTTAACACGTTTTTATGATGCGTCGGACAAAAGCTTAACTCGAGCTCAGATTTTTGATGTCCCCATACCCCAACTAACACGTATAACAAATGATGGGTCGATTATAATTTGGGTTTTTCGGGCCGGATTCTAGGGTGCCTCGGGGACCGGGACTGAATTTGAACACGTTTTTTTGATGCGTCGGACAAGACTTTAACTCGAGCTCAGATATTTGGATGTCCATATATCACGACTAACACGTATAACAAATGATGGGTCGTTTATAATTTGGGTTTTTCGGGCCCGATTGAAGGGTGCCTCGGGGACCGGGACTGAATTTTAACACGTTTTTATGATGCGTCGGACAAAACCTTAACTCGAGCTCAGATTTTTGATGTCCCTATACCCCAACTAACACGTATAACAAATGATGGGTCGTTTATATTTTGGGTTTTTCGGGCTGGATTCTACGGTGCCTCGGGGACCGGGACTGAATTTTAACACGTTTTTATGATGCGTCGGACAAAAGCTTAACTCGAGCTCAGATTTTTGATGTCCCCATACCCCAACTAACACGTATAACAAATGATGGGTCGATTATAATTTGGGTTTTTCGGGCCGGATTCTAGGGTGCCTCGGGGACCGGGACTGAATTTTAACACGTTTTTATGATGCGTCGGACAAAACCTTAACTCGAGCTCAGATTTTTGATGTCCCCATACACCAACAAACACGTATAACAAATGATGGGTCGATTATAATTTGGGTTTTTCGGGCCGGATTCTAGGGTGCCTCGGGGACCGGGACTGAATTTTAACACGTTTTTATGATGCGTCGGACAAAACCTTAACTCGAGCTCAGATTTTTGACGTCCAATTACCCCAACTAACACGTATAACAAATGATGGGTCGTTTAAATTTTGGGTTTTTCGGGCCGGATTCTAGGGTGCCTCGTGGACCGGGACTGAATTTTAACACGTTTTTTTTTATGCGTCGGAAAAGACTTCAACTCGTGCTCAGATTTTTGGATGTCCCAATACCCCGACTAACACGTATATCAAAAGATGGGTCGTTTAAATTTTGTATTTTTCGGGCAATATTCTAGGCTGCCTCGGGGACCGGTGCATAATTTTAACAAGTGTTTTTTGATGCGTTGGACAAAACTTTAACAAGAGCACAGATTTTTGGATGTCCCAGTATCACGACTAACACGTATAAAAAATGATGGGTCGATTATAATTTGGTTTTTTCGGGTCGGATTCTAGTGTGCCTCGGGGACCGGGACTAAATTTTAACACGTTTTTATGATGCGTCGGACAAAATCTTAACTCGAGCTCAGATTTTTGACGTCCAATTACCCCAACTAACACGTATAACAAATGATGGGTGGTTTAAATTTTGGGTTTTTCGGGCCGGATTCTAGGGTGCCTCGGGGACCGGGACTGAATTTGAACATGTTTTTTTGATGCGTCGGACAAGACTTTAACTCGAGCTCAGATTTTTGGATGTCCCAATATCACGACTAACACGTATAACAAATGATGGGTCGTTTATAATTTGGGTTTTTCGGGCCAGATTCAAGGGTGCCTCGGGGACCGGGACTGAATTTTAAGACGTTTTTATGATGCGTCGGACAAAACCTTAACTCGAGCTCAGATTTTTGATGTCCCAATACCCCAACTAACACGTATAACAAATGATGGGTCGTTTATATTTTGGGTTTTTGGGGCTGGATTCTACGGTGCCTCGGGGACCGGGACTGAATTTTAACACGTTTTTATGATGCGTCGGACAAAAGCTTAACTCGAGCTCAGATTTTTGATGTCCCCATACCCCACCAAACACGTATAACAAATGATGGGTCGATTATAATTTGGGTTTTTCGGGCCGGATTCTAGGGTGCCACGGGGACCGGGACTTAATTTTAACACGTTTTTATGATGCGTCGGACAAAACCTTAACTCGAGCTCAGATTTTTGATGTCCCCATACACCAAGTAACACGTATAACAAATGATGGGTCGATTATAATTTGGGTTTTTCGGGCCGGATTCTAGGGTGCCTCGGGGACCGGGACTGAATTTTAACACGTTTTTATGATGCGTCGGACAAAACCTTAACTCGAGCTCAGATTTTTGACGTCCAATTACCCCAACTAACACGTATAACAAACGATGGGTCGTTTAAATTTTGGGTTTTTCGGGCCGGATTCTAGGGTGCCACGGGGACCGGGACTTAATTTTAACACATTTTTTTGATGCGTCGGAAAAGACTTCAACTCCTGCTCAGATTTTTGGATGTCCCAATACCCCGATTAATATGTATAACAAAAGATGGGTCGTTTAAATTTTGTGTTTTTCAGGCCGGATTCTAGGCTGCCTCGAGGACCGGTGCAGAATTTGAACAAGTGTTTTTTGATGCGTTGGACAAAACTTTAACAAGAGCACAAATTTTTGGATGTCCCAATATCACGACTAACACGTATAACAAATGATGGGTTGATTATAATTTGGGTTTTTCGGGCCGGATTACAGGGTGCCACGGGGACCGGGACTGAATTTTAACACGTTTTTATGATGCTTCGGACAAAATCTTAACTCGAGCTCAGATTTTTGATGTCCCAATACCCCAACTAACACGTATAACAAATGATGGGTCGATTATAATTTTGGTTTTTCGGGCCGGATTCTAGGGTGCCTCGGGGACCGGGACTGAATTTTAAGACGTTTTTATGATACGTCGGACAAAACCTTAACTCGAGCTCAGATTTTTGATGTCCCCATACCCCAACTAACACGTATAACAAATGATGGGTCGATTATAAATTGGGTTTTTCGGGCCGGATTCTAAGGTGCCTCCGGGACCGAGACTGAATTTTAACACGTTTTTATGATGCGTCGGAAAAAACCTTAACTCGAGCACAGATTTTTGACGCCCAATTACCCCAACTAACATGTATAACAAATGATGGGTCGTTTAAATTTTGGGTTTTTCGGGCCGGATTCTAGGGCGCCTCGGGAACCGGGACTGAATTTTAACACGTTTTTTTGATACGTCGGAAAAGACTTCACCTCGTGCTCAGATTTTTGGATGTCCCAATACCCCGACTAACACGTATAACAAATGATGGGTCGATTATAATTTGGGTTTTTCAGGACGGATTCTAAGGTGCCTCGGGGACCGGCACTGAATTTTAACACGTTTTTATGATGCGTCAGACAAAACCTTAACTCGAGCTCAGATTTTTGACGTCCAATTACCCCAACTAACACGTATAACAAATGATGGGTCGTTTAAATTTTGGGTTTTTCGGGCCGGATTCTAGGGTGCCTCGGGGACCGGGACTGAATTTGAACACGTTTTTTTGATGCGTCGGACAAGACTTTAACTCGAGCTCAGATTTTTGGATGTCCCAATATCACGACTAACACGTATAACAAATGATGGGTCGTTTATAATTTTGATTTTTCGGGCCGGATTCAAGGGTGCCTCGGGGACCGGGACAGAATTTTAACACGTTTTTATGATGTGTCGGACAAAACCTTAACTCGAGCTCAGATTTTTGATGTCCCAATACCCCAACTAACACGTATAACAAATGATGGGTCGTTTATATTTTGGGTTTTTCGGGCTGGATTCTACGGTGCCTCGGGGACCGGGACTGAATTTTAACACGTTTTTATGATGCGTCGGACAAAATCTTAACTCGAGCTCAGATTTTTGATGTCCCCATACCCCAACTAACACGTATAACAAATGATGGGTCGATTATAATTTGGGTTTTTCGGGCCGGATTCTAGGGTGCCTCGGGGACCGAGACTGAATTTTAACACGTTTTTATGATGCGTCGGACAAAACCTTAACTCGAGCTCAGATTTTTGATGTCCCCATACCCCAACTAACACGTATAACAAATGATGGGTCAATTATAATTTGGGTTTTTCGGGCCGGATTCTAGGGTGCCTCGGGGACCGGATTGAATTTTAACACGTTTTTATGATGCGTCAGACAAAACCTTAACTCGAGCTCAGATTTTTTATGTCCCCATACACCAACTAACACGTATAACAAATGATGGGTCGTTTATATTTTGGGTTTTTCGGGCTGGATTATACGGTGCCTCGGGGACCGGGACTGAATTTTAACACGTTTTTATGATGCGTCGAACAAAATCTTAACTCGAGCTCAGATTTTTGATGTCCCAATACCCCAACTAACACGTATAACAAATGATGGGTCGATTATAATTTGGGTTTTTCGGGCCGGATTCTAGGGTGCCTCGGGGACCGAGACTGAATTTTAACACGTTTTTATGATGCGTCGGACAAAACCTTAACTCGAGCTCAGATTTTTGACGCCCAATTACCCCAACTAACACGTATAACAAATGATGGGTCGTTTAAATTTTGGGTTTTTCGGGCCGGATTCTAGGGTGTCTCGGGAACCGGGACTGAATTTTAACACGTTTTTTTGATGCGTCGGAAAAGACTTCACCTCGTGCTCAGATTTTTGGATGTCCCAAAACCCCGACTAACATGTATAACAAAAGATGGGTCGTTTAAATTTTGTGTTTTTCGGCCCGGATTCTAGGCTGCCTCGGGGACCGGTGCAGAATTTTAACAAGTGTTTTTTGATGCGTTGGACAAAACTTTAACAAGAGCACGGATTTTTGGATGTCCCAATATCACGACTAACACGTATAACAAATGATGGGTCGATTATAATTTTGGTTTTTCGGGCCGGATTCTAGGGTGCCTCGGGGACCGGGACTGAATTGTAACACATGTTTATGATGCGTCGGACAAAATCTTAACTCGAGCTCAGATTTTTGATGTCCCAATACCCCAACTAACTCGTATAACAAATGATGGGTCGATTATAATTTTGGTTTTTCGGGCCGGATTCTAGGGTGCCTCGGGGACCGGGTCTGAATTTTAAGACGTTTTTATGTTGCGTCGGACAAAACCTTAACTCGAGCTAAGATTTTAGATGTCCCCATACCCCAACTAACACGTATAGCAAATGATGGGTCGATTATAATTTGGGTTTTTCGGGACGGATTCTAGGGTACCTCGGGGACCGGGACTGAATTTTAACACGTTTTTATGATGCGTCGGAAAAAACCTCAACTCGAGCTCAGATTTTTGACGTCCAATTACCCCAACTAACACGTATAACAAATGATGGGTCGTTTAAATTTTGGGTTTTTCGGGCCGGATTCTAGGGTGCCTCGGGGACCGGGACTGAATTTGAACACGTTTTTTTGATGCGTCGGACAAGACTTTAACTCGAGCTCAGATTTTTGGATGTCCCAATATCACGACTAACACGTATAACAAATGATGGGTCGTTTATAATTTGGATTTTTCGGGCCGGATTCAAGGGTGCCACGGGGACCGGGACTGAATTTTAACACGTTTTTATGATGCGTCGGACAAAACCTTAACTCGAGCTCAGATTTTTGATGTCCCAATACCCCAACTAACACGTATAACAAATGATGGGTCGTTTATATTTTAGGTTTTTCGGGCTGGATTCTACGGTGCCTCGGGGACCGGGACTGAATTTTAACACGTTTTTATGATGCGTCGGACAAAATCTTAACTCGAGCTCAGATTTTTGATGTCCCCATACCCCAACTAACACGTATAACAAATGATGGGTCGATTATAATTTGGGTTTTTCGGGCCGGATTCTAGGGTGCCTCGGGGACCGGGACTTAATTTTAACACGTTTTTATGATGCGTCGGACAAAACCTTAACTCGAGCTCAGATTTTTGATGTCCCCATACACCAACTAACACGTATAACAAATGATGGGTCGATTATAATTTGGGTTTTTCGGGCCGGATTCTAGGGTGCCTCGGGGACCGGGACTGATTTTTAAGACGTTTTTATGATGCGTCGGACAAAACCTTAACTCGAGCTCAGATTTTTTACGTCCAATTACCCCAACTAACACGTATAACAAATGATTGGTCGTTTAAATTTTGGGTTTTTCGGGCCGGATTCTAGGGTTCCTCGGGGACCGGGACTGAATTTTAACACGTTTTTTTGATGCGTCGGAAAAGACTTCAACTCCTGCTCAGATTTTTGGATGTCCCAATACCCCGACTAATATGTATAACAAAAGATGGGTCGTTTAAATTTTGTGTTTTTCAGGCCGGAATCTAGGTTGCCTCGGGGACCGGTGCAGAATTTGAACAAGTGTTTTTTGATGCGTTGGACAAAACTTTAACAAGAGCACAGATTTTTGGATGTCCCAATATCACGACTAACACGTATAACAAATGATGGGTCGATTATAATTTGTGTTTTTCGGGCTGGATTCAAGGGTGTCTCGGGGACCGGGACTGAATTTTAACACGTTTTTATGATGCGTCGGATAAAATCTTAACTCGAGCTCAGATTTTTGATGTCCCAATACCCCAACTAACACGTATAACAAATGATGGGTCGATTATAATTTGGGTTTTTCGGGCCGGATTCTAGGGTGCCTCGGGGACCGAGACTGAATTTTAACACGTTTTTATGATGCGTCGGACAAAACCTTAACTCGAGCTCAGATTTTTGACGCCCAATTACCCCAACTAACACGTATAACAAATGATGGGTCGTTTAAATTTTGGGTTTTTCAGGCCGGATTCTAGGGTGCCTCGGGAACCGGGACTGAATTTTAACACGTTTTTTTGATGCGTCGGAAAAGACTTCACCTCGTGCTCAGATTTTTGGATGTCCCAATACCCCGACTAACATGTATAACAAAAGATGGGTCGTTTAAATTTTGTGTTTTTCGGCCCGGATTCTAGGCTGCCTCGGGGACCGGTGCAGAATTTTAACAAATGTTTTTTGATGCGTTGGACAAAACTTTAACAAGAGCACAAATTTTTGGATGTCCCAATATAACGACTAACACGTATAACAAATGATGGGTCGATTATAATTTTGGTTTTTCGGGCCGGATTCTAGGGTGCCTCGGGGACCGGGACTGAATTTTAACACGTTTTTATGATGCGTCGGACAAAATCTTAACTCGAGCTCAGATTTTTGATGTCCCAATACCCCAACTAACACGTATAACAAATGATGGGTCGATTATAATTTTGGTTTTTCGGGCAGGATTCTAGGATGCCTCGGGGACCGGGACTGAATTTTAAGACGTTTTTATGATGCGTCGGACAAAACCTTAACTCGAGCTCAGATTTTAGATGTCCCCATACCCAAATAACACGTATAACAAATGATGGGTCGATTATAATTTGGGTTTTTCGGGACGGATTCTAGGGTGCCTCGGGGACCGGGATTGAAATTTAACACGTTTTTATGATGCGTCGGACAAAACCTTAACTCGAGCTCAGATTTTTGACGTCCAATTACCCCAACTAACACGTATAACAAATGATGGGTCGTTTAAATTTTGGGTTTCTCGGGCCGGATTCTAGGGTGCCTCGGGGACCGGGAGTGAATTTGAACACGTTTTTTTGATGCGTCGGACAAGACTTTAACTCGAGCTCAGATTTTTGGATGTCCCATTATCACGACTAACACGTATAACAAATGATGGTTCGTTTATAATTTGGGTTTTTCGGGCCGGATTCAAGGGTGCCTCGGGGACCGGGACTGAATTTGAACACGTTTTTTTGATGCGTCGGACAAGACTTTAACTCGAGCTCAGATTTTTGGATGTCCCAATATCACGACTAACACGTATAACAACTGATGGTTCGTTTATAATTTGGGTTTTTCGGGCCGGATTCAAGGGTGCCTCGGGCACCGGGACTGAATTTTAACACGTTTTTATGATGCGTCGGACAAAACCTTAACTCGAGCTCAGATTTTTGATGTCCCAATACCCCAATTAACACGTATAACAAATCATGGGTCGTTTAAATTTTGGGTTCTTTGGGCCGGATTCTACGGTGCCTCGGGGACCGGGACTGAATTTTAACACGTTTTTATGATGCGTCGGACAAAACCTTAACTCGAGCTCAGATTTTTGACGCCCAATTACCCCAACTAACACGTATAACAAATGATGGGTCGTTTAAATTTTGGGTTTTTCGGGCCGGATTCTAGGGTGTCTCGGGAACCGGGACTGACTTTTAACACGTTTTTTTGATGCGTCGGAAAAGACTTCACCTCGTGCTCAGATTTTTGGATGTCCCAATACCCCGACTAACATGTATAACAAAAGATGGGTCGTTTAAATTTTGTGTTTTTCGGCCCGGATTCTAGGCTGCCTCGGGGACCGGTGCAGAATTTTAACAAGTGTTTTTTGATGCGTTGGACAAAACTTTAACAAGAGCACGGATTTTTGGATGTCCCAATATCACGACTAACACGTATAACAAATGATGGGTCGATTATAATTTTGGTTTTTCGGGCCGGATTCTAGGGTGCCTCGGGGACCGGGACTGAATTTTAACACGTTTTTATGATGCGTCGGACAAAATCTTAACTCGAGCTCAGATTTTTGATGTCCCAATACCCCAACTAACTCGTATAACAAATGATGGGTCGATTATAATTTTGGTTTTTCGGGCCGGATTCTAGGGTGCCTCGGGGACCGGGTCTGAATTTTAAGACGTTTTTATGTTGCGTCGGACAAAACCTTAACTCGAGCTAAGATTTTAGATGTCCCCATACCCCAACTAACACGTATAACAAATGATGGGTCGATTATAATTTGGGTTTTTCGGGACGGATTCTAGGGTGCCTCGGGGACCGGGACTGAATTTTAACACGTTTTTATGATGCGTCGGAAAAAACCTTAACTCGAGCTCAGATTTTTGACGTCCAATTACCCCAACTAACACGTATAACAAATGATGGGTCGTTTAAATTTTGGGTTTTTCGGGCCGGATTCTAGGGTGCCTCGGGGACCGGGACTGAATTTGAACACGTTTTTTTGATGCGTCGGACAAGACTTTAACTCGAGCTCAGATTTTTGGATGTCCCAATATCACGACTAACACGTATAACAAATGATGGGTCGTTTATAATTTGGATTTTTCGGGCCGGATTCAAGGGTGCCACGGGGACCGGGACTGAATTTTAACACGTTTTTATGATGCGTCGGACAAAACCTTAACTCGAGCTCAGATTTTTTGATGTCCCAATACCCCAACTAACACGTATAACAAATGATGGGTCGTTTATATTTTGGGTTTTTCGGGCTGGATTCTACGGTGCCTCGGGGACCGGGACTGAATTTTAACACGTTTTTATGATGCGTCGGACAAAATCTTAACTCGAGCTCAGATTTTTGATGTCCCCATACCCCAACTAACACGTATAACAAATGATGGGTCGATTATAATTTGGGTTTTTCGGGCCGGATTCTAGGGTGCCTCGGGGACCGGGACTTAATTTTAACACGTTTTTATGATGCGTCGGACAAAACCTTAACTCGAGCTCAGATTTTTGATGTCCCCATACACCAACTAACACGTATAACAAATGATGGGTCGATTATAATTTGGGTTTTTCGGGCCGGATTCTAGGGTGCCTCGGGGACCGGGACTGAATTTTAAGACGTTTTTATGATGCGTCGGACAAAACCTTAACTCGAGCTCAGATTTTTTACGTCCAATTACCCCAACTAACACGTATAACAAATGATGGGTCGTTTAAATTTTGGGTTTTTCGGGCCGGATTCTAGGGTTCCTCGGGGACCGGGACTGAATTTTAACACGTTTTTTTGATGCGTCGGAAAAGACTTCAACTCCTGCTCAGATTTTTGGATGTCCCAATACCCCGACTAATATGTATAACAAAAGATGGGTCGTTTAAATTTTGTGTTTTTCAGGCCGGAATCTAGGCTGCCTCGGGGACCGGTGCAGAATTTGAACAAGTGTTTTTTGATGCGTTGGACAAAACTTTAACAAGAGCACAGATTTTTGGATGTCCCAATATCACGACTAACACGTATAACAAATGATGGGTCGATTATAATTTGGGTTTTTCGGGCTGGATTCAAGGGTGCCTCGGGGACCGGGACTGAATTTTAACACGTTTTTATGATGCGTCGGATAAAATCTTAACTCGAGCTCAGATTTTTGATGTCCCAATACCCCAACTAACACGTATAACAAATGATGGGTCGATTATAATTTGGGTTTTTCGGGCCGGATTCTAGGGTGCCTCGGGGACCGAGACTGAATTTTAACACGTTTTTATGATGCGTCGGACAAAACCTTAACTCGAGCTCAGATTTTTGACGCCCAATTACCCCAACTAACACGTATAACAAATGATGGGTCGTTTAAATTTTGGGTTTTTCAGGCCGGATTCTAGGGTGCCTCGGGAACCGGGACTGAATTTTAACACGTTTTTTTGATGCGTCGGAAAAGACTTCACCTCGTGCTCAGATTTTTGGATGTCCCAATACCCCGACTAACATGTATAACAAAAGATGGGTCGTTTAAATTTTGTGTTTTTCGGCCCGGATTCTAGGCTGCCTCGGGGACCGGTGCAGAATTTTAACAAGTGTTTTTTGATGCGTTGGACAAAACTTTAACAAGAGCACAAATTTTTGGATGTCCCAATATAACGACTAACACGTATAACAAATGATGGGTCGATTATAATTTGGGTTTTTCGGGCCGGATTCTAGGGTGCCTCGGGGACCGAGACTGAATTTTAACACGTTTTTATGATGCGTCGGACAAAACCTTAACTCGAGCTCAGATTTTTGACGCCCAATTACCCCAACTAACACGTATAACAAATGATGGGTCGTTTAAATTTTGGGTTTTTCGGGCCGGATTCTAGGGTGTCTCGGGAACCGGGACTGACTTTTAACACGTTTTTTTGATGCGTCGGAAAAGACTTCACCTCGTGCTCAGATTTTTGGATGTCCCAATACCCCGACTAACATGTATAACAAAAGATGGGTCGTTTAAATTTTGTGTTTTTCGGCCCGGATTCTAGGCTGCCTCGGGGACCGGTGCAGAATTTTAACAAGTGTTTTTTCATGCGTTGGACAAAACTTTAACAAGAGCACGGATTTTTGACTGTCCCAATATCACGACTAACACGTATAACAAATGATGGGTCGATTATAATTTTGGTTTTTCGGGCCGGATTCTAGGGTGCCTCGGGGACCGGGACTGAATTTTAACACGTTTTTATGATGCGTCGGACAAAATCTTAACTCGAGCTCAGATTTTTGATGTCCCAATACCCCAACTAACTCGTATAACAAATGATGGGTCGATTATAATTTTGGTTTTTCGGGCCGGATTCTAGGGTGCCTCGGGGACCGGGTCTGAATTTTAAGACGTTTTTATGTTGCGTCGGACAAAACCTTAACTCGAGCTAAGATTTTAGATGTCCCCATACCCCAACTAACACGTATAACAAATGATGGGTCGTTTAAATTTTGGGTTTTTCGGGCCGGATTCTAGGGTGCCTCGGGGACCGGGACTGAATTTGAACACGTTTTTTTGATGCGTCGGACAAGACTTTAACTCGAGCTCAGATTTTTAGATGTCCCAATATCACGACTAACACGTATAACAAATGATGGGTCGTTTATAATTTGGATTTTTCGGGCCGGATTCAAGGGTGCCACGGGGACCGGGACTGAATTTTAACACGTTTTTATGATGCGTCGGACAAAACCTTAACTCGAGCTCAGATTTTTGATGTCCCAATACCCCAACTAACACGTATAACAAATGATGGGTCGTTTATATTTTGGGTTTTTCGGGCTGGATTCTACGGTGCCTCGGGGACCGAGACTGAATTTTAACACGTTTTTATGATGCGTCGGACAAAACCTTAACTCGAGCTCAGATTTTTGACGCCCAATTACCCCAACTAACACGTATAACAAATGATGGGTCGTTTAAATTTTGGGGTTTTCAGGCCGGATTCTAGGGTGCCTCGGGAACCGGGACTGAATTTTAACACGTTTTTTTGATGCGTCGGAAAAGACTTCACCTCGTGCTCAGATTTTTGGATGTCCCAATACCCCGACTAACATGTATAACAAAAGATGGGTCGTTTAAATTTTGTGTTTTTCGGCCCGGATTCTAGGCTGCCTCGGGGACCGGTGCAGAATTTTAACAAGTGTTTTTTGATGCGTTGGACAAAACTTTAACAAGAGCACAAATTTTTGGATGTCCCAATATAACGACTAACACGTATAACAAATGATGGGTCGATTATAATTTTGGTTTTTCGGGCCGGATTCTAGGGTGCCTCGGGGACCGGGACTGAATTTTAACACGTTTTTATGATGCGTCGGACAAAATCTTAACTCAAGCTCAGATTTTTGATGTCCCAATACCCCAACTAACACGTATAACAAATGATGGGTCGATTATAATTTTGGTTTTTCGGGCAGGATTCTAGGATGCCTCGGGGACCGGGACTGAATTTTAAGACGTTTTTATGATGCGTCGGACAAAACCTTAACTCGAGCTCAGATTTTAGATGTCCCCATACCCAAATAACACGTATAACAAATGATGGGTCGATTATAATTTGGGTTTTTCGGGACGGATTCTAGGGTGCCTCGGGGACCGGGATTGAATTTTAACACGTTTTTATGATGCGTCGGACAAAACCTTAACTCGAGCTCAGATTTTTGACGTCCAATTACCCCAACTAACACGTATAACAAATGATGGGTCGTTTAAATTTTGGGTTTCTCGGGCCGGATTCTAGGGTGCCTCGGGGACCGGGACTGAATTTGAACACGTTTTTTTGATGCGTCGGACAAGACTTTAACTCGAGCTCAGATTTTTGGATGTCCCATTATCACGACTAACACGTATAACAAATGATGGTTCGTTTATAATTTGGGTTTTTCGGGCCGGATTCAAGGGTGCCTCGGGGACCGGGACTGAATTTGAACACGTTTTTTTGATGCGTCGGACAAGACTTTAACTCGAGCTCAGATTTTTGGATGTCCCAATATCACGACTAACACGTATAACAAATGATGGTTCGTTTATAATTTGGGTTTTTCGGGCCGGATTCAAGGGTGCCTCGGGGACCGGGACTGAATTTTAACACGTTTTTATGATGCGTCGGACAAAACCTTAACTCGAGCTCAGATTTTTGATGTCCCAATACCCCAATTAACACGTATAACAAATGATGGGTCGATTATAATTTGGGTTTTTCGGGCCGGATTCTAGGGTGCCTCGGGGACCGAGACTGAATTTTAACACGTTTTTATGATGCGTCGGACAAAACCTTAACTCGAGCTCAGATTTTTGACGCCCAATTACCCCAACTAACACGTATAACAAATGATGGGTCGTTTAAATTTTGGGTTTTTCGGGCCGGATTCTAGGGTGTCTCGGGAACCGGGACTGACTTTTAACACGTTTTTTTGATGCGTCGGAAAAGACTTCACCTCGTGCTCAGATTTTTGGATGTCCCAATACCCCGACTAACATGTATAACAAAAGATGGGTCGTTTAAATTTTGTGTTTTTCGGCCCGGATTCTAGGCTGCCTCGGGGACCGGTGCAGAATTTTAACAAGTGTTTTTTGATGCGTTGGACAAAACTTTAACAAGAGCACGGATTTTTGGATGTCCCAATATCACGACTAACACGTATAACAAATGATGGGTCGATTATAATTTTGGTTTTTCGGGCCGGATTCTAGGGTGCCTCGGGGACCGGGACTGAATTTTAACACGTTTTTATGATGCGTCGGACAAAATCTTAACTCGAGCTCAGATTTTTGATGTCCCAATACCCCAACTAACTCGTATAACAAATGATGGGTCGATTATAATTTTGGTTTTTCGGGCCGGATTCTAGGGTGCCTCGGGGACCGGGTCTGAATTTTAAGACGTTTTTATGTTGCGTCGGACAAAACCTTAACTCGAGCTAAGATTTTAGATGTCCCCATACCCAAACTAACACGTATAACAAATGATGGGTCGATTATAATTTGGGTTTTTCGGGACGGATTCTAGGGTGCCTCGGGGACCGGGACTGAATTTTAACACGTTTTTATGATGCGTCGGAAAAAACCTTAACTCGAGCATAGATTTTTGACGTCCAATTACCCCAACTAACACGTATAACAAATGATGGGTCGTTTAAATTTTGGGTTTTTCGGGCCGGATTCTAGGGTGCCTCGGGGACCGGGACTGAATTTGAACACGTTTTTTTGATGCGTCGGACAAGACTTTAACTCGAGCTCAGATTTTTGGATGTCCCAATATCACGACTAACACGTATAACAAATGATGGGTCGTTTATAATTTGGATTTTTCGGGCCGGATTCAAGGGTGCCACGGGGACCGGGACTGAATTTTAACACGTTTTTATGATGCGTCGGACAAAACCTTAACTCGAGCTCAGATTTTTGATGTCCCAATACCCCAACTAACACGTATAACAAATGATGGGTCGTTTATATTTTGGGTTTTTCGGGCGGGATTCTACGGTGCCTCGGGGACCGGGACTGAATTTTAACACGTTTTTATGATGCGTCGGACAAAATCTTAACTCGAGCTCAGATTTTTGATGTCCCCATACCCCAACTAACACGTATAACAAATGATGGGTCGATTATAATTTGGGTTTTTCGGGCCGGATTCTAGGGTGCCTCGGGGACCGGGACTTAATTTTAACACGTTTTTATGATGCGTCGGACAAAACCTTAACTCGAGCTCAGATTTTTGATGTCCCCATACACCAACTAACACGTATAACAAATGATGGGTCGATTATAATTTGGGTTTTTCGGGCCGGATTCTAGGGTGCCTCGGGGACCGGGACTGAATTTTAAGACGTTTTTATGATGCGTCGGACAAAACCTTAACTCGAGCTCAGATTTTTTACGTCCAATTACCCCAACTAACACGTATAACAAATGATGGGTCGTTTAAATTTTGGGTTTTTCGGGCCGGATTCTAGGGTTCCTCGGGGACCGGGACTGAATTTTAACACGTTTTTTTGATGCGTCGGAAAAGACTTCAACTCCTGCTCAGATTTTTGGATGTCCCAATACCCCGACTAATATGTATAACAAAAGATGGGTCGTTTAAATTTTGTGTTTTTCAGGCCGGAATCTAGGCTGCCTCGGGGACCGGTGCAGAATTTGAACAAGTGTTTTTTGATGCGTTGGACAAAACTTTAACAAGAGCACAGATTTTTGGATGTCCCAATATCACGACTAACACGTATAACAAATGATGGGTCGATTATAATTTGGGTTTTTCGGGCTGGATTCAAGGGTGCCTCGGGGACCGGGACTGAATTTTAACACGTTTTTATGATGCGTCGGATAAAATCTTAACTCGAGCTCAGATTTTTGATGTCCCAATACCCCAACTAACACGTATAACAAATGATGGGTCGATTATAATTTGGGTTTTTCGGGCCGGATTCTAGAGTGCCTCGGGGACCGAGACTGAATTTTAACACGTTTTTATGATGCGTCGGACAAAACCTTAACTCGAGCTCAGATTTTTGACGCCCAATTTCCCCAACTAACACGTATAACAAATGATGGGTCGTTTAAATTTTGGGTTTTTCAGGCCGGATTCTAGGGTGCCTCGGGAACCGGGACTGAATTTTAACACGTTTTTTTGATGCGTCGGAAAAGACTTCACCTCGTGCTCAGATTTTTGGATGTCCCAATACCCCGACTAACATGTATAACAAAAGATGGGTCGTTTAAATTTTGTGTTTTTCGGCCCGGATTCTAGGCTGCCTCGGGGACCGGTGCAGAATTTTAACAAGTGTTTTTTGATGCGTTGGACAAAACTTTAACAAGAGCACAAATTTTTGGATGTCCCAATATAACGACTAACACGTATAACAAATGATGGGTCGATTATAATTTGGGTTTTTCGGGCCGGATTCTAGGGTGCCTCGGGGACCGAGACTGAATTTTAACACGTTTTTATGATGCGTCGGACAAAACCTTAACTCGAGCTCAGATTTTTGACGCCCAATTACCCCAACTAACACGTATAACAAATGATGGGTCGTTTAAATTTTGGGTTTTTCGGGCCGGATTCTAGGGTGTCTCGGGAACCGGGACTGACTTTTAACACGTTTTTTTGATGCGTCGGAAAAGACTTCACCTCGTGCTCAGATTTTTGGATGTCCCAATACCCCGACTAACATGTATAACAAAAGATGGGTCGTTTAAATTTTGTGTTTTTCGGCCCGGATTCTAGGCTGCCTCGGGGACCGGTGCAGAATTTTAACAAGTGTTTTTTGATGCGTTGGACAAAACTTTAACAAGAGCACGGATTTTTGGATGTCCCAATATCACGACTAACACGTATAACAAATGATGGGTCGATTATAATTTTGGTTTTTCGGGCCGGATTCTAGGGTGCCTCGGGGACCGGGACTGAATTTTAACACGTTTTTATGATGCGTCGGACAAAATCTTAACTCGAGCTCAGATTTTTGATGTCCCAATACCCCAACTAACTCGTATAACAAATGATGGGTCGATTATAATTTTGGTTTTTCGGGCCGGATTCTAGGGTGCCTCGGGGACCGGGTCTGAATTTTAAGACGTTTTTATGTTGCGTCGGACAAAACCTTAACTCGAGCTAAGATTTTAGATGTCCCCATACCCCAACTAACACGTATAACAAATGATGGGTCGATTATAATTTGGGTTTTTCGGGACGGATTCTAGGGTGCCTCGGGGACCGGGACTGAATTTTAACACGTTTTTATGATGCGTCGGAAAAAACCTTAACTCGAGCTTAGATTTTTGACGTCCAATTACCCCAACTAACACGTATAACAAATGATGGGTCGTTTAAATTTTGGGTTTTTCGGGCCGGATTCTAGGGTGCCTCGGGGACCGGGACTGAATTTGAACACGTTTTTTTGATGCGTCGGACAAGACTTTAACTCGAGCTCAGATTTTTGGATGTCCCAATATCACGACTAACACGTATAACAAATGATGGGTCGTTTATAATTTGGATTTTTCGGGCCGGATTCAAGGGTGCCACGGGGACCGGGACTGAATTTTAACACGTTTTTATGATGCGTCGGACAAAACCTTAACTCGAGCTCAGATTTTTGATGTCCCAATACCCCAACTAACACGTATAACAAATGATGGGTCGTTTATATTTTGGGTTTTTCGGGCGGGATTCTACGGTGCCTCGGGGACCGGGACTGAATTTTAACACGTTTTTATGATGCGTCGGACAAAATCTTAACTCGAGCTCAGATTTTTGATGTCCCCATACCCCAACTAACACGTATAACAAATGATGGGTCGATTATAATTTGGGTTTTTCGGGCCGGATTCTAGGGTGCCTCGGGGACCGGGACTTAATTTTAACACGTTTTTATGATGCGTCGGACAAAACCTTAACTCGAGCTCAGATTTTTGATGTCCCCATACACCAACTAACACGTATAACAAATGATGGGTCGATTATAATTTGGGTTTTTCGGGCCGGATTCTAGGGTGCCTCGGGGACCGGGACTGAATTTTAAGACGTTTTTATGATGCGTCGGACAAAACCTTAACTCGAGCTCAGATTTTTTACGTCCAATTACCCCAACTAACACGTATAACAAATGATGGGTCGTTTAAATTTTGGGTTTTTCGGGCCGGATTCTAGGGTTCCTCGGGGACCGGGACTGAATTTTAACACGTTTTTTTGATGCGTCGGAAAAGACTTCAACTCCTGCTCAGATTTTTGGATGTCCCAATACCCCGACTAATATGTATAACAAAAGATGGGTCGTTTAAATTTTGTGTTTTTCAGGCCGGAATCTAGGCTGCCTCGGGGACCGGTGCAGAATTTGAACAAGTGTTTTTTGATGCGTTGGACAAAACTTTAACAAGAGCACAGATTTTTGGATGTCCCAATATCACGACTAACACGTATAACAAATGATGGGTCGATTATAATTTGGGTTTTTCGGGCTGGATTCAAGGGTGCCTCGGGGACCGGGACTGAATTTTAACACGTTTTTATGATGCGTCGGATAAAATCTTAACTCGAGCTCAGATTTTTGATGTCCCAATACCCCAACTAACACGTATAACAAATGATGGGTCGATTATAATTTGGGTTTTTCGGGCCGGATTCTAGAGTGCCTCGGGGACCGAGACTGAATTTTAACACGTTTTTATGATGCGTCGGACAAAACCTTACCTCGAGCTCAGATTTTTGACGCCCAATTACCCCAACTAACACGTATAACAAATGATGGGTCGTTTAAATTTTGGGTTTTTCAGGCCGGATTCTAGGGTGCCTCGGGAACCGGGACTGAATTTTAACACGTTTTTTTGATGCGTCGGAAAAGACTTCACCTCGTGCTCAGATTTTTGGATGTCCCAATACCCCGACTAACATGTATAACAAAAGATGGGTCGTTTAAATTTTGTGTTTTTCGGCCCGGATTCTAGGCTGCCTCGGGGACCGGTGCAGAATTTTAACAAGTGTTTTTTGATGCGTTGGACAAAACTTTAACAAGAGCACAAATTTTTGGATGTCCCAATATAACGACTAACACGTATAACAAATGATGGGTCGATTATAATTTGGGTTTTTCGGGCCGGATTCTAGGGTGCCTCGGGGACCGAGACTGAATTTTAACACGTTTTTATGATGCGTCGGACAAAACCTTAACTCGAGCTCAGATTTTTGACGCCCAATTACCCCAACTAACACGTATAACAAATGATGGGTCGTTTAAATTTTGGGTTTTTCGGGCCGGATTCTAGGGTGTCCCGGGAACCGGGACTGACTTTTAACACGTTTTTTTTGATGCGTCGGAAAAGACTTCACCTCGTGCTCAGATTTTTGGATGTCCCAATACCCCGACTAACATGTATAACAAAAGATGGGTCGTTTAAATTTTGTGTTTTTCGGCCCGGATTCTAGGCTGCCTCGGGGACCGGTGCAGAATTTTAACAAGTGTTTTTTGATGCGTTGGACAAAACTTTAACAAGAGCACGGATTTTTGGATGTCCCAATATCACGACTAACACGTATAACAAATGATGGGTCGATTATAATTTTGGTTTTTCGGGCCGGATTCTAGGGTGCCTCGGGGACCGGGACTGAATTTTAACACGTTTTTATGATGCGTCGGACAAAATCTTAACTCGAGCTCAGATTTTTGATGTCCCAATACCCCAACTAACTCGTATAACAAATGATGGGTCGATTATAATTTTGGTTTTTCGGGCCGGATTCTAGGGTGCCTCGGGGACCGGGTCTGAATTTTAAGACGTTTTTATGTTGCGTCGGACAAAACCTTAACTCGAGCTAAGATTTTAGATGTCCCCATACCCCAACTAACACGTATAACAAATGATGGGTCGATTATAATTTGGGTTTTTCGGGACGGATTCTAGGGTGCCTCGGGGACCGGGACTGAATTTTAACACGTTTTTATGATGCGTCGGAAAAAACCTTAACTCGAGCTTAGATTTTTGACGTCCAATTACCCCAACTAACACGTATAACAAATGATGGGTCGTTTAAATTTTGGGTTTTTCGGGCCGGATTCTAGGGTGCCTCGGGGACCGGGACTGAATTTGAACACGTTTTTTTGATGCGTCGGACAAGACTTTAACTCGAGCTCAGATTTTTGGATGTCCCAATATCACGACTAACACGTATAACAAATGATGGGTCGTTTATAATTTGGATTTTTCGGGCCGGATTCAAGGGTGCCACGGGGACCGGGACTGAATTTTAACACGTTTTTATGATGCGTCGGACAAAACCTTAACTCGAGCTCAGATTTTTGATGTCCCAATACCCCAACTAACACGTATAACAAATGATGGGTCGTTTATATTTTGGGTTTTTCGGGCGGGATTCTACGGTGCCTCGGGGACCGGGACTGAATTTTAACACGTTTTTATGATGCGTCGGACAAAATCTTAACTCGAGCTCAGATTTTTGATGTCCCCATACCCCAACTAACACGTATAACAAATGATGGGTCGATTATAATTTGGGTTTTTCGGGCCGGATTCTAGGGTGCCTCGGGGACCGGGACTTAATTTTAACACGTTTTTATGATGCGTCGGACAAAACCTTAACTCGAGCTCAGATTTTTGATGTCCCCATACACCAACTAACACGTATAACAAATGATGGGTCGATTATAATTTGGGTTTTTCGGGCCGGATTCTAGGGTGCCTCGGGGACCGGGACTGAATTTTAAGACGTTTTTATGATGCGTCGGACAAAACCTTAACTCGAGCTCAGATTTTTTACGTCCAATTACCCCAACTAACACGTATAACAAATGATGGGTCGTTTAAATTTTGGGTTTTTCGGGCCGGATTCTAGGGTTCCTCGGGGACCGGGACTGAATTTTAACACGTTTTTTTGATGCGTCGGAAAAGACTTCAACTCCTGCTCAGATTTTTGGATGTCCCAATACCCCGACTAATATGTATAACAAAAGATGGGTCGTTTAAATTTTGTGTTTTTCAGGCCGGAATCTAGGCTGCCTCGGGGACCGGTGCAGAATTTGAACAAGTGTTTTTTGATGCGTTGGACAAAACTTTAACAAGAGCACAGATTTTTGGATGTCCCAATATCACGACTAACACGTATAACAAATGATGGGTCGATTATAATTTGGGTTTTTCGGGCTGGATTCAAGGGTGCCTCGGGGACCGGGACTGAATTTTAACACGTTTTTATGATGCGTCGGATAAAATCTTAACTCGAGCTCAGATTTTTGATGTCCCAATACCCCAACTAACACGTATAACAAATGATGGGTCGATTATAATTTGGGTTTTTCGGGCCGGATTCTAGAGTGCCTCGGGGACCGAGACTGAATTTTAACACGTTTTTATGATGCGTCGGACAAAACCTTACCTCGAGCTCAGATTTTTGACGCCCAATTACCCCAACTAACACGTATAACAAATGATGGGTCGTTTAAATTTTGGGTTTTTCAGGCCGGATTCTAGGGTGCCTCGGGAACCGGGACTGAATTTTAACACGTTTTTTTGATGCGTCGGAAAAGACTTCACCTCGTGCTCAGATTTTTGGATGTCCCAATACCCCGACTAACATGTATAACAAAAGATGGGTCGTTTAAATTTTGTGTTTTTCGGCCCGGATTCTAGGCTGCCTCGGGGACCGGTGCAGAATTTTAACAAGTGTTTTTTGATGCGTTGGACAAAACTTTAACAAGAGCACAAATTTTTGGATGTCCCAATATAACGACTAACACGTATAACAAATGATGGGTCGATTATAATTTGGGTTTTTCGGGCCGGATTCTAGGGTGCCCCGGGGACCGAGACTGAATTTTAACACGTTTTTATGATGCGTCGGACAAAACCTTAACTCGAGCTCAGATTTTTGACGCCCAATTACCCCAACTAACACGTATAACAAATGATGGGTCGTTTAAATTTTGGGTTTTTCGGGCCGGATTCTAGGGTGTCCCGGGAACCGGGACTGACTTTTAACACGTTTTTTTGATGCGTCGGAAAAGACTTCACCTCGTGCTCAGATTTTTGGATGTCCCAATACCCCGACTAACATGTATAACAAAAGATGGGTCGTTTAAATTTTGTGTTTTTCGGCCCGGATTCTAGGCTGCCTCGGGGACCGGTGCAGAATTTTAACAAGTGTTTTTTGATGCGTTGGACAAAACTTTAACAAGAGCACGGATTTTTGGATGTCCCAATATCACGACTAACACGTATAACAAATGATGGGTCGATTATAATTTTGGTTTTTCGGGCCGGATTCTAGGGTGCCTCGGGGACCGGGACTGAATTTTAACACGTTTTTATGATGCGTCGGACAAAATCTTAACTCGAGCTCAGATTTTTGATGTCCCAATACCCCAACTAACTCGTATAACAAATGATGGGTCGATTATAATTTTGGTTTTTCGGGCAGGATTCTAGGGTGCCTCGGGGACCGGGTCTGAATTTTAAGACGTTTTTATGTTGCGTCGGACAAAACCTTTACTCGAGCTAAGATTTTAGATGTCCCCATACCCCAACTAACACGTATAACAAATGATGGGTCGTTTATAATTTGGGTTTTTCGGGACGGATTCTAGGGTGCCTCGGGGACCGGGACTGAATTTTAACACGTTTTTATGATGCGTCGGAAAAAACCTTAACTCGAGCTCAGATTTTTGACGTCCAATAACCCCAACTAACACGTATAACAAATGATGGGTCGTTTAAATTTTGGGTTTTTCGGGCCGGATTCTAGGGTGCCTCGGGGACCGGGACTGAATTTGAACACGTTTTTTTGATGCGTCGGACAAGACTTTAACTCGAGCTCAGATTTTTGGATGTCCCAATATCACGACTAACACGTATAACAAATGATGGGTCGTTTATAATTTGGATTTTTCGGGCCGGATTCAAGGGTGCCACGGGGACCGGGACTGAATTTTAACACGTTTTTATGATGCGTCGGACAAAACCTTAACTCGAGCTCAGATTTTTGATGTCCCAATACCCCAACTAACACGTATAACAAATGATGGGTCGTTTATATTTTTGGTTTTTCGGGCTGGATTCTACGGTGCCTCGGGGACCGGGACTGAATTTTAACACGTTTTTATGATGCGTCGGACAAAATCTTAACTCGAGCTCAGATTTTTGATGTCCCCATACCCCAACTAACACGTATAACAAATGATGGGTCGATTATAATTTGGGTTTTTCGGGCCGGATTCTAGGGTGCCTCGGGGACCGGGACTTAATTTTAACACGTTTTTATGATGCGTCGGACAAAACCTTAACTCGAGCTCAGATTTTTGATGTCCCCATACACCAACTAACACGTATAACAAATGATGGGTCGATTATAATTTGGGTTTTTCGGGCCGGATTCTAGGGTGCCTCGGGGACCGGGACTGAATTTTAAGACGTTTTTATGATGCGTCGGACAAAACCTTAACTCGAGCTCAGATTTTTTACGTCCAATTACCCCAACTAACACGTATAACAAATGATGGGTCGTTTAAATTTTGGGTTTTTCGGGCCGGATTCTAGGGTTCCTCGGGGACCGGGACTGAATTTTAACACGTTTTTTTGATGCGTCGGAAAAGACTTCAACTCCTGCTCAGATTTTTGGATGTCCCAATACCCCGACTAATATGTATAACAAAAGATGGGTCGTTTAAATTTTGTGTTTTTCAGGCCGGAATCTAGGCTGCCTCGGGGACCGGTGCAGAATTTGAACAAGTGTTTTTTGATGCGTTGGACAAAACTTTAACAAGAGCACAGATTTTTGGATGTCCCAATATCACGACTAACACGTATAACAAATGATGGGTCGATTATAATTTGGGTTTTTCGGGCTGGATTCAAGGGTGCCTCGGGGACCGGGACTGAATTTTAACACGTTTTTATGATGCGTCGGATAAAATCTTAACTCGAGCTCAGATTTTTGATGTCCCAATACCCCAACTAACACGTATAACAAATGATGGGTCGATTATAATTTGGGTTTTTCGGGCCGGATTCTAGAGTGCCTCGGGGACCGAGACTGAATTTTAACACGTTTTTATGATGCGTCGGACAAAACCTTAACTCGAGCTCAGATTTTTGACGCCCAATTACCCCAACTAACACGTATAACAAATGATGGGTCGTTTAAATTTTGGGTTTTTCAGGCCGGATTCTAGGGTGCCTCGGGAACCGGGACTGAATTTTAACACGTTTTTTTGATGCGTCGGAAAAGACTTCACCTCGTGCTCAGATTTTTGGATGTCCCAATACCCCGACTAACATGTATAACAAAAGATGGGTCGTTTAAATTTTGTGTTTTTCGGCCCGGATTCTAGGCTGCCTCGGGGACCGGTGCAGAATTTTAACAAGTGTTTTTTGATGCGTTGGACAAAACTTTAACAAGAGCACAAATTTTTGGATGTCCCAATATAACGACTAACACGTATAACAAATGATGGGTCGATTATAATTTGGGTTTTTCGGGCCGGATTCTAGGGTGCCTCGGGGACCGAGACTGAATTTTAACACGTTTTTATGATGCGTCGGACAAAACCTTAACTCGAGCTCAGATTTTTGACGCCCAATTACCCCAACTAACACGTATAACAAATGATGGGTCGTTTAAATTTTGGGTTTTTCGGGCCGGATTCTAGGGTGTCCCGGGAACCGGGACTGACTTTTAACACGTTTTTTTGATGCGTCGGAAAAGACTTCACCTCGTGCTCAGATTTTTGGATGTCCCAATACCCCGACTAACATGTATAACAAAAGATGGGTCGTTTAAATTTTGTGTTTTTCGGCCCGGATTCTAGGCTGCCTCGGGGACCGGTGCAGAATTTTAACAAGTGTTTTTTGATGCGTTGGACAAAACTTTAACAAGAGCACGGATTTTTGGATGTCCCAATATCACGACTAACACGTATAACAAATGATGGGTCGATTATAATTTTGGTTTTTCGGGCCGGATTCTAGGGTGCCTCGGGGACCGGGACTGAATTTTAACACGTTTTTATGATGCGTCGGACAAAATCTTAACTCGAGCTCAGATTTTTGATGTCCCAATACCCCAACTAACTCGTATAACAAATGATGGGTCGATTATAATTTTGGTTTTTCGGGCAGGATTCTAGGGTGCCTCGGGGACCGGGTCTGAATTTTAAGACGTTTTTATGTTGCGTCGGACAAAACCTTTACTCGAGCTAAGATTTTAGATGTCCCCATACCCCAACTAACACGTATAACAAATGATGGGTCGTTTATAATTTGGGTTTTTCGGGACGGATTCTAGGGTGCCTCGGGGACCGGGACTGAATTTTAACACGTTTTTATGATGCGTCGGAAAAAACCTTAACTCGAGCTCAGATTTTTGACGTCCAATTACCCCAACTAACACGTATAACAAATGATGGGTCGTTTAAATTTTGGGTTTTTCGGGCCGAATTCTAGGGTGCCTCGGGGACCGGGACTGAATTTGAACACGTTTTTTTGATGCGTCGGACAAGACTTTAACTCGAGCTCAGATTTTTGGATGTCCCAATATCACGACTAACACGTATAACAAATGATGGGTCGTTTATAATTTGGATTTTTCGGGCCGGATTCAAGGGTGCCACGGGGACCGGGACTGAATTTTAACACGTTTTTATGATGCGTCGGACAAAACCTTAACTCGAGCTCAGATTTTTGATGTCCCAATACCCCAACTAACACGTATAACAAATGATGGGTCGTTTATATTTTTGGTTTTTCGGGCTGGATTCTACGGTGCCTCGGGGACCGGGACTGAATTTTAACACGTTTTTATGATGCGTCGGACAAAATCTTAACTCGAGCTCAGATTTTTGATGTCCCCATACCCCAACTAACACGTATAACAAATGATGGGTCGATTATAATTTGGGTTTTTCGGGCCGGATTCTAGGGTGCCTCGGGGACCGGGACTTAATTTTAACACGTTTTTATGATGCGTCGGACAAAACCTTAACTCGAGCTCAGATTTTTGATGTCCCCATACACCAACTAACACGTATAACAAATGATGGGTCGATTATAATTTGGGTTTTTCGGGCCGGATTCTAGGGTGCCTCGGGGACCGGGACTGAATTTTAAGACGTTTTTATGATGCGTCGGACAAAACCTTAACTCGAGCTCAGATTTTTTACGTCCAATTACCCCAACTAACACGTATAACAAATGATGGGTCGTTTAAATTTTGGGTTTTTCGGGCCGGATTCTAGGGTTCCTCGGGGACCGGGACTGAATTTTAACACGTTTTTTTGATGCGTCGGAAAAGACTTCAACTCCTGCTCAGATTTTTGGATGTCCCAATACCCCGACTAATATGTATAACAAAAGATGGGTCGTTTAAATTTTGTGTTTTTCAGGCCGGAATCTAGGCTGCCTCGGGGACCGGTGCAGAATTTGAACAAGTGTTTTTTGATGCGTTGGACAAAACTTTAACAAGAGCACAGATTTTTGGATGTCCCAATATCACGACTAACACGTATAACAAATGATGGGTCGATTATAATTTGGGTTTTTCGGGCTGGATTCAAGGGTGCCTCGGGGACCGGGACTGAATTTTAACACGTTTTTATGATGCGTCGGATAAAATCTTAACTCGAGCTCAGATTTTTGATGTCCCAATACCCCAACTAACACGTATAACAAATGATGGGTCGATTATAATTTGGGTTTTTCGGGCCGGATTCTAGAGTGCATCGGGGACCGAGACTGAATTTTAACACGTTTTTATGATGCGTCGGACAAAACCTTAACTCGAGCTCAGATTTTTGACGCCCAATTACCCCAACTAACACGTATAACAAATGATGGGTCGTTTAAATTTTGGGTTTTTCAGGCCGGATTCTAGGGTGCCTCGGGAACCGGGACTGAATTTTAACACGTTTTTTTGATGCGTCGGAAAAGACTTCACCTCGTGCTCAGATTTTTGGATGTCCCAATACCCCGACTAACATGTATAACAAAAGATGGGTCGTTTAAATTTTGTGTTTTTCGGCCCGGATTCTAGGCTGCCTCGGGGACCGGTGCAGAATTTTAACAAGTGTTTTTTGATGCGTTGGACAAAACTTTAACAAGAGCACAAATTTTTGGATGTCCCAATATAACGACTAACACGTATAACAAATGATGGGTCGATTATAATTTGGGTTTTTCGGGCCGAATTCTAGGGTGCCTCGGGGACCGAGACTGAATTTTAACACGTTTTTATGATGCGTCGGACAAAACCTTAACTCGAGCTCAGATTTTTGACGCCCAATTACCCCAACTAACACGTATAACAAATGATGGGTCGTTTAAATTTTGGGTTTTTCGGGCCGGATTCTAGGGTGTCTCGGGAACCGGGACTGACTTTTAACACGTTTTTTTGATGCGTCGGAAAAGACTTCACCTCGTGCTCAGATTTTTGGATGTCCCAATACCCCGACTAACATGTATAACAAAAGATGGGTCGTTTAAATTTTGTGTTTTTCGGCCCGGATTCTAGGCTGCCTCGGGGACCGGTGCAGAATTTTAACAAGTGTTTTTTGATGCGTTGGACAAAACTTTAACAAGAGCACGGATTTTTGGATGTCCCAATATCACGACTAACACGTAAAACAAATGATGGGTCGATTATAATTTTGGTTTTTCGGGCCGGATTCTAGGGTGCCTCGGGGACCGGGACTGAATTTTAACACGTTTTTATGATGCGTCGGACAAAATCTTAACTCGAGCTCAGATTTTTGATGTCCCAATACCCCAACTAACTCGTATAACAAATGATGGGTCGATTATAATTTTGGTTTTTCGGGCAGGATTCTAGGGTGCCTCGGGGACCGGGTCTGAATTTTAAGACGTTTTTATGTTGCGTCGGACAAAACCTTTACTCGAGCTAAGATTTTAGATGTCCCCATACCCCAACTAACACGTATAACAAATGATGGGTCGTTTATAATTTGGGTTTTTCGGGACGGATTCTAGGGTGCCTCGGGGACCGGGACTGAATTTTAACACGTTTTTATGATGCGTCGGAAAAAACCTTAACTCGAGCTCAGATTTTTGACGTCCAATTACCCCAACTAACACGTATAACAAATGATGGGTCGTTTAAATTTTGGGTTTTTCGGGCCGGATTCTAGGGTGCCTCGGGGACCGGGACTGAATTTGAACACGTTTTTTTGATGCGTCGGACAAGACTTTAACTCGAGCTCAGATTTTTGGATGTCCCAATATCACGACTAACACGTATAACAAATGATGGGTCGTTTATAATTTGGATTTTTCGGGCCGGATTCAAGGGTGCCACGGGGACCGGGACCGAATTTTAACACGTTTTTATGATGCGTCGGACAAAACCTTAACTCGAGCTCAGATTTTTGATGTCCCAATACCCCAACTAACACGTATAACAAATGATGGGTCGTTTATATTTTTGGTTTTTCGGGCTGGATTCTACGGTGCCTCGGGGACCGGGACTGAATTTTAACACGTTTTTATGATGCGTCGGACAAAATCTTAACTCGAGCTCAGATTTTTGATGTCCCCATACCCCAACTAACACGTATAACAAATGATGGGTCGATTATAATTTGGGTTTTTCGGGCCGGATTCTAAGGTGCCTCGGGGACCGGGACTTAATTTTAACACGTTTTTATGATGCGTCGGACAAAACCTTAACTCGAGCTCAGATTTTTGATGTCCCCATACACCAACTAACACGTATAACAAATGATGGGTCGATTATAATTTGGGTTTTTCGGGCCGGATTCTAGGGTGCCTCGGGGACCGGGACTGAATTTTAAGACGTTTTTATGATGCGTCGGACAAAACCTTAACTCGAGCTCAGATTTTTTACGTCCAATTACCCCAACTAACACGTATAACAAATGATGGGTCGTTTAAATTTTGGGTTTTTCGGGCCGGATTCTAGGGTTCCTCGGGGACCGGGACTGAATTTTAACACGTTTTTTTGATGCGTCGGAAAAGACTTCAACTCCTGCTCAGATTTTTGGATGTCCCAATACCCCGACTAATATGTATAACAAAAGATGGGTCGTTTAAATTTTGTGTTTTTCAGGCCGGAATCTAGGCTGCCTCGGGGACCGGTGCAGAATTTTAACAAGTGTTTTTTGATGCGTTGGACAAAACTTTAACAAGAGCACAGATTTTTGGATGTCCCAATATCACGACTAACACGTATAACAAATGATGGGTCGATTATAATTTGGGTTTTTCGGGCTGGATTCAAGGGTGCCTCGGGGACCGGGACTGAATTTTAACACGTTTTTATGATGCGTCGGATAAAATCTTAACTCGAGCTCAGATTTTTCATGTCCCAATACCCCAACTAACACGTATAACAAATGATGGGTCGATTATAATTTGGGTTTTTCGGGCCGGATTCTAGGGTGCCTCGGGGACCGAGACTGAATTTTAACACGTTTTTATGATGCGTCGGACAAAACCTTAACTCGAATCCAGATTTTTGGATGTCCCAATACCCCGACTAATATGTATAACAAAAGATGGGTCGTTTAAATTTTGTGTTTTTCAGGCCGGAATCTAGGCTGCCTCGGGGACCGGTGCAGAATTTTAACAAGTGTTTTTTGATGCGTTGGACAAAACTTTAACAAGAGCACAGATTTTTGGATGTCCCAATATCACGACTAACACGTATAACAAATGATGGGTCGATTATAATTTGGGTTTTTCGGGCTGGATTCAAGGGTGCCTCGGGGACCGGGACTGAATTTTAACACGTTTTTATGATGCGTCGGATAAAATCTTAACTCGAGCTCAGATTTTTCATGTCCCAATACCCCAACTAACACGTATAACAAATGATGGGTCGATTATAATTTGGGTTTTTCGGGCCGGATTCTAGGGTGCCTCGGGGACCGAGACTGAATTTTAACACGTTTTTATGATGCGTCGGACAAAACCTTAACTCGAGCTCAGATTTTTGACGCCCAATTACCCCAACTAACACGTATAACAAATGATGGGTCGTTTAAATTTTGGGTTTTTCAGGCCGGATTCTAGGGTGCCTCGGGAACCGGGACTGAATTTTAACACGTTTTTTTGATGCGTCGGAAAAGACTTCACCTCGTGCTCAGATTTTTGGATGTCCCAATACCCCGACTAACATGTATAACAAAAGATGGGTCGTTGAAATTTTGTGTTTTTCGGCCCGGATTCTAGGCTGCCTCGGGGACCGGTGCAGAATTTTAACAAGTGTTTTTTGATGCGTTGGACAAAACTTTAACAAGAGCACAGATTTTTGGATGTCCCAATATCACGACTAACACGTATAAAAAATGATGGGTCGATTATAATTTGGGTTTTTCGGGACGGATTCTAGGGTGCCTCGGGGACCGGGACTAAATTTTAACACGTTTTTATGATGCGTCGGACAAAATCTTAACTCGAGCTCAGATTTTTGACGTCCAATTACCCCAACTAACACGTATAACAAATGATGGGTGGTTTAATTTTTGGGTTTTTCGGGCCGGATTCTAGAGTGCCTCGGGGACCGGGATTGAATTTGAACACGTTTTTTTGATGCGTCGGACAAGACTTTAACTCGAGCTCAGATTTTTGGATGTCCCAATATCACGACTAAGACGTATAACAAATGATGGGTCGTTTATAATTTGGGTTTTTCGGGCCGGATTTAAGGGTGCCTAGGGGACCGGGACTGAATTTTAACACGTTTTTATGATGCGTCGGACAAAACCTTAACTCGAGCTCAGATTTTTGATGTCCCAATACCCCAACTAACACGTATAACAAATGATGGGTCGTTTATATTTTGGGTTTTTCGGGCTGGATTCTACGGTGCCTCTAGGACCGGGACTGAATTTTAACACGTTTTTATGATGCGTCGGACAAAATCTTAACTCGAGCTCAGATTTTTGATGTCCCCATACCCCAACTAACACGTATAACAAATGATGGGTCGATTATAATTTGGGTTTTTCGGGCCGGATTCTAGGGTGCCTCGGGGACCGGGACTGAATTTTAACACGTTTTTATGATGCGTCGGACAAAACCTTAACTCGAGCTCAGATTTTTGATGTCCCCATACACCAACTAACACGTATAACAAATGATGGGTCGTTTATATTTTGGGTTTTTCGGGCTGGATTATACGGTGCCTCGGGGACCGGGACTGAATTTTAACACGTTTTTATGATGCGTCGGACAAAACCTTAACTCGAGCTCAGATTTTTGATGTCCCAATACCCCAACTAACACGTATAACAAATGATGGGTCGTTTATATTTTGGGTTTTTCGGGCTGGATTCTACGGTGCCTCTAGGACCGGGACTGAATTTTAACACGTTTTTATGATGCGTCGGACAAAATCTTAACTCGAGCTCAGATTTTTGAAGTCCCCATACCCCAACTAACACGTATAACAAATGATGGGTCGATTATAATTTGGGTTTTTCGGGCCGGATTCTAGGGTGCCTCGGGGACCGGGACTGAATTTTAACACGTTTTTTTGATGCGTCGGACAAGACTTTAACTCGTGCTCAGATTTTTGGATGTCCCAATACCCCGACTAACATGTATAACAAAAGATGGGTCGTTTAAATTTTGTGTTTTTCAGGCCGGATTCTAGGCTGCCTCGGGGACCGGTGCAGAATTTGAACAAGTGTTTTTTGATGCGTTGGACAAAACTTTAACAAGAGCACAGATTTTTGGATGTCCCAATATCACGACTAACAGGTATAACAAATGATGGGACGATTATAATTTGGGTTTTTCGGGCTGGATTCAAGGGTGCCTCGGGGACCGGGACTGAATTTTAACACGTTTTTATGATGCGTCGGATAAAATCTTAACTCGAGCTCAGATTTTTGATGTCCCAATACCCCAACTAACACGTATAACAAATGATGGGTCGATTATAATTTGGGTTTTTCGGGCCGGATTCTAGGGTGCCTCGGGGACCGAGATTGAATTTTAACACGTTTTTATGATGCGTCGGACAAAACCTTAACTCGAGCTCAGATTTTTGACGCCCAATTACCCCAACTAACACGTATAACAAATGATGGGTCGTTTAAATTTTGGGTTTTTCAGGCCGGATTCTAGGGTCCCTCGGGAACCGGGACTGAATTTTAACACGTTTTTTTGATGCGTCTGAAAAGACTTCACCTCGTGCTCAGATTTTTGGATGTCCCAATACCCCGACTAACATGTATAACAAAAGATGGGTCGTTTAAATTTTGTGTTTTTCGGCCCGGATTCTAGGCTGCCTCGGGGACTGGTGCAGAATTTTAACAAGTGTTTTTTGATGCGTTGGACAAAACTTTAACAAGAGCACAGATTTTTGGATGTCCCAATATAACGACTAACACGTATAACAAATGATGGGTCGATTATAATTTTTGTTTTTCGGGCCGGATTCTAGGGTGCCTCGGGGACCGGGACTGAATTTTAACACGTTTTTATGATGCGTCGGACAAAATCTTAACTCGAGCTCAGATTTTTGATGTCCCAATACCCCAACTAACACGTATAACAAATGATGGGTCGATTATAATTTTGGTTTTTCGGGCAGGATTCTAGGATGCCTCGGGGACCGGGACTGAATTTTAAGACGTTTTTATGATGCGTCGGACAAAACCTTAACTCGAGCTCAGATTTTAGATGTCCCCATACCCCAACTAACACGTATAACAAATGATGGGTCGATTATAATTTGGGTTTTTCGGGACGGATTCTAGGGTGCCTCGGGGACCGGGATTGAATTTTAACACGTTTTTATGATGCGTCGGACAAAACCTTAACTCGAGCTCAGATTTTTGATGTCCCAATACCCCAATTAACACGTATAACAAATCATGGGTCGTTTAAATTTTGGGTTTTTCGGGCCGGATTCTACGGTGCCTCGGGGACCGGGACTGAATTTTAACACGTTTTTATGATGCGTCGGACAAAATCTTAACTCGAGCTCAGATTTTTGATGTCCCCATACCCCAACTAACATGTATAACAAATGATGGGTCGATTATAATTTGGGTTTTTCGGGCCGGATTTTAGGGTGCCTCGGGGACCGGGACTGAATTTTAACACGTTTTTTTGATACGTCGGAAAAGACTTCAACTCCTGCTAAGATTTTTGGATGTCCCAATACCCCGACTAACATGGATAACAAAAGAGGGGTCGTTTAAATTTTGTGTTTTTCGGGCCGGATTCTAGGCTGTCTCGGGGACCCGTGCAGAATTTTAACAAGTGTTTTTTGATGCGTTGGACAAAACTTTAACAAGAGCACAGATTTTTGGATGTCCCAATATCACGACTAACACGTATAAAAAATGATGGGTCGATTATAATTTGGGTTTTTCGGGACGGATTCTAGGGTGCCTCGGGGACCGGGACTAAATTTTAACACGTTTTTATGATGCGTCGGACAAAATCTTAAATCGAGCTCAGATTTTTGACGTCCAATTACCCCAACTAACACGTATAACAAATGATGGGTGGTTTAATTTTAGGGTTTTTCGGGCCGGATTCTAGAGTGCCTCGGGGACCGGGACTGAATTTTAACACGTTTTTATGATGCGTCGGACAAAACCTTAACTCGAGCTCAGATTTTTGACGTCCAATTACCCAAACTAACACGTATAACAAATGATGGGTCGTTTAAATTTTGGGTTTCTCGGGCCGGATTCTAGGTTACCTCGGGGACCGGGACTGAATTTTAACACGTTTTTATGATGCGTCGGAAAAGACTTCACCTCGTGCTCAGATTTTTGGATGTCCCAATACCCTGACTAACATGTATAACAAAAGATGGGTCGTTTAAATTTTGTGTTTTTCGGCCCAGATTCTAGGCTGCCTCGGGGACCGGTGCAGAATTTTAACAAGTGTTTTTTGATGCGTTGGACAAAACTTTAACAAGAGCACAGATTTTTGGATGTCCCAATATAACGACTAACACGTATAACAAATGATGGGTCGATTATAATTATGGTTTTTCGGGCCGGATTCTAGGGTGCCTCGGGGACCGGGACTGAATTTTAACACGTTTTTATGATGCGTCGGACAAAATCTTAACTCGAGCTCAGATTTTTGATGTCCCCATACCCCAACTAACACGTATAACAAATGATGGGTCGATTATAATTTTGGTTTTTCGGGCAGGATTCTAGGATGCCTCGGGGACCGGGACTGAATTTTAAGACGTTTTTATGATGCGTCGGACAAAACCTTAACTCGAGCTCAGATTTTTTACGTCCAATTACCCCAACTAACACGTATAACAAATGATGGGTCGTTTAAATTTTGGGTTTCTCGGGCCGGATTCTAGGGTGCCTCGGGGACCGGGACTGAATTTGAACACTTTTTTTTGATGCGTCGGACAAGACTTTAACTCGAGCTCAGATTTTTGGATGTCCCAATATCACGACTAACACGTATAACAAATGATGGTTCGTTTATAATTTGGGTTTTTCGGGCCGGATTCAAGGGTGCCTCGGGGACCGGGACAGAATTTGAACACGTTTTTTTGATGCGTTGGACAAGACTTTAACTCGAGCTCAGATTTTTGGATGTCCCAATATCACGACTAACACGTATAACAAATGATGGTTCGTTTATAATTTGGGTTTTTCGGGCCGGATTCAAGGGTGCCTCGGGGACCGAGACTGAATTTTAACACGTTTTTATGATGCGTCGGACAAAATCTTAACTCGAGCTCAGATTTTTGATGTCCCCATACCCCAACTAACACGTATAACAAATGATGGGTCGATTATAATTTGGGTTTTTCGGGCCGGATTTTAGGGTGCCTCGGGGACCGGGACTGAATTTTAACACGTTTTTTTGATGCGTCGGAATAGACTTCAACTCGTGCTAAGATTTTTGGATGTCCCAATACCCCGACTAACATGGATAACAAAAGAGGGGTCGTTTAAATTTTGTGTTTTTCGGGCCGGATTCTAGGCTGTCTCGGGGACCCGTGCAGAATTTTAACAAGTGTTTTTTGATGCGTTGGACAAAACTTTAACAAGAGCTCAGATTTTTGGATGTCCCAATATCACGACTAACACGTATAACCAATGATGGGTCGATTATAATTTGGGTTTTTCGGGCCGGATTCTAGGGTGCCTCAAGGACCGGGACTGAATTTTAACACGTTTCTATGATGCGTCGGACAAAACCTTAACTCGAGCTCAGATTTTTGACGTCCAATTACCCCAACTAACACGTATAACAAATGATGGGTCGTTTAAATTTTAAGTTTTTCGGGTCGTATTCGGGGGTTACTCGGGGACCGGGACTGAATTTTAACACGTTTTTTTGATGCGTCGGAATAGACTTCAACTCCTGCTCAGATTTTTGGATGTCCCAATACTCCGACTAATATGTATAACAAAAGATGGGTCGTTTAAATTTTGTGTTTTTCGGGCCGGATTCTAGGCTGCCTCGGGGAACGGTGCAGAATTTGAACAAGTGTTTTTTGATGCGTTGGACAAAACTTTAACAAGAGCACAGATTTTTGGATGTCCCAATATCACGACTAACACGTATAACAAATGATGGGTCGATTATAATTTGGGTTTTTCGGGCCGGATTCTAGGGTGCCTCGGGGACCGGGACTGAATTTTAACACGTTTTTATGATGCGTCGGACAAAATCTTAACTCGAGCTCAGATATTTGATGTCCCAATACCCCAACTAACACGTATAACAAATGATGGGTCGATTATAATTTTGGTTCTTCGGGCCGGATTCTAGGGTGCCTCGGGGACCGGGACTGAATTTTAAAACGTTTTTATGATGCGTCAGACAAAACCTTAACTCGAGCTCAGACTTTAGATGTCCCCATACCCCAACTAACACGTAGAACAAATGATGGGTCGATTATAATTTGGGTTTTTCGGGACGGATTCTAGGGTGCCTCGGGGACCGGGATTGAATTTTAACACGTTTTTATGATGCGTCGGACAAAACCTTAACTCGAGCTCAGATTTTTGACGTCCAATTACCCCAACTAACACGTATAACAAATGATGGGTCGTTTAAATTTTGGGTTTCTCGGGCCGGATTCTAGGGTGCCTCGGGGACCGGGACTGAATTTGAACACGTTTTTTTGATGCGTAGGACAAGACTTTAACTCGAGCTCAGATTTTTGGATGTCCCAATATCACGACTAACACGTATAACAAATGATGGTTCGTTTATAATTTGGGTTTTTCGGGCCGGATTCAAGGGTGCCTCGGGGACCGGGACTGAATTTGAACACGTTTTTTTGATGCGTCGGACAAGACTTTAACTCGAGCTCAGATTTTTGGATGTCCCAATATCACGACTAACACGTATAACAAATGATGGTTCGTTTATAATTTGGGTTTTTCGGGCCGGATTCAAGGGTGCCTCGGGGACCGGGACTGAATTTTAACACGTTTTTATGATGCGTCGGAAAAAACCTTAACTCGAGCTCGGATTTTTGACGTCCAATTACCCCAACTAACACGTATAACAAATGATGGTTCGTTTATAATTTGGGTTTTTCGGGCCGGATTCAAGGGTGCCTCGGGGACCGGGACTGAATTTGAACACGTTTTTTTGATGCGTCGGACAAGACTTTAACTCGAGCTCAGATTTTTGGATGTCCCAATATCACGACTAACACGTATAACAAATGATGGTTCGTTTATAATTTGGGTTTTTCGGGCCGGATTCTAGAGTGCCTCGGGGACCGGGACTGAATTTTAACACGTTTTTATGATGCGTCGGACAAAACCTTAACTCGAGCTCAGATTTTTGACGTCCAATTACCCAAACTAACACGTATAACAAATGATGGGTCGTTTAAATTTTGGGTTTCTCGGGCCGGATTCTAGGTTACCTCGGGGACCGGGACTGAATTTTAACACGTTTTTATGATGCGTCGGACAAAATCTTAACTCGAGCTCAGATTTTTGATGTCCCCATACCCCAACTAACACGTATAACAAATAATGGGTCGATTATAATTTGGGTTTTTCGGGCCGGATTCTAGGCTGCCTCGGGGACCGGGACTGAATTTTAACACGTTTTTATGATGCGTCGGACAAAACCTTAACTCGAGCTCAGATTTTTGATGTCCCCATACACCAACTAACACGTATAACAAATGATGGGTCGATTATAATTTGGGTTTTTCGGGCCGGATTCTAGGGTGCCTCGGGGACCGGGACTGAATTTTAACACGTTTTTATGATGCGTCGGACAAAACCTTAACTCGAGCTCAGATTTTTGACGTCCAATTACCCAAACTAACACGTATAACAAATGATGGGTCGTTTAAATTTTAAGTTTTTCGGGTCGGATTCTAGGGTTACTCGGGGACCGGGACTGAATTTTAACACGTTTTTTTGATGCGTCGGAAAAGACTTCAACTCCTGCTCAGATTTTTGGATGTCCCAATACTCCGACTAATATGTATAACAAAAGATGGGTCGTTTAAATTTTGTGTTTTTCGGGCCGGATTCTAGGCTGCCTCGGGGAACGGTGCAGAATTTGAACAAGTGTTTTTTGATGCGTTGGACAAAACTTTAACAAGAGCACAGATTTTTGGATGTCCCAATATCACGACTAACACGTATAACAAATGATGGGTCGATTATAATTTGGCTTTTTCGGGCCGGATTCTAGGGTGCCTCGGGGACCGGGACTGAATTTTAACACGTTTTTATGATGCGTCGGACAAAATCTTAACTCGAGCTCAGATTTTTGATGTCCAATTACCCCAACTAACACATATAACAAATGATGGGTCGTTTAAATTTTGGGTTTTTCGGGCCGGATTCTAGGGTGCCTCGGGGACCGGGACTGAATTTGAACACGTTTTTTTGATGCGTCGGACAAGACTTTAACTCGAGCTCAGATTTTTGGATGTCCCAATATCACGACTAACACGTATAACAAATGATGGGTCGTTTATAATTTGGATTTTTCGGGCCGGATTCAAGGGTGCCTCGGGGACCGGGACTGAATTTTAACACGTTTTTATGATGCGTCGGACAAAACCTTAACTCGAGCTCAGATTTTTGATGTCCCAATACCCCAACTAACACGTATAACAAATGATGGGTCGTTTATATTTTGGGTTTTTCGGGCCGGATTCAAGGGTGCCTCGGGGACCGGGACTGAATTTTAACACGTTTTTATGATGCGTCGGACAAAACCTTAACTCGAGCTCAGATTTTTGATGTCCCCATACACCAACTAACACGTATAACAAATGATGGGTCGATTATAATTTGGGTTTTTCGGGCCGGATTCTAGGGTGCCTCGGGGACCGGGACTGAATTTTAAGACGTTTTTATGATGCGTCGGACAAAACCTTAACTCGAGCTCAGATTTTTTACGTCCAATTACCCCAACTAACACGTATAACAAATGATGGGTCGTTTAAATTTTGGGTTTTTCGGGCCGGATTCTAGGGTTCCTCGGGGACCGGGACTGAATTTTAACACGTTTTTTTGATGCGTCGGAAAAGACTTCAACTCCTGCTCAGATTTTTGGATGTCCCAATACCCCGACTAATATGTATAACAAAAGATGGGTCGTTTAAATTTTGTGTTTTTCAGGCCGGATTCTAGGCTGCCTCGGGGACCGGTGCAGAATTTGAACAAGTGTTTTTTGATGCGTTGGACAAAACTTTAACAAGAGCACAGATTTTTGGATGTCCCAATATCACGACTAACACGTATAACAAATGATGGGTCGATTATAATTTGGGTTTTTCGGGCTGGATTCAAGGGTGCCTCGGGGACCGGGACTGAATTTTAACACGTTTTTATGATGCGTCGGATAAAATCTTAACTCGAGCTCAGATTTTTGATGTCCCAATACCCCAACTAACACGTATAACAAATGATGCGTCGATTATAATTTGGGTTTTTCGGGCCGGATTCTAGGGTGCCTCGGGGACCGAGACTGAATTTTAACACGTTTTTATGATGCGTCGGACAAAACCTTAACTCGAGCTCAGATTTTTGACGCCCAATTACCCCAACTAACACGTATAACAAATGATGGGTCGTTTAAATTTTGGGTTTTTCAGGCCGGATTCTAGGGTGCCTCGGGAACCGGGACTGAATTTTAACACGTTTTTTTGATGCGTCGGAAAAGACTTCACCTCGTGCTCAGATTTTTGGATGTCCCAATACCCCGACTAACATGTATAACAAAAGATGGGTCGTTTAAATTTTGTGTTTTTCGGCCCGGATTCTAGGCTGCCTCGGGGACCGGTGCAGAATTTTAACAAGTGTTTTTTGATGCGTTGGACAAAACTTTAACAAGAGCACAGATTTTTGGATGTCCCAATATAACGACTAACACGTATAACAAATGATGGGTCGATTATAATTTTGGTTTTTCGGGCCGGATTCTAGGGTGCCTCGGGGACCGGGACTGAATTTTAACACGTTTTTATGATGCGTCGGACAAAATCTTAACTCGAGCTCAGATTTTTGATGTCCCAATACCCCAACTAACACGTATAACAAATGATGGGTCGATTATAATTTTGGTTTTTCGGGCAGGATTCTAGGATGCCCCGGGGACCGGGACTGAATTTTAAGACGTTTTTATGATGCGTCGGACAAAACCTTAACTCGAGCTCAGATTTTAGATGTCCCCATACCCCAACTAACACGTATAACAAATGATGGGTCGAATATAATTTGGGTTTTTCGGGACGGATTCTAGGGTGCCTCGGGGACCGGGACTGAATTTTAACACGTTTTTATGATGCGTCGGAAAAAACCTTAACTCGAGCTCGGATTTTTGACGTCCAATTACCCCAACTAACACGTATAACAAATGATGGTTCGTTTATAATTTGGGTTTTTCGGGCCGGATTCAAGGGTGCCTCGGGGACCGGGACTGAATTTGAACACGTTTTTTTGATGCGTCGGACAAGACTTTAACTCGAGCTCAGATTTTTGGATGTCCCAATATCACGACTAACACGTATAACAAATGATGGTTCGTTTATAATTTGGGTTTTTCGGGCCGGATTCTAGAGTGCCTCGGGGACCGGGACTGAATTTTAACACGTTTTTATGATGCGTCGGACAAAACCTTAACTCGAGCTCAGATTTTTGACGTCCAATTACCCAAACTAACACGTATAACAAATGATGGGTCGTTTAAATTTTGGGTTTCTCGGGCCGGATTCTAGGTTACCTCGGGGACCGGGACTGAATTTTAACACGTTTTTATGATGCGTCGGACAAAATCTTAACTCGAGCTCAGATTTTTGATGTCCCCATACCCCAACTAACACGTATAACAAATAATGGGTCGATTATAATTTGGGTTTTTCGGGCCGGATTCTAGGCTGCCTCGGGGACCGGGACTGAATTTTAACACGTTTTTATGATGCGTCGGACAAAACCTTAACTCGAGCTCAGATTTTTGATGTCCCCATACACCAACTAACACGTATAACAAATGATGGGTCGATTATAATTTGGGTTTTTCGGGCCGGATTCTAGGGTGCCTCGGGGACCGGGACTGAATTTTAACACGTTTTTATGATGCGTCGGACAAAAGCTTAACTCGAGCTCAGATTTTTGACGTCCAATTACCCAAACTAACACGTATAACAAATGATGGGTCGTTTAAATTTTAAGTTTTTCGGGTCGGATTCTAGGGTTACTCGGGGACCGGGACTGAATTTTAACACGTTTTTTTGATGCGTCGGAAAAGACTTCAACTCCTGCTCAGATTTTTGGATGTCCCAATACTCCGACTAATATGTATAACAAAAGATGGGTCGTTTAAATTTTGTGTTTTTCGGGCCGGATTCTAGGCTGCCTCGGGGAACGGTGCAGAATTTGAACAAGTGTTTTTTGATGCGTTGGACAAAACTTTAACAAGAGCACAGATTTTTGGATGTTCCAATATCACGACTAACACGTATAACAAATGATGGGTCGATTATAATTTGGCTTTTTCGGGCCGGATTCTAGGGTGCCTCGGGGACCGGGACTGAATTTTAACACGTTTTTATGATGCGTCGGACAAAATCTTAACTCGAGCTCAGATTTTTGATGTCCAATTACCCCAACTAACACATATAACAAATGATGGGTCGTTTAAATTTTGGGTTTTTCGGGCCGGATTCTAGGGTGCCTCGGGGACCGGGACTGAATTTGAACACGTTTTTTTGATGCGTCGGACAAGACTTTAACTCGAGCTCAGATTTTTGGATGTCCCAATATCACGACTAACACGTATAACAAATGATGGGTCGTTTATAATTTGGATTTTTCGGGCCGGATTCAAGGGTGCCTCGGGGACCGGGACTGAATTTTAACACGTTTTTATGATGCGTCGGACAAAACCTTAACTCGAGCTCAGATTTTTGATGTCCCAATACCCCAACTAACACGTATAACAAATGATGGGTCGTTTATATTTTGGGTTTTTCGGGCCGGATTCAAGGGTGCCTCGGGGACCGGGACTGAATTTTAACACGTTTTTATGATGCGTCGGACAAAACCTTAACTCGAGCTCAGATTTTTGATGTCCCCATACACCAACTAACACGTATAACAAATGATGGGTCGATTATAATTTGGGTTTTTCGGGCCGGATTCTAGGGTGCCTCGGGGACCGGGACTGAATTTTAAGACGTTTTTATGATGCGTCGGACAAAACCTTAACTCGAGCTCAGATTTTTTACGTCCAATTACCCCAACTAACACGTATAACAAATGATGGGTCGTTTAAATTTTGGGTTTTTCGGGCCGGATTCTAGGGTTCCTCGGGGACCGGGACTGAATTTTAACACGTTTTTTTGATGCGTCGGAAAAGACTTCAACTCCTGCTCAGATTTTTGGATGTCCCAATACCCCGACTAATATGTATAACAAAAGATGGGTCGTTTAAATTTTGTGTTTTTCAGGCCGGATTCTAGGCTGCCTCGGGGACCGGTGCAGAATTTGAACAAGTGTTTTTTGATGCGTTGGACAAAACTTTAACAAGAGCACAGATTTTTGGATGTCCCAATATCACGACTAACACGTATAACAAATGATGGGTCGATTATAATTTGGGTTTTTCGGGCTGGATTCAAGGGTGCCTCGGGGACCGGGACTGAATTTTAACACGTTTTTATGATGCGTCGGATAAAATCTTAACTCGAGCTAAGATTTTTGATGTCCCAATACCCCAACTAACACGTATAACAAATGATGCGTCGATTATAATTTGGGTTTTTCGGGCCGGATTCTAGGGTGCCTCGGGGACCGAGACTGAATTTTAACACGTTTTTATGATGCGTCGGACAAAACCTTAACTCGAGCTCAGATTTTTGACGCCCAATTACCCCAACTAACACGTATAACAAATGATGGGTCGTTTAAATTTTGGGTTTTTCAGGCCGGATTCTAGGGTGCCTCGGGAACCGGGACTGAATTTTAACACGTTTTTTTGATGCGTCGGAAAAGACTTCACCTCGTGCTCAGATTTTTGGATGTCCCAATACCCCGACTAACATGTATAACAAAAGATGGGTCGTTTAAATTTTGTGTTTTTCGGCCCGGATTCTAGGCTGCCTCGGGGACCGGTGCAGAATTTTAACAAGTGTTTTTTGATGCGTTGGACAAAACTTTAACAAGAGCACAGATTTTTGGATGTCCCAATATAACGACTAACACGTATAACAAATGATGGGTCGATTATAATTTTGGTTTTTCGGGCCGGATTCTAGGGTGCCTCGGGGACCGGGACTGAATTTTAACACGTTTTTATGATGCGTCGGACAAAATCTTAACTCGAGCTCAGATTTTTGATGTCCCAATACCCCAACTAACACGTATAACAAATGATGGGTCGATTATAATTTTGGTTTTTCGGGCAGGATTCTAGGATGCCCCGGGGACCGGGACTGAATTTTAAGACGTTTTTATGATGCGTCGGACAAAACCTTAACTCGAGCTCAGATTTTAGATGTCCCCATACCCCAACTAACACGTATAACAAATGATGGGTCGAATATAATTTGGGTTTTTCGGGACGGATTCTAGGGTGCCTCGGGGACCGGGATTGAATTTTAACACGTTTTTATGATGCGTCGGACAAAACCTTAACTCGAGCTCATATTTTTGATGTCCAATTACCCCAACTAACACGTATAACAAATGATGGGTCGTTTAAATTTTGGGTTTCTCGGGCCGGATTCTAGGGTGCCTCGGGGACCGGGACTGAATTTGAACACGTTTTTTTGATGCGTCGGACAAGACTTTAACTCGAGCTCAGATTTTTGGATGTCCCAATATCACGACTAACACGTATAACAAATGATGGTTCGTTTATAATTTGGGTTTTTCGGGCCGGATTCAAGGGTGCCTCGGGGACCGGGACTGAATTTGAACACGTTTTTTTGATGCGTCGGACAAGACTTTAACTCGAGCTCAGATTTTTGGATGTCCAATATCACGACTAACACGTATAACAAATGATGGTTCGTTTATAATTTGGGTTTTTCGGGCCAGATTCAAGGGTGCCTCGGGGACCGGGACTGAATTTTAACACGTTTTTATGATGCGTCGGACAAAACCTTAACTCGAGCTCAGATTTTTGATGTCCCAATACCCCAATTAACACGTATAACAAATCATGGGTCGTTTAAATTTTGTGTTTTTCGGGCCGGATTCTACGGTGCCTCGGGGACCGGGACTGAATTTTAACACGTTTTTATGATGCGTCGGACAAAATCTTAACTCGAGCTCAGATTTTTGATGTCCCCATACCCCAACTAACACGTATAACAAATGATGGGTCGATTATAATTTGGGTTTTTCGTGCCGGATTTTAGGGTGCCTCGGGGACCGGGACTGAATTTTAACACGTTTTTTTGATGCGTCGGAAAAGACTTCAACTCGTGCTAAGATTTTTGGATGTCCCAATACCCCGACTAACATGGATAACAAAAGAGGGGTCGTTTAAATTTTGTGTTTTTCGGGCCGGATTCTAGGCTGTCTCGGGGACCCGTGCAGAATTTTAACAAGTGTTTTTTGATGCGTTGGACAAAACTTTAACAAGAGCACAGATTTTTGGATGTCCCAATATCACGACTAACACGTATAAAAAATGATGGGTCGATTATAATTTGGGTTTTTCGGGACGGATTCTAGGGTGCCTCGGGGACCGGGACAAAATTTTAACACGTTTTTATGATGCGTCGGACAAAAGCTTAACTCGAGCTCAGATTTTTGACGTCCAATTACCCCAACTAACACGTATAACAAATGATGGGTGGTTTAATTTTTGGGTTTTTCGGGCCGGATTCTAGAGTGCCTCGGGGACCGGGACTGAATTTTAACACGTTTTTATGATGCGTCGGACAAAACCTTAACTCGAGCTCAGATTTTTGACGTCCAATTACCCAAACTAACACGTATAACAAATGATGGGTCGTTTAAATTTTGGGTTTCTCGGGCCGGATTCTAGGTTACCTCGGGGACCGGGACTGAATTTTAACACGTTTTTATGATGCGTCGGACAAAATCTTAACTCGAGCTCAGATTTTTGATGTCCCCATACCCCAACTAACACGTATAACAAATGATGGGTCGATTATAATTTGGGTTTTTCGGGCCGGATTCTAGGCTGCCTCGGGGACCGGGACTGAATTTTAACACGTTTTTATGATGCGTCGGACAAAACCTTAACTCGAGCTCAGATTTTTGATGTCCCCATACACCAACTAACACGTATAACAAATGATGGGTCGATTATAATTTGGGTTTTTCGGGCCGGATTCTAGGGTGCCTCGGGGACCGGGACTGAATTTTAACACGTTTTTATGATGCGTCGGACAAAACCTTAACTCGAGCTCAGATTTTTGACGTCCAATTACCCCAACTAACACGTATAACAAATGATGGGTCGTTTAAATTTTAAGTTTTTCGGGTCGGATTCTAGGGTTCCTCGGGGACCGGGACTGAATTTTAACACGTTTTTTTGATGCGTCGGAAAAGACTTCAACTCCTGCTCAGATTTTTGGATGTCCCAATACTCCGACTAATATGTATAACAAAAGATGGGTCGTTTAAATTTTGTGTTTTTCGGGCCGGATTCTAGGCTGCCTCGGGGAACGGTGCAGAATTTGAACAAGTGTTTTTTGATGCGTTGGACAAAACTTTAACAAGAGCACAGATTTTTGGATGTCCTAATATCACGACTAACACGTATAACAAATGATGGGTCGATTATAATTTGGGTTTTTCGGGCCGGATTCTAGGGTGCCTCGGGGACCGGGACTGAATTTTAACACGTTTTTATGATGCGTCGGACAAAATCTTAACTCGAGCTCAGATTTTTGATGTCCCAATACCCCAACTAACACGTATAAGAAATGATGGGTCGATTATAATTTTGGTTCTTCGGGCCGGATTCTAGGGTGCCTCGGGGACCGGGACTGAATTTTAAGACGTTTTTATGATGCGTCAGACAAAACCTTAACTCGAGCTCAGATTTTAGATGTCCCCACACCCCAACTAACACGTAGAACAAATGATGGGTCGATTATAATTTGGGTTTTTCGGGACGGATTCTAGGGTGCCTCGGGGACCGGGATTGAATTTTAACACGTTTTTATGATGCGTCGGACAAAACCTTAACTCGAGCTCAGATTTTTGACGTCTAATTACCCCAACTAACACGTATAACAAATGATGGGTCGTTTAAATTTTGGGTTTCTCGGGCCGGATTCTAGGGTGCCTCGGGGACCGGGACTGAATTTGAACACGTTTTTTTGATGCGTCGGACAAGACTTTAACTCGAGCTCAGATTTTTGGATGTCCCAATATCACGACTAACACGTATAACGAATGATGGTTCGTTTATAATTTGGGTTTTTCGAGCCGGATTCAAGGGTGCCTCGGGGTCCGGGACTGAATTTGAACACGTTTTTTTGATGCGTCGGACAAGACTTTAACCCGAGCTCAGATTTTTGGATGTCCCAATATCACGACTAACACGTATAACAAATGATGGTTCGTTTATAATTTGGGTTTTTCGGGCCGGATTCAAGGGTGCCTCGGGGACCGGGACTGAATTTTAACACGTTTTTATGATGCGTCGGACAAAACCTTAACTCGAGCTCAGATTTTTGATGTCCCAATACCCCAATTAACACGTATAACAAATCATGGGTCGTTTAAATTTTGGGTTTTTCGGGCCGGATTCTACGGTGCCTCGGGGACCGGGACTGAATTTTAACACGTTTTTATGATGCGTCGGACAAAACCTTAACTCGAGCTCAGATTTTTGATGTCCCAATACCCCAATTAACACGTATAACAAATCATGGGTCGTTTAAATTTTGGGTTTTTCGGGCCGGATTCTACGGTGCCTCGGGGACCGGGACTGAATTTTAACACGTTTTTATGATGCGTCGGACAAAATCTTAACTCGAGCTCAGATTTTTGATGTCCCCATACCCCAACTAACACGTATAACAAATGATGGGTCGATTATAATTTGGGTTTTTCGGGCCGGATTCTAGGGTGCCTCGGGGACCGGGACTTAATTTTAACACGTTTTTTTGATCCGTCGGAAAAGACTTCAATTCGTGCTAAGATTTTTGGATGTCCCAATACCCCGACTAACATGGATAACAAAAGAGGGGTCGTTTAAATTTTGTGTTTTTCGGGACGGATTCTAGGCCGTCTCGGGGACCCGTGCAGAATTTTAACAAGTGTTTTTTGATGCGTTGGACAAAACTTTAACAAGAGCACAGATTTTTGGATGTCCCAATATCACGACTAACACGTGTAAAAAATGATGGGTCGATTATAATTTGGGTTTTTCGGGACGGATTCTAGGGTGCCTCAGGGACCGGGACAAAATTTTAACACGTTTTTATGATGCGTCGGACAAAATCTTAACTCGAGCTCAGATTTTTGACGTCCAATTACCCCAACTAACACGTATAACAAATGATGGGTGGTTTAATTTTTGGGTTTTTCGGGCCAGATTCTAGAGTGCCTCGGGGACCGGGATTGAATTTGAACACGTTTTTTTGATGCGTCGGACAAGACTTTTACTCGAGCTCAGATTTTTGGATGTCCCAATATCACGACTAACACGTAAAACAAATGATGGGTCGTTTATAATTTGGGTTTTTCGGGCCGGATTCAAGGGTGCCTCGGGGACCGGGACTAAAGTTTAACACGTTTTTATGATGCGTCGGACAAAACCTTAACTCGAGCTCAGATTTTTGATGTCCCAATACCCCAACTAACACGTATAACAAATGATGGGTCGTTTATATTTTGGGTTTTTCGGGTTGGATTCTACGGTGCCTCGGGGACCGGGACTGAATTTTAACACGTTTTTATGATGCGTCGGACAAAATCTTAACTCGAGCTCAGATTTTTGATGTCCCCATACCGCAACTAACACGTATAACAAATGATGGGTCGATTATAATTTGGGTTTTTCGGGCCGGATTCTAGGCTGCCTCGGGGACCGGGACTGAATTTTAACACGTTTTTATGATGCGTCGGACAAAACCTTAACTCGAGCTCAGATTTTTGATGTCCCCATACACCAACTAACACGTATAACAAATGATGGGTCGATTATAATTTGGGTTTTTCGGGCCGGATTCTAGGGTGCCTCGGGGACCGGGACTGAATTTTAACACGTTTTTATGATGCGTCGGACAAAACCTTAACTCGAGCTCAGATTTTTGACGTCGAATTACCCCAACTAACACGTATAACAAATGATGGGTCGTTTAAATTTTAAGTTTTTCCGGTCGGATTCTAGGGTTCCTCGGGGACCGGGACTGAATTTTAACACGTTTTTTTGATGTGTCGGAAAAGACTTCAACTCCTGCTCAGATTTTTGGATGTCCCAATACTCCGACTAATATGTATAACAAAAGATGGGTCGTTTAAATTTTGTGTTTTTCGGGCCGGATTCTAGGCTGCCTCGGGGACCGGTGCAGAATTTGAACAAGTGTTTTTTGATGCGTTGGACAAAACTTTAACAAGAGCACAGATTTTTAAATGTCCCAATATCACGACTAACACATATAACAAATGATGGGTCGAATATAATTTGGGTTTTTCGGGCCGGATTCTAGGGTGCCTCGGGGACCGGGACTGAATTTTAACACGTTTTTATGATGCGTCGGACAAAATCTTAACTCGAGCTCAGATTTTTGATGTCCCAATACCCCAACTAACACGTATAACAAATGATGGGTCGATTATAATTTTGGTTTTTCGGGCCGGATTCTAGGGTGCCTCGGGGACCGGGACTGAATTTTAAGACGTTTTTATGATGCGTCAGACCAAACCTTAACTCGAGCTCAGATTTTAGATGTCCCCATACCCCAACTAACACGTATAACAAATGATGGGTCAATTATAATTTGGGTTTTTCGGGACGGATTCTAGGGTGCCTCGGGGACCGGGACAAAATTTTAACACGTTTTTATGATGCGTCGGACAAAACCTTAACTCGAGCTCAGATTTTTGACGTCCAATTACCCCAACTAACACGTATAACAAATGATGGGTCGTTTAAATTTTGGGTTTTTCAGGCCGGATTCTAGGGTGCCTCGGGGACCGGGACTGAATTTGAACACGTTTTTTTATGCGTCGGACAAGACTTTAACTCGAGCTCAGATTTTTGGATGTCCCAATATCACGACTAACACGTATAACAAATGATGGGTCGTTTATAATTTCGGTTTTTCGGGCCGGATGCAAGGGTGCCTCGGGGACCGGGACTGAATTTTAACACGTTTTTATGATGCGTCGGACAAAACCTTAACTCGAGCTCAGATTTTTGATATCGCAATACCCCAACTAACACGTATAACAAATGATGGGTCGTTTATATTTTGGGTTTTTCGGGCTGGATTCTACGGTGCCTCGAGGACCGGGACTGAATTTTAACACGTTTTTATGAAGCGTCGGACAAAATCTTAACTCGAGCTCAGATTTTTGATGTCCCCATACCCCAACTAACACGTATAACAAATGATGAGTCGTTTATATTTTGGGTTTTTCGGTCTGGATTCTACGGTGCCTCGGGGACCGGGACTGAATTTTAACACGTTTTTATGATGCGTCGGACAAAACCTTAACTCGAGCTCAGATTTTTGATGTCCCCATACACCAACTAACACGTATAACAAATGATGGGTCGATTATAATTTGGGTTTTTCGGGCCGGATTCTAGGCTGCCTCGGGGATCGGGACTGAATTTTAACACGTTTTTATGATGCGTCGGACAAAACCTTAACTCGAGCTCAGATTTTTGACGTCCAATTACCCCAACTAACACGTATAACAAATGATGGGTCGTTTAAATTTTAAGTTTTTCGGGTCGGATTCTAGGGTTCCTCGGGGACCGGGACTGAATTTTAACACGTTTTTTTGATGTGTCGGAAAAGACTTCAACTCCTGCTCAGATTTTTGGATGTCCCAATACTCCGACTAATATGTATAACAAAAGATGGGTCGTTTAAATTTTGGGTTTTTCAGGCCGGATTCTAGGGTGCCTCGGGGACCGGGACTGAATTTGAACACGTTTTTTTATGCGTCGGACAAGACTTTAGCTCGAGCTCAGATTTTTGGATGTCCCAATATCACGACTAACACGTATAACAAATGATGGGTCGTTTATAATTTGGGTTTTTCGGGCCGGATTCAAGGGTGCCACGGGGACCGGGACTGAATTTTAACACGTTTTTATGATGCGTCGGACAAAACCTTAACTCGAGCTCAGATTTTTGATGTCCCAATACCCCAACTAACACGTATAACAAATGATGGGTCGTTTATATTTTGGGTTTTTCGGGCTGGATTCTACGGTGCCTCGAGGACCGGGACTGAATTTTAACACGTTTTTATAATGCGTCGGACAAAATCTTAACTCGAGCTCAGATTTTTGATGTCCCCATACCCCAACTAACACGTATAACAAATGATGGGTCGTTTATATTTTGGGTTTTTCGGGCTGGATTCTACGGTGCCTCGGGGACCGGGACTGAATTTTAACACGTTTTTATGATGCGTCGGATAAAACCTTCACTCGAGCTCAGATTTTTGATGTCCCAATACCCCAACTAACACGTATAACAAATGAGGGGTCGTTTAAATTTTGGGTTTTTCGGGCCGGATTCTACGGTGCCTCGGGGACCGGGACTGAATTTTAACACGTTTTTATGATGCGTCAGACAAAATCTTAACTCGAGCTCAGATTTTTGATGTCCCCATACTCCAACTAACACGTATAACAAATGATGGGTCGATTATAATTTGGGTTTTTCGGGCCGGATTCTAGGGTGCCTTGGGGACCGGGACTGAATTTTAACACGTTTTTATGATGGGTCGGACAAAACCTTAACTCGAGCTAAGGTTTTAGATGTCCCCATACCGCAACTAACACGTATAACAAATGATGGGTCGATTATAATTTGGGTTTTTCGGGACGGATTCTAGGGTGCCTCGGGGACCGGGACTGAATTTTAACACGTTTTTATGATGCGTCGGACAAAACCTTAACTCGAGCTCAGATTTTTGACGTCCAATTACCCCAACTAACACGTTTTACAAATGATGGGTCGTTTAAATTTTGGGTTTTTCAGGCCGGATTCTAGGGTGCCTCGGCGACCGGGACTGAATTGGAACACGTTTTTTTGATGCGTCGGACAAGACTTTAACTCGAGCTCAGATTTTTGGATTTCCCAATATCACGACTAACACGTATAACAAATGATGGGTCGTTTATAATTTGGGTTTTTCGGGCCGGATTCAAGGGTGTCTCGGGGACCGGGACTGAATTTTAACACGTTTTTATGATGCGTCGGACAAAACCTTAACTCGAGCTCAGATTTTTGATGTCCCAATACCCCAACTAACACGTATAACAAATGATGGGTCGTTTAAATTTTGGGTTTTTCTGGCCGGATTCTACGGTGCCTCGGGGACCGGGACTGAATTTTAACACGTTTTTTTGATGCGTTGGAAAAGACTTCAACTCGTGCTCAGATTTTTGGATGTCCTAATACCCCGACTAACATGTTTAACAAAAGATAGGTCGTTTAAATTTTGTGTTTTTCGGGCCGGATTCTAGGCTGCCTCGGGGAACGGGGCAGAATTTTAACAAGTGTTTTTTGATGCGTTGGACAAAACTTTAACAAGAGCACAGATTTTTGGATGTCCCAATATCACGACTAACACGTATAACAAATTATGGGTCGATTATAATTTGGGTTTTTCGGGTTGGATTCTAGGGTGCCTCGGGGACCGGGACTGAATTTTAACACGTTTTTATGATGCGTCGGACAAAATCTTAACTCGAGCTCAGATTTTTGATTTCCCAATACCCCAACTAACACGTATAACAAATGATGGGTCGATTATAATTTTGGTTTTTCGGGCCGGATTCTAGGGTGCCTCGCGGATCGGGACTGAATTTTAAGACGTTTTTATGATGCGTCAGACAAAACCTTAACTCGAGCTCAGATTTTAGATGTCCCCATACCCCAACTAACACGTATACCAAATGATGGGTCGATTATAATTTGGGTTTTTCGGGACGGATTCTAGGGTGCCTCGGGGACCGGGACTGAATTTTAACACGTTTTTATGATGCGTCGGACAAAATCTTAACTCGAGCTCAGATTTTTGACATCCAATTACCCCAACTAACACGTATAACAAATGATGGGTCGTTTAAATTTTGGGTTTTTCGGGCCGGATTCTAGGGTGCCTCGGGGACCGGGACTGAATTTGAAAACGTTTTTTTGATGCGTCGGACAAGACTTTAACTCGAGCTCAGATTTTTGGATGTCCCAATATCACGACTAACACGTATAACAAATGATGGGTCGATTATAATTTGGGTTTTTCGGGCTGGATTCTAGGGTGCCTCGGGGACTGGGACTGAATTTTAACACGTTTTTATGATGCGTCGGCTAAAACCTTAACTCGAGCTCAGATTTTTGATGTCCCAATACCCCAACTAACACGTATAACAAATGAGGGGTCGTTTAAATTTTGGGTTTTTCGGGCCGGATTCTACGGTGCCTCGGGGACCGGGACTGAATTTTAACACGTTTTTATGATGCGTCAGACAAAATCTTAACTCGAGCTCAGATTTTTGATGTCCCCATACCCCAACTAACACGTATAACAAATGATGGGTCGATTATAATTTGGGTTTTTCGGGCCGGATTCTAGGGTGCCTCGGGGACCGGGACTGAATTTTAACACGTTTTTATGATGCGTCGGACAAAACCTTAACTCGAGCTCAGATTTTTGACGTCCAATTACCCCAACTAACACGTATAACAAATGATGGGTCGTTTAAATTTTAAGTTTTTCGGGCCGGATTCTAGGGTTCCTCGGGCACCGGGACTGAATTTTAACACGTTTTTTTGATGCGTCGGAAAAGACTTCAACTCCTGCTAAAATTTTTGGATGTCCCAATACCCCGACTAATATGTATAACAAAAGATGGGTCGTTTAAATTTTGTGTTTTTCGGGCCGGATTCTAGGCCGCCTCGGGGACATTTGCAGAATTTGAACAAGTGTTTTTTGATGCGTTGGACAAAACTTTAACAAGAGCACAGATTTTTGGATGTCCCAATATCACGACTAACACGTATAACAAATGATGGGTCGATTATAATTTGGGTTTTTCGGGCCGGATTCTAGGGTGCCTCGGGGACCGGGACTGAATTTTAACACGTTTTTATGATGCGTCGGACAAAATCTTAACTCGAGCTCAGATTTTTGATGTCCCAATACCCCAACTAACACGTATAACAAATGATGGGTCGATTATAATTTTGGTTTTCCGGGCCGGATTCTAGGGTGCCTCGAGGACCGGGACTGAATTTTAAGACGTTTTTATGATGCGTCAGACAAAACCTTAACTCGAGCTCAGATTTTTGATGTCCCCATACCCCAACTAACACGTATAACAAATGATGGGTCGATTATAATTTGGGTTTTTCGGGCCGGATTCTAGGGTGCCTCGGGGACCGGGATTGAATTTTAACACGTTTTTATGATGCGTCGGACAAAACCTTAACTCGAGCTAAGATTTTTGACGTCCAATTACCCCAACTAATACGTATAACAAATGATGGGTCGTTTAAATTTTGGGTTTTTCAGGCCGGATTCTACGGTGCCTCGGGGACCGGGACTGAATTTTAACACGTTTTTATGATGGGTCGGACAAAACCTTAACTCGAGCTAAGGTTTTAGATGTCCCCATACCGCAACTAACACGTATAACAAATGATGGGTCGATTATAATTTGGGTTTTTCGGGACGGATTCTAGGGTGCCTTGGGGACCGGGACTGAATTTTAACACGTTTTTATGATGCGTCGGACAAAACCTTAACTCGAGCTCAGATTTTTGACGTCCAATTACCCCAACTAACACGTTTTACAAATGATGGGTCGTTTAAATTTTGGGTTTTTCAGGCCGGATTCTAGGGTGCCTCGGCGACCGGGACTGAATTGGAACACGTTTTTTTGATGCGTCGGACAAGACTTTAACTCGAGCTCAGATTTTTGGATGTCCCAATATCACGACTAACACGTATAACAAATGATGGGTCGTTTATAATTTGGGTTTTTCGGGCCGGATTCAAGGGTGCCTCGGGGACCGGGACTGAATTTTAACACGTTTTTATGATGCGTCGGACAAAACCTTAACTCGAGCTCAGATTTTTGATGTCCCAATACCCCAACTAACACGTATAACAAATGATGGGTCGTTTATATTTTGGGTTTTTCGGGCTGGATTCTACGGTGCCTCGGGGACCGGGACTGAATTTTAACACGTTTTTATGATGCGTCGGACAAAATCTTAACTCGAGCTCAGATTTTTGATGTCCCCATACCCCAACTAACACGTATAACAAATGATGGGTTGTTTATATTTTGGGTTTTTCGGGCTGGATTCTACGGTGCCTCAGGGACCGGGACTGAATTTTAACACGTTTTTATGATGCGTCGGAAAAAACCTTAACTCGAGCTCAGATTTTTGATGTCCCAATACCCCAACTAACACGTATAACAAATGATGGGTCGTTTATATTTTGGGTTTTTCGGGCTGGATTCTACGGTGCCTCGGGGACCGGGACTGAATTTTAACACGTTTTTATGATGCGTCGGACAAAATCTTAACTCGAGCACAGATTTTTGATGTCCCCATACCCCAACTAACACGTATAACAAATGATGGGTCGATTATAATTTGGGTTTTTCGGGCCGGATTCTAGGGTGCCTGAGGGACTGGGACTGAATTTTAACACGTTTTTATGATGCGTCGGACAAAATCTTAACTCGAGCTCCGATTTTTGATGTCCCAGTACCGCAACTAACACGTATAACAAATGATGGGTCGATTATAATTTTGGTTTTTCGGGCCGGATTCTAGGGTACCTCGGGGACCGGGACTGAATTTTAACACGTTTTTATGATGCGTCGGACAAAACCTTAACTCGAGCTCATATTTTTGATGTCCCCATACACCAACTAACACGTATAACAAATGATGGGTCGATTATAATTTGGGTTTTTCGGGCCGGATTCTAGGGTGCCTCGGGGACCGGGACCGAATTTTAACACGTTTTTATGATGCGTCGGACAAAACCTTAACTCGAGCTCAGATTTTTGACGTCCTATTACCCCAACTAACACGTATAACAAATGATGGGTGGTTTAAATTTTAAGTTTTTCGGGCCGGATTCTAGGGTTCCTCGGGGACCGGGACTGAATTTTAACACGTTTTTTTGATGCGTCGGAAAAGACTTCAACTCCTGCTCAGATTTTTGGATGTCCCAATACCCCGACTAATATGTATAACAAAAGATGGGTCGTTTAAATTTTGTGTTTTTCGGGCCGGATTCTAGGCTGCCTCGGGGACATGTGCAGAATTTGTACAAGTGTTTTTTGATGCGTTGGACAAAACTTTAACAAGAGCACAGATTTTTGGATGTCCCAATATCACGACTAACACGTATAACAAATGATGGGTCGATTATAATTTGGGTTTTTCGGGCCGGCTTCTAGGGTGCCTCGGGGACCGGGACTGAATTTTAACACGTTTTTATGATGCGTCGGACAAAATCTTAACTCGAGCTCTGATTTTTGATGTCCCAATACCCCAACTAACACGTATAACAAATGATGGGTCGATTATAATTTTGGGTTTTCGGGGCGGATTCTAGGGTGCCTCGGGGACCGGGACTTAATTTTAAGACGTTTTTATGATGCGTCAGACAAAACCTTAACTCGAGCTCAGATTTTAGATGTCCCCATACCCCAACTAACACGTATAACAAATGATGGGTGGTTTAAATTTTGGGTTTTTCGGGCCGGATTCTAGGGTGCCTCGGCGACCGGGACTGAATTGGAACACATTTTTTTGATGCGTCGGACAAGACTTTAACTCGAGCTCAGATTTTTGGATTTCCCAATATCACGACTAACACGTATAACAAATGATGGGTCGTTTATAATTTGGGTTTTTCGGGCCGGATTCAAGGGTGTCTCGGGGACCGAGACTGAATTTTAACACGTTTTTATGATGCGTTGGACAAAGCCTTAACTCGAGCTCAGATTTTTGATGTCCCAATACCCCAACTAACACGTATAACAAATGATGGGTCGTTTATATTTTGGGTTTTTCTGGCCGGATTCTACGGTTCCTCGGGGACCGGGACTGAATTTTAACACGTTTTTTTGATGCGTTGGAAAAGACTTCAACTCGTGCTCAGATTTTTGGATGTCCTAATACCCCGACTAACATGTATAACAAAAGATGGGTCGTTTAAATGTTGTGTTTTTCGGGCCGGATTCTAGGCTGCCTCGGGGACCGGTGCAGAATTTTAACAAGTGTTTTTTGATGCGTTGGACAAAACTTTAACAAGAGCACAGATTTTTGGATGTCCCAATATCACGACTAACACGTATAACAAATGATGGGTCGATTATAATTTGGGTTTTTCGGGCTGGATTCTAGGGTGCCTCGGGGACCGGGACTGAATTTTAAGACGTTTTTATGATGCGTCGGACAAAACCTTAACTCGAGCTCAGATTTTTGATGTCCCAATACCCCAACTAACACGTATAACAAATGATGGGTCGATTATAATTTTGGTTTTTCGGGCCGGATTCTAGGGTGCCTCGCGGACCGGGACTGAATTTTAAGACGTTTTTATGATGCGTCGGACAAAACCTTAACTCGAGCTCAGATTTTAGATGTCCCCATACCCCAACTAACACGTATAACAAATGATGGGTCGATTATAATTTGGGTTTTTCGGGACGGATTCTAGGGTGCCTCGGGGACCGGGACTGAATTTTAACACGTTTTTATGATGCGTCGGACAAAATCTTAACTCGAGCTCAGATTTTTGACGTCCAATTACCCCAACTAACACGTATAACAAATGATGGGTCGTTTAAATTTTGGGTTTTTCAGGCCGGATTCTACGGTGCCTCGGGGACCGGGACTGAATTTGAACACGTTTTTTTGATGCGTCGGACAATACTTTAACTCGAGCTCAGATTTTTGGATGTCCCAATATCACGACTAACACGTATAACAAATGATGGGTCGTTTATAATTTGGGTTTTTCGGGCCGGATTCAAGGGTGCCTCGGGGACCGGGACTGAATTTTAACACGTTTTTATGATGCGTCGGACAAAACCTTAACTCGAGCTCAGATTTTTGATGTCCCAATACCCCAACTAACACGTATAACAAATGATGGGTCGTTTAAATTTTTGGTTTTTCGGGCCGAATTCTACGGTGCCTCGGGGACCGGGACTGAATTTTAACACGTTTTTATGATGCGTCGGACAAAACCTTAACTCGAGCTCAGATTTTTGATGTCCCAATACCCCAACTAACACGTATAACAAATGATGGGTCGTTTATATTTTGGGTTTTTCGGGCTGGATTCTACGGTGCCTCGGGGACCGGGACTGAATTTTAACACGTTTTTATGATGCGTCGGACAAAATCTTAACTCGAGCTCAGATTTTTGATGTCCCCATACCCCAACTAACACGTATAACAAATGATGGGTCGATTATAATTTGGGTTTTTCGGGCCGGATTCTAGGGTGGCTCGGGGACCGGGACTGAATTTTAACACGTTTTTATGATGAGTCGGACAAAACCTTAACTCGAGCTCAGATTTTTGATGTCCCCATACACCAACTAACACGTATAACAAATGATGGGTCGATTATAATTTGGGTTTTTCGGGTTGGATTCTAGGGTGCCTCGGGGACCGGGACTGAATTTTAACACGTTTTTATGATGCGTCGGACAAAATCTTAACTCGAGCTCAGATTTTTGATGTCCCAATACCCCAACTAACACGTATAACAAATGATGGGTTGATTATAATTTTGGTTTTTCGGGCCGGATTCTAGGGTGCCTCGGGGACCGGGACTGAATTTTAAGACGTTTTTATGATGCGTCAGACAAAACCTTAACTCGAGCTAAGGTTTTAGATGTCCCCATACCGCAACTAACACGTATAACAAATGATGGGTCGATTATAATTTGGGTTTTTCGGGACGGATTCTAGGGTGCCTTGGGGACCGGGACTGAATTTTAACACGTTTTTATGATGCGTCGGACAAAACCTTAACTCGAGCTCAGATTTTTGACGTCCAATTACCCCAACTAACACGTTTTACAAATGATGGGTCGTTTAAATTTTGGGTTTTTCAGGCCGGATTCTAGGGTGCCTCGGCGACCGGGACTGAATTGGAACACGTTTTTTTGATGCGTCGGACAAGACTTTAACTCGAGCTCAGATTTTTGGATTTCCCAATATCACGACTAACACGTATAACAAATGATGGGTCGTTTATAATTTGGGTTTTTCGGGCCGGATTCAAGGGTGTCTCGGGGACCGGGACTGAATTTTAACACGTTTTTATGATGCGTCGGACAAAACCTTAACTCGAGCTCAGATTTTTGATGTCCCAATACCCCAACTAACACGTATAACAAATGATGGGTCGTTTAAATTTTGGGTTTTTCTGGCCGGATTCTACGGTGCCTCGGGGACCGGGACTGAATTTTAACACGTTTTTTTGATGCGTTGGAAAAGACTTCAACTCGTGCTCAGATTTTTGGATGTCCTAATACCCCGACTAACATGTTTAACAAAAGATGGGTCGTTTAAATTTTGTGTTTTTCGGGCCGGATTCTAGGCTGCCTCGGGGAACGGGCAGAATTTTAACAAGTGTTTTTTGATGCGTTGGAAAAAACTTTAACAACAGCACAGATTTTTGGATGTCCCAATATCACGACTAACACGTATAACAAATGATGGGTCGATTATAATTTGGGTTTTTCGGGTTGGATTCTAGGGTGCCTCGGGGACCGGGACTGAATTTTAACACGTTTTTATGATGCGTCGGACAAAATCTTAACTCGAGCTCAGATTTTTGATGTCCCAATACCCCAACTAACACGTATAACAAATGATGGGTCGATTATAATTTTGGTTTTTCGGGCCGGATTCTAGGGTGCCTCGCGGATCGGGACTGAATTTTAAGACGTTTTTATGATGCGTCGGACAAAACCTTAACTCGAGCTCAGATTTTAGATGTCCCCATACCCCAACTAACACGTATACCAAATGATGGGTCGATTATAATTTGGGTTTTTCGGGACGGATTCTAGGGTGCCTCGGGGACCGGGACTGAATTTTAACACGTTTTTATGATGCGTCGGACAAAATCTTAACTCGAGCTCAGATTTTTGACATCCAATTACCCCAACTAACACGTATAACAAATGATGAATCGTTTAAATTTTGGGTTTTTCGGGCCGGATTCTAGGGTGCCTCGGGGACCGGGACTGAATTTGAAAACGTTTTTTTGATGCGTCAGACAAAACTTTAACTCGAGCTCAGATTTTTGGATGTCCCAATATCACGACTAACACGTATAACAAATGATGGGTCGATTATAATTTGGGTTTTTTGGGCTGGATTCTAGGGTGCCTCGGGGACCGGGACTGAATTTTAACACGTTTTTATGATGCGTCGGACAAAATCTTAACTCGAGCTCAGATTTTTGATGTCCCAATACCCCAACTAACACGTATAACAAATGATGGGTCGATTATAATTTTGGTTTTTCGGGCCGGATTCTAGGGTGCCTCGGGGACCGGGACTGAATTTTAAGACGTTTTTATGATGCGTCGGACAAAACCTTAACTCGAGCTCAGATTTTAGATGTCCCCATACCCCAACTAACACGTATAACAAATGATGGGTCGATTATAATTTGGGTTTTTCGGGACGAATTCTAGGGTGCCTCGGGGACCGGGACTGAATTTTAACACGTTTTTATGATGCGTCGGACAAAATCTTAACTCGAGCTCAGATTTTTGACGTCCAATTACCCCAACTAACACGTATAACAAATGATGGGTCGTTTAAATTTTGGGTTTTTCGGGCCGGATTCTAGGGTGCCTCGGGGACCGGGACTGAATTTGAACACGTTTTTTTGATGCGTCGGACAAGACTTTAACCCGAGCTCAGATTTTTGGATGTCCCAATATCACGACTAACACGTATAACAAATGATGGGTCGTTTATAATTTGGGTTTTTCAGGCCGGATTCAAGGGTGCCTTGGGGACCGGGACTGAATTTTAACACGTTTTTATGATGCGTCGGACAAAACCTTAACTCGAGCTCAGATTTTTGATGTCCCAATACCCCAACTAACACGTATAACAAATGATGGGTCGTTTAAATTTTGGGTTTTTCAGGCCGGATTCTACGGTGCCTCGGGGACCGGGACTGAATTTTAACACGTTTTTATGATGCGTCGGACAAAATCTTAACTCGAGCTCAGATTTTTGATGTCCCCATACCCCAACTAACACGTATAACAAATGATGGGTCGATTATAATTTGAGTTTTTCGGGCCGGATTCGAGGGTGCCTCGGGGACCGGGACTCAATTTTAACACAATTTTATGATGCGTCGGACAAAACCTTAACTCGAGCTCAGATTTTTATGTCCCAATACCCCAACTAACACGTATAACAAATGATGGGTCGTTTAAATTTTGGGTTTTTCGGGCCGGATTCTAGGGTGCCTCGGGGACCGGGACTGAATTTGAACACGTTTTTTTGATGTGTCGGACAAGACTTTAACTCGAGCTCAGATTTTTGGATGTCCCAATATCACGACTAACACGTATAACAAATGATGGGTCGTTTATAACTTGGGTTTTTCAAGCCGGATTCAAGGGTGCCTCGGGGACCGGGACTAAATTTTAACACGTTTTTATGATGCGTCGGACAAAATCTTAACTCGAGCTCAGATTTTTGACGTCCAATTACCCCAACTAACACGTATAAAAAATGATGGGTGGTTTAAATTTTGGGTTTTTCGGGCCGGATTCTAGGGTGCCTCGGGGACCGGGACTGAATTTGAACACGTTTTTTTGATGCGTCGGACAAGACTTTAACTCGAGCTCAGATTTTTGGATGTCCCAATATCACGACTAACACGTAGAACAAATGATGTGTCTTTTATAATTTGGGTTTTACGGGCCGGATTCAAGGGTGCCTCGGGGACCAGGACTGAATTTTAACACGTTTTTATGATGCGTCGGACAAAACCTTAACTCGAGCTCAGATTTTTGATGTCCCAATACCCCAACTAACACGTATAACAAATGATGGGTCGTTTAAATTTTGGGTTTTTCGGGCCGAATTCTACGGTGCCTCGGGGACCGGGACTGAATTTTAACACGTTTTTATGATGCGTCGGACAAAATCTTAACTCGAGCTCAGATTTTTGATGTCCCCATACCCCAACTAACACGTATAACAAATGATGGGTCGATTATAATTTGGGTTTTTCGGGCCGGATTCTAGGGTGCCTCGGGGACCGGGACTGAATTTTAACACGTTTTTATGATGCGTCGGACAAAATCTTAACTCGAGCTCAAATTTTTGATGTCCCAATACCCCAACTAACACGTATAACAAATGATGGGTCGATTATAATTTTGGTTTTTCGGGCCGGATTCTAGGGTGCGTCGGGGACCGGGACTGAATTTTAAGACGTTTTTATGATGCGTCGGACAAAACCTTAACTCGAGCTCAGATTTTTGATGTCCCCATACCCCAACTAACACGTATATCAAATGATGGGTCGATTATAATTTTTGTTTTTCGGGCCGGATTCTAGGGTGCCTCGGGGACCGGGACTGAATTTTAAGACGTTTTTATGATGCGTCGGACAAAACCTTAACTCGAGCTCAGATTTTTGATGTCCCCATACCCCAACTACACGTATAACAAATGATGGGTCGATTATAATTTGGGTTTTTCGGGCCGGATTCTAGGGTGCCTCGGGGACCGAGACTGAATTTTAACACGTTTCTATGATGCGTCGGACAAAACCTTAACTCGAGCTCAGATTTTTATGTCCCAATACCCCAACTAACACGTATAACAAATGATGGGTCGTTTAAATTTTGGGTTTTTCGGGCCGGATTCTAGGGTGCCTCGGGGACCGGGACTGAATTTGAACACGTTTTTTTGATGTGTCGGACAAGACTTTAACTCGAGCTCAGATTTTTGGATGTCCCAATATCACGACTAACACGTATAACAAATGATGGGTCGTTTATAATTTGGGTTTTTCAAGCCGGATTCAAGGGTGCCTCGGGGACCGGGACTAAATTTTAACACGTTTTTATGATGCGTCGGACAAAATCTTAACTCGAGCTCAGATTTTTGACGTCCAATTACCCCAACTAACACGTATAAAAAATGATGGGTGGTTTAAATTTTGGGTTTTTCGGGCCGGATTCTAGGGTGCCTCGGGGACCGGGACTGAATTTGAACACGTTTTTTTGATGCGTCGGACAAGACTTTAACTCGAGCTCAGATTTTTGGATGTCCCAATATCACGACTAACACGTAGAACAAATGATGTGTCTTTTATAATTTGGGTTTTACAAGCCGGATTCAAGGGTGCCTCGGGGACCAGGACTGAATTTTAACACGTTTTTATGATGCGTCGGACAAAACCTTAACTCGAGCTCAGATTTTTGATGTCCCAATACCCCAACTAACACGTATAACAAATGATGGGTCGTTTAAATTTTGGGTTTTTCGGGCCGAATTCTACGGTGCCTCGGGGACCGGGACTGAATTTTAACACGTTTTTATGATGCGTCGGACAAAATCTTAACTCGAGCTCAGATTTTTGATGTCCCCATACCCCAACTAACACGTATAACAAATGATGGGTCGATTATAATTTGGGTTTTTCGGGCCGGATTCTAGGGTGCCTCGGGGACCGGGACTGAATTTTAACACGTTTTTATGATGCGTCGGACAAAATCTTAACTCGAGCTCAAATTTTTGATGTCCCAATACCCCAACTAACACGTATAACAAATGATGGGTCGATTATAATTTTGGTTTTTCGGGCCGGATTCTAGGGTGCGTCGGGGACCGGGACTGAATTTTAAGACGTTTTTATGATGCGTCGGACAAAACCTTAACTCGAGCTCAGATTTTTGATGTCCCCATACCCCAACTAACACGTATATCAAATGATGGGTCGATTATAATTTTTGTTTTTCGGGCCGGATTCTAGGGTGCCTCGGGGACCGGGACTGAATTTTAAGACGTTTTTATGATGCGTCGGACAAAACCTTAACTCGAGCTCAGATTTTTGATGTCCCCATACCCCAACTACACGTATAACAAATGATGGGTCGATTATAATTTGGGTTTTTCGGGCCGGATTCTAGGGTGCCTCGGGGACCGAGACTGAATTTTAACACGTTTCTATGATGCGTCGGACAAAACCTTAACTCGAGCTCAGATTTTTGACGTCCAATTACCCCAACTAACACGTATAACAAATGATGGGTCGTTTAAATTTTGGGTTTTTCGGGCCGAATTCTACGGTGCCTCGGGGACCGGGACTGAATTTTAACACGTTTTTATGATGCGTCGGACAAAATCTTAACTCGAGCTCAGATTTTTGATGTCCCCATACCCCAACTAACACGTATAACAAATGATGGGTCGATTATAATTTGGGTTTTTCGGGCCGGATTCTAGGGTGCCTCGGGGACCGGGACTGAATTTTAACACGTTTTTATGATGCGTCGGACAAAATCTTAACTCGAGCTCAAATTTTTGATGTCCCAATACCCCAACTAACACGTATAACAAATGATGGGTCGATTATAATTTTGGTTTTTCGGGCCGGATTCTAGGGTGCGTCGGGGACCGGGACTGAATTTTAAGACGTTTTTATGATGCGTCGGACAAAACCTTAACTCGAGCTCAGATTTTTGATGTCCCCATACCCCAACTAACACGTATATCAAATGATGGGTCGATTATAATTTTTGTTTTTCGGGCCGGATTCTAGGGTGCCTCGGGGACCGGGACTGAATTTTAAGACGTTTTTATGATGCGTCGGACAAAACCTTAACTCGAGCTCAGATTTTTGATGTCCCCATACCCCAACTACACGTATAACAAATGATGGGTCGATTATAATTTGGGTTTTTCGGGCCGGATTCTAGGGTGCCTCGGGGACCGAGACTGAATTTTAACACGTTTCTATGATGCGTCGGACAAAACCTTAACTCGAGCTCAGATTTTTGACGTCCAATTACCCCAACTAACACGTATAACAAATGATGGGTCGTTTAAATTTTGGGTTTTTCGGGCCGAATTCTACGGTGCCTCGGGGACCGGGACTGAATTTTAACACGTTTTTATGATGCGTCGGACAAAATCTTAACTCGAGCTCAGATTTTTGATGTCCCCATACCCCAACTAACACGTATAACAAATGATGGGTCGATTATAATTTGGGTTTTTCGGGCCGGATTCTAGGGTGCCTCGGGGACCGGGACTGAATTTTAACACGTTTTTATGATGCGTCGGACAAAATCTTAACTCGAGCTCAGATTTTTGATGTCCCAATACCCCAACTAACACGTATAACAAATGATGGGTCGATTATAATTTTGGTTTTTCGGGCCGGATCCTAGGGTGCCTCGGGGACCGGGACTGAATTTTAAGACGTTTATATGATTCGTCGGACAAAACCTTAACTCGAGCTCAGATTTTTGATGTCCCCATACCCCAACTAACACGTATAACAAATGATGGGTCGATTATAATTTGGGTTTTTCGGGACGAATTCTAGGGTGCCTCGGGGACCGGGACTGAATTTTAACACGTTTTTATGATGCGTCGGACAAAATCTTAACTCGAGCTCAGATTTTTGACGTCCGATTACCCCAACTAACACGTATAACAAATGATGGGTCGTTTAAATTTTGGGTTTTTCGGGCCGGATTCTAGGGTGCCTCGGGGACCGGGACTGAATTTGAACACGTTTTTTTGATGCGTCGGACAAGACTTTAACTCGAGCTCAGATTTTTGGATGTCCCAATATCACGACTAACACGTATAACAAATGATGGGTCGTTTATAATTTGGGTTTTTCAGGCCGGATTCAAGGGTGCCTTGGGGACCGGGACTGAATTTTAACACGTTTTTATGATGCGTCGGACAAAACCTTAACTCGAGCTCAGATTTTTGATGTCCCAATACCCCAACTAACACGTATAACAAATGATGGGTCGTTTAAATTTTGGGTTTTTCTGGCCGGATTCTACGGTGCCTCGGGGACCGGGACTGAATTTTAACACGTTTTTTTGATGCGTTGGAAAAGACTTCAACTCGTGCTCAGATTTTTGGATGTCCTAATACCCCGACTAACATGTTTAACAAAAGATGGGTCGTTTAAATTTTGTGTTTTTCGGGCCGGATTCTAGGCTGCCTCGGGGAACGGGGCAGAATTTTAACAAGTGTTTTTTGATGCGTTGGACAAAACTTTAACAACAGCACAGATTTTTGAATGTCCCAATATCACGACTAACACGTATAACAAATGATGGGTCGATTATAATTTGGGTTTTTCGGGTTGGATTCTAGGGTGCCTCGGGGACCGGGACTGAATTTTAACACGTTTTTATGATGCGTCGGACAAAATCTTAACTCGAGCTCAGATTTTTGATGTCCCAATACCCCAACTAACACGTATAACAAATGATGGGTCGATTATAATTTTGGTTTTTCGGGCCGGATTCTAGGGTGCCTCGCGGATCGGGACTGAATTTTAAGACGTTTTTATGATGCGTCGGACAAAACCTTAACTCGAGCTCAGATTTTAGATGTCCCCATACCCCAACTAACACGTATACCAAATGATGGGTCGATTATAATTTGGGTTTTTCGGGACGGATTCTAGGGTGCCTCGGGGACCGGGACTGAATTTTAACACGTTTTTATGATGCGTCGGACAAAATCTTAACTCGAGCTCAGATTTTTGACATCCAATTACCCCAACTAACACGTATAACAAATGATGAATCGTTTAAATTTTGGGTTTTTCGGGCCGGATTCTAGGGTGCCTCGGGGACCGGGACTGAATTTGAAAACGTTTTTTTGATGCGTCCGACAAAACTTTAACTCGAGCTCAGATTTTTGGATGTCCCAATATCACGACTAACACGTATAACAAATGATGGGTCGATTATAATTTGGGTTTTTTGGGCTGGATTCTAGGGTGCCTCGGGGACCGGGACTGAATTTTAACACGTTTTTATGATGCGTCGGACAAAATCTTAACTCGAGCTCAGATTTTTGATGTCCCAATACCCCAACTAACACGTATAACAAATGATGGGTCGATTATAATTTTGGTTTTTCGGGCCGGATTCTAGGGTGCCTCGGAGACCGGGACTGAATTTTAAGACGTTTTTATGATGCGTCGGACAAAACCTTAACTCGAGCTCAGATTTTAGATGTCCCCATACCCCAACTAACACGTATAACAAATGATGGGTCGATTATAATTTGTGTTTTTCGGGACGAATTCTAGGGTGCCTCGGGGACCGGGACTGAATTTTAACACGTTTTTATGATGCGTCGGACAAAATCTTAACTCGAGCTCAGATTTTTGACGTCCAATTACCCCAACTAACACGTATAACAAATGATGGGTCGTTTAAATTTTGGGTTTTTCGGGCCGGATTCTAGGGTGCCTCGGGGACCGGGACTGAATTTGAACACGTTTTTTTGATGCGTCGGACAAGACTTTAACCCGAGCTCAGATTTTTGGATGTCCCAATATCACGACTAACACGTATAACAAATGATGGGTCGTTTATAATTTGGGTTTTTCAGGCCGGATTCAAGGGTGCCTTGGGGACCGGGACTGAATTTTAACACGTTTTTATGATGCGTCGGACAAAACCTTAACTCGAGCTCAGATTTTTGATGTCCCAATACCCCAACTAACACGTATAACAAATGATGGGTCGTTTAAATTTTGGGTTTTTCAGGCCGGATTCTACGGTGCCTCGGGGACCGGGACTGAATTTTAACACGTTTTTATGATGCGTCGGACAAAATCTTAACTCGAGCTCAGATTTTTGATGTCCCCATACCCCAACTAACACGTATAACAAATGATGGGTCGATTATAATTTGAGTTTTTCGGGCCGGATTCGAGGGTGCCTCGGGGACCGGGACTCAATTTTAACACAATTTTATGATGCGTCGGACAAAACCTTAACTCGAGCTCAGATTTTTATGTCCCAATACCCCAACTAACACGTATAACAAATGATGGGTCGTTTAAATTTTGGGTTTTTCGGGCCGGATTCTAGGGTGCCTCGGGGACCGGGACTAAATTTGAACACGTTTTTTTGATGTGTCGGACAAGACTTTAACTCGAGCTCAGATTTTTGGATGTCCCAATATCACGACTAACACGTATAACAAATGATGGGTCGTTTATAATTTGGGTTTTTCAAGCCGGATTCAAGGGTGCCTCGGGGACCGGGACTAAATTTTAACACGTTTTTATGATGCGTCGGACAAAATCTTAACTCGAGCTCAGATTTTTGACGTCCAATTACCCCAACTAACACGTATAAAAAATGATGGGTGGTTTAAATTTTGGGTTTTTCGGGCCGGATTCTAGGGTGCCTCGGGGACCGGGACTGAATTTGAACACGTTTTTTTGATGCGTCGGACAAGACTTTAACTCGAGCTCAGATTTTTGGATGTCCCAATATCACGACTAACACGTAGAACAAATGATGTGTCTTTTATAATTTGGGTTTTACGGGCCGGATTCAAGGGTGCCTCGGGGACCAGGACTGAATTTTAACACGTTTTTATGATGCGTCGGACAAAACCTTAACTCGAGCTCAGATTTTTGATGTCCCAATACCCCAACTAACACGTATAACAAATGATGGGTCGTTTAAATTTTGGGTTTTTCGGGCCGAATTCTACGGTGCCTCGGGGACCGGGACTGAATTTTAACACGTTTTTATGATGCGTCGGACAAAATCTTAACTCGAGCTCAGATTTTTGATGTCCCCATACCCCAACTAACACGTATAACAAATGATGGGTCGATTATAATTTGGGTTTTTCGGGCCGGATTCTAGGGTGCCTCGGGGACCGGGACTGAATTTTAACACGTTTTTATGATGCGTCGGACAAAATCTTAACTCGAGCTCAAATTTTTGATGTCCCAATACCCCAACTAACACGTATAACAAATGATGGGTCGATTATAATTTTGGTTTTTCGGGCCGGATTCTAGGGTGCGTCGGGGACCGGGACTGAATTTTAAGACGTTTTTATGATGCGTCGGACAAAACCTTAACTCGAGCTCAGATTTTTGATGTCCCCATACCCCAACTAACACGTATATCAAATGATGGGTCGATTATAATTTTTGTTTTTCGGGCCGGATTCTAGGGTGCCTCGGGGACCGGGACTGAATTTTAAGACGTTTTTATGATGCGTCGGACAAAACCTTAACTCGAGCTCAGATTTTTGATGTCCCCATACCCCAACTACACGTATAACAAATGATGGGTCGATTATAATTTGGGTTTTTCGGGCCGGATTCTAGGGTGCCTCGGGGACCGAGACTGAATTTTAACACGTTTCTATGATGCGTCGGACAAAACCTTAACTCGAGCTCAGATTTTTGACGTCCAATTACCCCAACTAACACGTATAACAAATGATGGGTCGTTTAAATTTTGGGTTTTTCGGGCCGAATTCTACGGTGCCTCGGGGACCGGGACTGAATTTTAACACGTTTTTATGATGCGTCGGACAAAATCTTAACTCGAGCTCAGATTTTTGATGTCCCCATACCCCAACTAACACGTATAACAAATGATGGGTCGATTATAATTTGGGTTTTTCGGGCCGGATTCTAGGGTGCCTCGGGGACCGGGACTGAATTTTAACACGTTTTTATGATGCGTCGGACAAAATCTTAACTCGAGCTCAGATTTTTGACGTCCAATTACCCCAACTAACACGTATAACAAATGATGGGTCGTTTAAATTTTGGGTTTTTCGGGCCGAATTCTACGGTGCCTCGGGGACCGGGACTGAATTTTAACACGTTTTTATGATGCGTCGGACAAAATCTTAACTCGAGCTCAGATTTTTGATGTCCCCATACCCCAACTAACACGTATAACAAATGATGGGTCGATTATAATTTGGGTTTTTCGGGCCGGATTCTAGGGTGCCTCGGGGACCGGGACTGAATTTTAACACGTTTTTATGATGCGTCGGACAAAATCTTAACTCGAGCTCAGATTTTTGATGTCCCAATACCCCAACTAACACGTATAACAAATGATGGGTCGATTATAATTTTGGTTTTTCGGGCCGGATCCTAGGGTGCCTCGGGGACCGGGACTGAATTTTAAGACGTTTATATGATTCGTCGGACAAAACCTTAACTCGAGCTCAGATTTTTGATGTCCCCATACCCCAACTAACACGTATAACAAATGATGGGTCGATTATAATTTTGGTTTTTCGGGCCGGATTCTAGGGTGCCTCGGGGACTGGGACTGAATTTTAAGACGTTTTTATGATGCGTCAGACAAAACCTTAACTCAAGCTCAGATTTTTGATGTCCCCATACCCCAACTACATGTATAACAAATGATGGGTCGATTATAATTTGGGTTTTTCGGGCCGGATTCTAGGGTGCCTCGGGGACCGGGACTGAATTTTAACACGTTTTTATGATGCGTCGGACAAAACCTTAACTCGAGCTCAGATTTTTGACGTCCAATTACCCCAACTAACACGTATAACAAATGATGGGTCGTTTAAATTTTGGGTTTCTCGGGCCGTATTCTAGGGTGCCTCGGGGACTGAATTTGAACACGTTTTTTTGATGCGTCGGACAAGACTTTAACTCGAGCTCAGATTTTTGATGTCCCCATACCCCAACTAAAACGTATAAGAAATGATGGGTCGATTATAATTTGGGTTTTTCGGGCCGGATTCTTGGGTGCCTCGGGGACAGGGACTGAATTTTAACACGTTTTTATGATGCGTCGGATAAAACCTTAACTCGAGCTCAGATTTTTGACGTCCAATTACCCCAACTAACACGTATAACAAATGATGGGTCGTTTAAATTTTGGGTTTCTCGAGCCGGATTCTAGGGTGCCTCGGGGACCGGGACTGAATTTGAACACGTTTTTTTGATGCGTTGGACAAGACTTTAACTCGAGCTCAGAGTTTTGATGTCCCCATACCCTAACTAAAACGTATAACAAATGATGGGTCGATTATAATTTGGGTTATTCGGGCCGGATTCTAGGGTGCCTCGGGGACCAGGACGGAATTTTAACACGTTTTTATGATGCGTCGGACAAAACCTTAACTCGAGCTCAGATTTTTGATGTCCCAATACCCCAACTAACACGTATAACAAATGATGGGTCGTTTAAATTTTTGGTTTTTCGGGCCGAATTCTACGGTGCCTCGGGGACCGGGACTGAATTTTAACACGTTTTTATGATGCGTCGGACAAAACCTTAACTCGAGCTCAGATTTTTGATGTCCCAATACCCCAACTAACACGTATAACAAATGATGGGTCGTTTAAATTTTTGGTTTTTCGGGCCGAATTCTACGGTGCCTCGGGGACCGGGACTGAATTTTAACACGTTTTTATGATGCGTCGGACAAAATCTTAACTCGAGCTCAGATTTTTGATGTCCCCATACCCCTACTAACACGTATAACAAATGATGGGTCGATTATAATTTGGGTTTTTCGGGCCGGATTCTAGGGTGGCTCGGGGACCGGGACTGAATTTTAACACGTTTTTATGATGAGTCGGACAAAACCTTAACTCGAGCTCAGATTTTTGATGTCCCCATACACCAACTAACACGTATAACAAATGATGGGTCGATTATAATTTGGGTTTTTCGGGCCGGATTCTAGGGTGGCTCGGGGACCGGGACTGAATTTTAACACGTTTTTATGATGAGTCGGACAAAACCTTAACTCGAGCTCAGATTTTTGATGTCCCCATACACCAACTAACACGTATAACAAATGATGGGTCGATTATAATTTGGGTTTTTCGGGCCGGATTCTAGGGTGGCTCGGGGACCGGGACTGAATTTTAACACGTTTTTATGATGAGTCGGACAAAACCTTAACTCGAGCTCAGATTTTTGATGTCCCCATACACCAACTAACACGTATAACAAATGATGGGTCGATTATAATTTGGGTTTTTCGGGCCGGATTCTAGGGTGCCTCGGGGACCGGGACTGAATTTTAACACGTTTTTATGATGCGTCGGACAAAATCTTAACTCGAGCTCAGATTTTTGATGTCCCAATACCCCAACTAACACGTATAACAAATGATGGGTTGATTATAATTTTGGTTTTTCGGGCCGGATTCTAGGGTGCCTCGGGGACCGGGACTGAATTTTAAGACGTTTTTATGATGCGTCAGACAAAACCTTAACTCGAGCTAAGGTTTTAGATGTCCCCATACCGCAACTAACACGTATAACAAATGATGGGTCGATTATAATTTGGGTTTTTCGGGACGGATTCTAGGGTGCCTTGGGGACCGGGACTGAATTTTAACACGTTTTTATGATGCGTCGGACAAAACCTTAACTCGAGCTCAGATTTTTGACGTCCAATTACCCCAACTAACACGTTTTACAAATGATGGGTCGTTTAAATTTTGGGTTTTTCAGGCCGGATTCTAGGGTGCCTCGGCGACCGGGACTGAATTGGAACACGTTTTTTTGATGCGTCGGACAAGACTTTAACTCGAGCTCAGATTTTTGGATTTCCCAATATCACGACTAACACGTATAACAAATGATGGGTCGTTTATAATTTGGGTTTTTCGGGCCGGATTCAAGGGTGTCTCGGGGACCGGGACTGAATTTTAACACGTTTTTATGATGCGTCGGACAAAACCTTAACTCGAGCTCAGATTTTTGATGTCCCAATACCCCAACTAACACGTATAACAAATGATGGGTCGTTTAAATTTTGGGTTTTTCTGGCCGGATTCTACGGTGCCTCGGGGACTGGGACTGAATTTTAACACGTTTTTTTGATGCGTTGGAAAAGACTTCAACTCGTGCTCAGATTTTTGGATGTCCTAATACCCCGACTAACATGTTTAACAAAAGATGGGACGTTTAAATTTTGTGTTTTTCGGGCCGGATTCGAGGCTGCCTCGGGGAACGGGGCAGAATTTTAACAAGTGTTTTTTGATGCGTTGGACAAAACTTTAACAAGAGCACAGATTTTTGGATGTCCCAATATCACGACTAACACGTATAACAAATGATGGGTCGATTATAATTTGGGTTTTTCGGGTTGGATTCTAGGGTGCCTCAGGGACCGGGACTGAATTTTAACACGTTTTTATGATGCGTCGGACAAAATCTTAACTCGAGCTCAGATTTTTGATGTCCCAATACCCCAACTAACACGTATAACAAATGATGGGTCGATTATAATTTTGGTTTTTCGGGCCGGATTCTAGGGTGTCTCGCGGATCGGGACTGAATTTTACGACGTTTTTATGATGCGTCGGACAAAACCTTAACTCGAGCTAAGATTTTAGATTTCCCCATACCCCAACTAACACGTATACCAAATGATGGGTCGATTATAATTTGGGTTTTTCGGGACGGATTCTAGGGTCCCTCGGGGACCGGGACTGAATTTTAACACGTTTTTATGATGCGTCGGACAAAAGCTTAACTCGAGCTCAGATTTTTGACATCCAATTACCCCAACTAACACGTATAACAAATGATGGGTCGTTTAAATTTTGGGTTTTTCGGGCCGGATTCTAGGGTGCCTCGGGGACCGGGATTGAATTTGAAAATGTTTTTTTGATGCGTCGGACAAAACTTTAACTCGAGCTCAGATTTTTGGATGTCCCAATATCACGACTAACACGTATAACAAATGATGGGTCGATTATAATTTGGGTTTTTCGGGCTGGATTCTAGGGTGCCTCGGGGACCGGGACTGAATTTTAACACGTTTTTATGATGCGTCGGACAAAATCTTAACTCGAGCTCAGATTTTTGATGTCCCAATACCCCAACTAACACGTATAACAAATGATGGGTCGATTATAATTTTGGTTTTTCGGGCCGGATTCTAGGGTGCCTCGGGGACCGGGACTGAATTTTAAGACGTTTTTATGATGCGTCGGACAAAACCTTAACTCGAGGTCAGATTTTAGATGTCCCCATACCCCAACTAACACGTATAACAAATGATGGGTCGATTATAATTTGGGTTTTTCGGGACGAATTCTAGGGTGCCTCGGGGACCGGGACTGAATTTTAACACGTTTTTATGATGCGTCGGAAAAAATCTTAACTCGAGCTCAGATTTTTGACGTCCAATTACCCCAACTAACACGTATAACAAATGATGGGTCGTTTAAATTTTGGGTTTTTCGGGCCGGATTCTAGGGTGCCTCGGGGACCGGGACTGAATTTGAACACGTTTTTTTGATGCGTCGGACAAGACTTTAACTCGAGCTCAGATTTTTGGATGTCCCAATATCACGACTAACACGTATAACAAATGATGGGTCGTTTATAATTTGGGTTTTTCAGGCCGGATGCAAGGGTGCCTTGGGGACCGGGACTGAATTTTAACACGTTTTTATGATGCGTCGGACAAAACCTTAACTCGAGCTCAGATTTTTGATGTCCCAATACCCCAACTAACACGTATAACAAATGATGGGTCGTTTAAATTTTGGGTTTTTCAGGCCGGATTCTACGGTGCCTCGGGGACCGGGACTGAATTTTAACACGTTTTTATGATGCGTCGGACAAAATCTTAACTCGACCTCAGATTTTTGATGTCCCCATACCCCAACTAACACGTATAACAAATGATGGGTCGATTATAATTTGAGTTTTTCGGGCCGGATTCGAGGGTGCCACGGGGACCGGGACTCAATTTTAACACAATTTTATGATGCGTCGGACAAAACCTTAACTCGAGCTCAGATTTTTATGTCCCAATACCCCAACTAACACGTATAACAAATGATGGGTCGTTTAAATTTTGGGTTTTTCGGGCCGGATTCTAGGGTGCCTCGGGGACCGGGACTGAATTTGAACACGTTTTTTTGATGTGTCGGACAAGACTTTAACTCGAGCTCAGATTTTTGGATGTCCCAATATCACGACTAACACGTATAACAAATGATGGGTCGTTTATAATTTGGGTTTTTCAAGCCGGATTCAAGGGTGACTCGGGGACCGGGACTAAATTTTAACACGTTTTTATGATGCGTCGGACAAAATCTTAACTCGAGCTCAGATTTTTGACTTCCAATTACCCCAACTAACACGTATAAAAAATGATGGGTGGTTTAAATTTTGGGTTTTTCGGGCCGGATTCTAGGGTGCCTCGGGGACCGGGACTGAATTTGAACACGTTTTTTTGATGCGTCGGACAAGACTTTAACTCGAGCTCAGATTTTTGGATGTCCCAATATCACGACTAACACGTAGAACAAATGATGTGTCTTTTATAATTTGGGTTTTACGGGCCGGATTCAAGGGGGCCTCGGGGACCCGGACTGAATTTTAACACGTTTTTATGATGCGTCGGACAAAACCTTAACTCGAGCTCAGATTTTTGATGTCCCAATACCACAACTAACACGTATAACAAATGATGGGTCGTTTAAATTTTGGGTTTTTCGGGCCGAATTCTAAGGTGCCTCGGGGACCGGGACTGAATTTTAACACGTTTTTATGATGCGTCGGACAAAATCTTAACTCGAGCTCAGATTTTTGATGTCCCCATACCCCAACTAACACGTATAACAAATGATGGGTCGATTATAATTTGGGTTTTTCGGGCCGGATTCTAGGGTGCCTCGGGGACCGGGACTGAATTTTAACACGTTTTTATGATGCGTCGGACAAAATCTTAACTCGAGCTCAAATTTTTGATGTCCCAATACCCCAACTAACACGTATAACAAATGATGGGTCGATTATAATTTGGGTTTTTCGGGCCGGATTCTAGGGTGCCTCGGGGACCGAGACTGAATTTTAACACGTTTCTATGATGCGTCGGACAAAACCTTAACTCGAGCTCAGATTTTTGACGTCCAATTACCCCAACTAACACGTATAACAAATGATGGGTCGTTTAAATTTTGGGTTTTTCGGGCCGAATTCTACGGTGCCTCGGGGACCGGGACTGAATTTTAACACGTTTTTATGATGCGTCGGACAAAATCTTAACTCGAGCTCAGATTTTTGATGTCCCCATACCCCAACTAACACGTATAACAAATGATGGGTCGATTATAATTTGGGTTTTTCGGGCCGGATTCTAGGGTGCCTCGGGGACCGGGACTGAATTTTAACACGTTTTTATGATGCGTCGGACAAAATCTTAACTCGAGCTCAAATTTTTGATGTCCCAATACCCCAACTAACACGTATAACAAATGATGGGTCGATTATAATTTTGGTTTTTCGGGCCGGATTCTAGGGTGCGTCGGGGACCGGGACTGAATTTTAAGACGTTTTTATGATGCGTCGGACAAAACCTTAACTCGAGCTCAGATTTTTGATGTCCCCATACCCCAACTAACACGTATATCAAATGATGGGTCGATTATAATTTTTGTTTTTCGGGCCGGATTCTAGGGTGCCTCGGGGACCGGGACTGAATTTTAAGACGTTTTTATGATGCGTCGGACAAAACCTTAACTCGAGCTCAGATTTTTGATGTCCCCATACCCCAACTACACGTATAACAAATGATGGGTCGATTATAATTTGGGTTTTTCGGGCCGGATTCTAGGGTGCCTCGGGGACCGAGACTGAATTTTAACACGTTTCTATGATGCGTCGGACAAAACCTTAACTCGAGCTCAGATTTTTGACGTCCAATTACCCCAACTAACACGTATAACAAATGATGGGTCGTTTAAATTTTGGGTTTTTCGGGCCGAATTCTACGGTGCCTCGGGGACCGGGACTGAATTTTAACACGTTTTTATGATGCGTCGGACAAAATCTTAACTCGAGCTCAGATTTTTGATGTCCCCATACCCCAACTAACACGTATAACAAATGATGGGTCGATTATAATTTGGGTTTTTCGGGCCGGATTCTAGGGTGCCTCGGGGACCGGGACTGAATTTTAACACGTTTTTATGATGCGTCGGACAAAATCTTAACTCGAGCTCAGATTTTTGATGTCCCAATACCCCAACTAACACGTATAACAAATGATGGGTCGATTATAATTTTGGTTTTTCGGGCCGGATCCTAGGGTGCCTCGGGGACCGGGACTGAATTTTAAGACGTTTATATGATTCGTCGGACAAAACCTTAACTCGAGCTCAGATTTTTGATGTCCCCATACCCCAACTAACACGTATAACAAATGATGGGTCGATTATAATTTGGGTTTTTCGGGACGAATTCTAGGGTGCCTCGGGGACCGGGACTGAATTTTAACACGTTTTTATGATGCGTCGGACAAAATCTTAACTCGAGCTCAGATTTTTGACGTCCGATTACCCCAACTAACACGTATAACAAATGATGGGTCGTTTAAATTTTGGGTTTTTCGGGCCGGATTCTAGGGTGCCTCGGGGACCGGGACTGAATTTGAACACGTTTTTTTGATGCGTCGGACAAGACTTTAACTCGAGCTCAGATTTTTGGATGTCCCAATATCACGACTAACACGTATAACAAATGATGGGTCGTTTATAATTTGGGTTTTTCAGGCCGGATTCAAGGGTGCCTTGGGGACCGGGACTGAATTTTAACACGTTTTTATGATGCGTCGGACAAAACCTTAACTCGAGCTCAGATTTTTGATGTCCCAATACCCCAACTAACACGTATAACAAATGATGGGTCGTTTAAATTTTGGGTTTTTCTGGCCGGATTCTACGGTGCCTCGGGGACCGGGACTGAATTTTAACACGTTTTTTTGATGCGTTGGAAAAGACTTCAACTCGTGCTCAGATTTTTGGATGTCCTAATACCCCGACTAACATGTTTAACAAAAGATGGGTCGTTTAAATTTTGTGTTTTTCGGGCCGGATTCTAGGCTGCCTCGGGGAACGGGGCAGAATTTTAACAAGTGTTTTTTGATGCGTTGGACAAAACTTTAACAACAGCACAGATTTTTGAATGTCCCAATATCACGACTAACACGTATAACAAATGATGGGTCGATTATAATTTGGGTTTTTCGGGTTGGATTCTAGGGTGCCTCGGGGACCGGGACTGAATTTTAACACGTTTTTATGATGCGTCGGACAAAATCTTAACTCGAGCTCAGATTTTTGATGTCCCAATACCCCAACTAACACGTATAACAAATGATGGGTCGATTATAATTTTGGTTTTTCGGGCCGGATTCTAGGGTGCCTCGCGGATCGGGACTGAATTTTAAGACGTTTTTATGATGCGTCGGACAAAACCTTAACTCGAGCTCAGATTTTAGATGTCCCCATACCCCAACTAACACGTATACCAAATGATGGGTCGATTATAATTTGGGTTTTTCGGGACGGATTCTAGGGTGCCTCGGGGACCGGGACTGAATTTTAACACGTTTTTATGATGCGTCGGACAAAATCTTAACTCGAGCTCAGATTTTTGACATCCAATTACCCCAACTAACACGTATAACAAATGATGAATCGTTTAAATTTTGGGTTTTTCGGGCCGGATTCTAGGGTGCCTCGGGGACCGGGACTGAATTTGAAAACGTTTTTTTGATGCGTCCGACAAAACTTTAACTCGAGCTCAGATTTTTGGATGTCCCAATATCACGACTAACACGTATAACAAATGATGGGTCGATTATAATTTGGGTTTTTTGGGCTGGATTCTAGGGTGCCTCGGGGACCGGGACTGAATTTTAACACGTTTTTATGATGCGTCGGACAAAATCTTAACTCGAGCTCAGATTTTTGATGTCCCAATACCCCAACTAACACGTATAACAAATGATGGGTCGATTATAATTTTGGTTTTTCGGGCCGGATTCTAGGGTGCCTCGGGGACCGGGACTGAATTTTAAGACGTTTTTATGATGCGTCGGACAAAACCTTAACTCGAGCTCAGATTTTAGATGTCCCCATACCCCAACTAACACGTATAACAAATGATGGGTCGATTATAATTTGTGTTTTTCGGGACGAATTCTAGGGTGCCTCGGGGACCGGGACTGAATTTTAACACGTTTTTATGATGCGTCGGACAAAATCTTAACTCGAGCTCAGATTTTTGACGTCCAATTACCCCAACTAACACGTATAACAAATGATGGGTCGTTTAAATTTTGGGTTTTTCGGGCCGGATTCTAGGGTGCCTCGGGGACCGGGACTGAATTTGAACACGTTTTTTTGATGCGTCGGACAAGACTTTAACCCGAGCTCAGATTTTTGGATGTCCCAATATCACGACTAACACGTATAACAAATGATGGGTCGTTTATAATTTGGGTTTTTCAGGCCGGATTCAAGGGTGCCTTGGGGACCGGGACTGAATTTTAACACGTTTTTATGATGCGTCGGACAAAACCTTAACTCGAGCTCAGATTTTTGATGTCCCAATACCCCAACTAACACGTATAACAAATGATGGGTCGTTTAAATTTTGGGTTTTTCAGGCCGGATTCTACGGTGCCTCGGGGACCGGGACTGAATTTTAACACGTTTTTATGATGCGTCGGACAAAATCTTAACTCGAGCTCAGATTTTTGATGTCCCCATACCCCAACTAACACGTATAACAAATGATGGGTCGATTATAATTTGAGTTTTTCGGGCCGGATTCGAGGGTGCCTCGGGGACCGGGACTCAATTTTAACACAATTTTATGATGCGTCGGACAAAACCTTAACTCGAGCTCAGATTTTTATGTCCCAATACCCCAACTAACACGTATAACAAATGATGGGTCGTTTAAATTTTGGGTTTTTCGGGCCGGATTCTAGGGTGCCTCGGGGACCGGGACTGAATTTGAACACGTTTTTTTGATGTGTCGGACAAGACTTTAACTCGAGCTCAGATTTTTGGATGTCCCAATATCACGACTAACACGTATAACAAATGATGGGTCGTTTATAATTTGGGTTTTTCAAGCCGGATTCAAGGGTGCCTCGGGGACCGGGACTAAATTTTAACACGTTTTTATGATGCGTCGGACAAAATCTTAACTCGAGCTCAGATTTTTGACGTCCAATTACCCCAACTAACACGTATAAAAAATGATGGGTGGTTTAAATTTTGGGTTTTTCGGGCAGGATTCTAGGGTGCCTCGGGGACCGGGACTGAATTTGAACACGTTTTTTTGATGCGTCGGACAAGACTTTAACTCGAGCTCAGATTTTTGGATGTCCCAATATCACGACTAACACGTAGAACAAATGATGTGTCTTTTATAATTTGGGTTTTACGGGCCGGATTCAAGGGTGCCTCGGGGACCAGGACTGAATTTTAACACGTTTTTATGATGCGTCGGACAAAACCTTAACTCGAGCTCAGATTTTTGATGTCCCAATACCCCAACTAACACGTATAACAAATGATGGGTCGTTTAAATTTTGGGTTTTTCGGGCCGAATTCTACGGTGCCTCGGGGACCGGGACTGAATTTTAACACGTTTTTATGATGCGTCGGACAAAATCTTAACTCGAGCTCAGATTTTTGATGTCCCCATACCCCAACTAACACGTATAACAAATGATGGGTCGATTATAATTTGGGTTTTTCGGGCCGGATTCTAGGGTGCCTCGGGGACCGGGACTGAATTTTAACACGTTTTTATGATGCGTCGGACAAAATCTTAACTCGAGCTCAAATTTTTGATGTCCCAATACCCCAACTAACACGTATAACAAATGATGGGTCGATTATAATTTTGGTTTTTCGGGCCGGATTCTAGGGTGCGTCGGGGACCAGGACTGAATTTTAAGACATTTTTATGATGCGTCGGACAAAACCTTAACTCGAGCTCAGATTTTTGATGTCCCCATACCCCAACTAACACGTATATCAAATGATGGGTCGATTATAATTTTTGTTTTTCGGGCCGGATTCTAGGGTGCCTCGGGGACCGGGACTGAATTTTAAGACGTTTTTATGATGCGTCGGACAAAACCTTAACTCGAGCTCAGATTTTTGATGTCCCCATACCCCAACTACACTTATAACAAATGATGGGTCGATTATAATTTGGGTTTTTCGGGCCGGATTCTAGGGTGCCTCGGGGACCGAGACTGAATTTTAACACGTTTCTATGATGCGTCGGACAAAACCTTAACTCGAGCTCAGATTTTTGACGTCCAATTACCCCAACTAACACGTATAACAAATGATGGGTCGTTTAAATTTTGGGTTTTTCGGGCCGAATTCTACGGTGCCTCGGGGACCGGGACTGAATTTTAACACGTTTTTATGATGCGTCGGACAAAATCTTAACTCGAGCTCAGATTTTTGATGTCCCCATACCCCAACTAACACGTATAACAAATGATGGGTCGATTATAATTTGGGTTTTTCGGGCCGGATTCTAGGGTGCCTCGGGGACCGGGACTGAATTTTAACACGTTTTTATGATGCGTCGGACAAAATCTTAACTCGAGCTCAGATTTTTGATGTCCCAATACCCCAACTAACACGTATAACAAATGATGGGTCGATTATAATTTTGGTTTTTCGGGCCGGATCCTAGGGTGCCTCGGGGACCGGGACTGAATTTTAAGATGTTTATATGATTCGTCGGACAAAACCTTAACTCGAGCTCAGATTTTTGATGTCCCCATACCCCAACTAACACGTATAACAAATGATGGGTCGATTATAATTTTGGTTTTTCGGGCCGGATTCTAGGGTGCCTCGGGGACTGGGACTGAATTTTAAGACGTTTTTATGATGCGTCAGACAAAACCTTAACTCAAGCTCAGATTTTTGATGTCCCCATACCCCAACTACATGTATAACAAATGATGGGTCGATTATAATTTGGGTTTTTCGGGCCGGATTCTAGGGTGCCTCGGGGACCGGGACTGAATTTTAACACGTTTTTATGATGCGTCGGACAAAACCTTAACTCGAGCTCAGATTTTTGACGTCCAATTACCCCAACTAACACGTATAACAAATGATGGGTCGTTTAAATTTTGGGTTTCTCGGGCCGTATTCTAGGGTGCCTCGGGGAATGAATTTGAACACGTTTTTTTGATGCGTCGGACAAGACTTTAACTCGAGCTCAGATTTTTGATGTCCCCATACCCCAACTAAAACGTATAAGAAATGATGGGTCGATTATAATTTGGGTTTTTCGGGCCGGATTCTTGGGTGCCTCGGGGACAGGGACTGAATTTTAACACGTTTTTATGATGCGTCGGATAAAACCTTAACTCGAGCTCAGATTTTTGACGTCCAATTACCCCAACTAACACGTATAACAAATGATGGGTCGTTTAAATTTTGGGTTTCTCGAGCCGGATTCTAGGGTGCCTCGGGGACCGGGACTGAATTTGAACACGTTTTTTTGATGCGTTGGACAAGACTTTAACTCGAGCTCAGAGTTTTGATGTCCCCATACCCTAACTAAAACGTATAACAAATGATGGGTCGATTATAATTTGGGTTATTCGGGCCGGATTCTAGGGTGCCTCGGGGACCAGGACGGAATTTTAACACGTTTTTATGATGCGTCGGACAAAACCTTAACTCGAGCTCAGATTTTTGATGTCCCAATACCCCAACTAACACGTATAACAAATGATGGGTCGTTTAAATTTTTGGTTTTTCGGGCCGAATTCTACGGTGCCTCGGGGACCGGGACTGAATTTTAACACGTTTTTATGATGCGTCGGACAAAACCTTAACTCGAGCTCAGATTTTTGATGTCCCAATACCCCAACTAACACGTATAACAAATGATGGGTCGTTTAAATTTTTGGTTTTTCGGGCCGAATTCTACGGTGCCTCGGGGACCGGGACTGAATTTTAACACGTTTTTATGATGCGTCGGACAAAACCTTAACTCGAGCTCAGATTTTTGATGTCCCAATACCCCAACTAACACGTATAACAAATGATGGGTCGTTTATATTTTGGGTTTTTCGGGCTGGATTCTACGGTGCCTCGGGGACCGGGACTGAATTTTAACACGTTTTTATGATGCGTCGGACAAAATCTTAACTCGAGCTCAGATTTTTGATGTCCCCATACCCCTACTAACACGTATAACAAATGATGGGTCGATTATAATTTGGGTTTTTCGGGCCGGATTCTAGGGTGGCTCGGGGACCGGGACTGAATTTTAACACGTTTTTATGATGAGTCGGACAAAACCTTAACTCGAGCTCAGATTTTTGATGTCCCCATACACCAACTAACACGTATAACAAATGATGGGTCGATTATAATTTGGGTTTTTCGGGCCGGATTCTAGGGTGGCTCGGGGACCGGGACTGAATTTTAACACGTTTTTATGATGAGTCGGACAAAACCTTAACTCGAGCTCAGATTTTTGATGTCCCCATACACCAACTAACACGTATAACAAATGATGGGTCGATTATAATTTGGGTTTTTCGGGCCGGATTCTAGGGTGGCTCGGGGACCGGGACTGAATTTTAACACGTTTTTATGATGAGTCGGACAAAACCTTAACTCGAGCTCAGATTTTTGATGTCCCCATACACCAACTAACACGTATAACAAATGATGGGTCGATTATAATTTGGGTTTTTCGGGCCGGATTCTAGGGTGCCTCGGGGACCGGGACTGAATTTTAACACGTTTTTATGATGCGTCGGACAAAATCTTAACTCGAGCTCAGATTTTTGATGTCCCAATACCCCAACTAACACGTATAACAAATGATGGGTTGATTATAATTTTGGTTTTTCGGGCCGGATTCTAGGGTGCCTCGGGGACCGGGACTGAATTTTAAGACGTTTTTATGATGCGTCAGACAAAACCTTAACTCGAGCTAAGGTTTTAGATGTCCCCATACCGCAACTAACACGTATAACAAATGATGGGTCGATTATAATTTGGGTTTTTCGGGACGGATTCTAGGGTGCCTTGGGGACCGGGACTGAATTTTAACACGTTTTTATGATGCGTCGGACAAAACCTTAACTCGAGCTCAGATTTTTGACGTCCAATTACCCCAACTAACACGTTTTACAAATGATGGGTCGTTTAAATTTTGGGTTTTTCAGGCCGGATTCTAGGGTGCCTCGGCGACCGGGACTGAATTGGAACACGTTTTTTTGATGCGTCGGACAAGACTTTAACTCGAGCTCAGATTTTTGGATTTCCCAATATCACGACTAACACGTATAACAAATGATGGGTCGTTTATAATTTGGGTTTTTCGGGCCGGATTCAAGGGTGTCTCGGGGACCGGGACTGAATTTTAACACGTTTTTATGATGCGTCGGACAAAACCTTAACTCGAGCTCAGATTTTTGATGTCCCAATACCCCAACTAACACGTATAACAAATGATGGGTCGTTTAAATTTTGGGTTTTTCTGGCCGGATTCTACGGTGCCTCGGGGACTGGGACTGAATTTTAACACGTTTTTTTGATGCGTTGGAAAAGACTTCAACTCGTGCTCAGATTTTTGGATGTCCTAATACCCCGACTAACATGTTTAACAAAAGATGGGACGTTTAAATTTTGTGTTTTTCGGGCCGGATTCGAGGCTGCCTCGGGGAACGGGGCAGAATTTTAACAAGTGTTTTTTGATGCGTTGGACAAAACTTTAACAAGAGCACAGATTTTTGGATGTCCCAATATCACGACTAACACGTATAACAAATGATGGGTCGATTATAATTTGGGTTTTTCGGGTTGGATTCTAGGGTGCCTCGGGGACCGGGACTGAATTTTAACACGTTTTTATGATGCGTCGGACAAAATCTTAACTCGAGCTCAGATTTTTGATGTCCCAATACCCCAACTAACACGTATAACAAATGATGGGTCGATTATAATTTTGGTTTTTCGGGCCGGATTCTAGGGTGTCTCGCGGATCGGGACTGAATTTTACGACGTTTTTATGATGCGTCGGACAAAACCTTAACTCGAGCTAAGATTTTAGATGTCCCCATACCCCAACTAACACGTATACCAAATGATGGGTCGATTATAATTTGGGTTTTTCGGGACGGATTCTAGGGTGCCTCGGGGACCCGGACTGAATTTTAACACGTTTTTATGATGCGTCGGACAAAACCTTAACTCGAGCTCAGATTTTTGATGTCCCAATACCCCAACTAACACGTATAACAAATGATGGGTCGTTTAAATTTTGGGTTTTTCGGGCCGAATTCTACGGTGCCTCGGGGACCGGGACTGAATTTTAACACGTTTTTATGATGCGTCGGACAAAATCTTAACTCGAGCTCAGATTTTTGATGTCCCCATACCCCAACTAACACGTATAACAAATGATGGGTCGATTATAATTTGGGTTTTTCGGGCCGGATTCTAGGGTGCCTCGGGGACCGGGACTGAATTTTAACACGTTTTTATGATGCGTCGGACAAAATCTTAACTCGAGCTCAAATTTTTGATGTCCCAATACCCCAACTAACACGTATAACAAATGATGGGTCGATTATAATTTTGGTTTTTCGGGCCGGATTCTAGGGTGCGTCGGGGACCAGGACTGAATTTTAAGACATTTTTATGATGCGTCGGACAAAACCTTAACTCGAGCTCAGATTTTTGATGTCCCCATACCCCAACTAACACGTATATCAAATGATGGGTCGATTATAATTTTTGTTTTTCGGGCCGGATTCTAGGGTGCCTCGGGGACCGGGACTGAATTTTAAGACGTTTTTATGATGCGTCGGACAAAACCTTAACTCGAGCTCAGATTTTTGATGTCCCCATACCCCAACTACACTTATAACAAATGATGGGTCGATTATAATTTGGGTTTTTCGGGCCGGATTCTAGGGTGCCTCGGGGACCGAGACTGAATTTTAACACGTTTCTATGATGCGTCGGACAAAACCTTAACTCGAGCTCAGATTTTTGACGTCCAATTACCCCAACTAACACGTATAACAAATGATGGGTCGTTTAAATTTTGGGTTTTTCGGGCCGAATTCTACGGTGCCTCGGGGACCGGGACTGAATTTTAACACGTTTTTATGATGCGTCGGACAAAATCTTAACTCGAGCTCAGATTTTTGATGTCCCCATACCCCAACTAACACGTATAACAAATGATGGGTCGATTATAATTTGGGTTTTTCGGGCCGGATTCTAGGGTGCCTCGGGGACCGGGACTGAATTTTAACACGTTTTTATGATGCGTCGGACAAAATCTTAACTCGAGCTCAGATTTTTGATGTCCCAATACCCCAACTAACACGTATAACAAATGATGGGTCGATTATAATTTTGGTTTTTCGGGCCGGATCCTAGGGTGCCTCGGGGACCGGGACTGAATTTTAAGATGTTTATATGATTCGTCGGACAAAACCTTAACTCGAGCTCAGATTTTTGATGTCCCCATACCCCAACTAACACGTATAACAAATGATGGGTCGATTATAATTTTGGTTTTTCGGGCCGGATTCTAGGGTGCCTCGGGGACTGGGACTGAATTTTAAGACGTTTTTATGATGCGTCAGACAAAACCTTAACTCAAGCTCAGATTTTTGATGTCCCCATACCCCAACTACATGTATAACAAATGATGGGTCGATTATAATTTGGGTTTTTCGGGCCGGATTCTAGGGTGCCTCGGGGACCGGGACTGAATTTTAACACGTTTTTATGATGCGTCGGACAAAACCTTAACTCGAGCTCAGATTTTTGACGTCCAATTACCCCAACTAACACGTATAACAAATGATGGGTCGTTTAAATTTTGGGTTTCTCGGGCCGTATTCTAGGGTGCCTCGGGGAATGAATTTGAACACGTTTTTTTGATGCGTCGGACAAGACTTTAACTCGAGCTCAGATTTTTGATGTCCCCATACCCCAACTAAAACGTATAAGAAATGATGGGTCGATTATAATTTGGGTTTTTCGGGCCGGATTCTTGGGTGCCTCGGGGACAGGGACTGAATTTTAACACGTTTTTATGATGCGTCGGATAAAACCTTAACTCGAGCTCAGATTTTTGACGTCCAATTACCCCAACTAACACGTATAACAAATGATGGGTCGTTTAAATTTTGGGTTTCTCGAGCCGGATTCTAGGGTGCCTCGGGGACCGGGACTGAATTTGAACACGTTTTTTTGATGCGTTGGACAAGACTTTAACTGGAGCTCAGAGTTTTGATGTCCCCATACCCTAACTAAAACGTATAACAAATGATGGGTCGATTATAATTTGGGTTATTCGGGCCGGATTCTAGGGTGCCTCGGGGACCAGGACGGAATTTTAACACGTTTTTATGATGCGTCGGACAAAACCTTAACTCGAGCTCAGATTTTTGATGTCCCAATACCCCAACTAACACGTATAACAAATGATGGGTCGTTTAAATTTTTGGTTTTTCGGGCCGAATTCTACGGTGCCTCGGGGACCGGGACTGAATTTTAACACGTTTTTATGATGCGTCGGACAAAACATTAACTCGAGCTCAGATTTTTGATGTCCCAATACCCCAACTAACACGTATAACAAATGATGGGTCGTTTAAATTTTTGGTTTTTCGGGCCGAATTCTACGGTGCCTCGGGGACCGGGACTGAATTTTAACACGTTTTTATGATGCGTCGGACAAAACCTTAACTCGAGCTCAGATTTTTGATGTCCCAATACCCCAACTAACACGTATAACAAATGATGGGTCGTTTATATTTTGGGTTTTTCGGGCTGGATTCTACGGTGCCTCGGGGACCGGGACTGAATTTTAACACGTTTTTATGATGCGTCGGACAAAATCTTAACTCGAGCTCAGATTTTTGATGTCCCCATACCCCTACTAACACGTATAACAAATGATGGGTCGATTATAATTTGGGTTTTTCGGGCCGGATTCTAGGGTGGCTCGGGGACCGGGACTGAATTTTAACACGTTTTTATGATGAGTCGGACAAAACCTTAACTCGAGCTCAGATTTTTGATGTCCCCATACACCAACTAACACGTATAACAAATGATGGGTCGATTATAATTTGGGTTTTTCGGGCCGGATTCTAGGGTGGCTCGGGGACCGGGACTGAATTTTAACACGTTTTTATGATGAGTCGGACAAAACCTTAACTCGAGCTCAGATTTTTGATGTCCCCATACACCAACTAACACGTATAACAAATGATGGGTCGATTATAATTTGGGTTTTTCGGGCCGGATTCTAGGGTGGCTCGGGGACCGGGACTGAATTTTAACACGTTTTTATGATGAGTCGGACAAAACCTTAACTCGAGCTCAGATTTTTGATGTCCCCATACACCAACTAACACGTATAACAAATGATGGGTCGATTATAATTTGGGTTTTTCGGGCCGGATTCTAGGGTGCCTCGGGGACCGGGACTGAATTTTAACACGTTTTTATGATGCGTCGGACAAAATCTTAACTCGAGCTCAGATTTTTGATGTCCCAATACCCCAACTAACACGTATAACAAATGATGGGTTGATTATAATTTTGGTTTTTCGGGCCGGATTCTAGGGTGCCTCGGGGACCGGGACTGAATTTTAAGACGTTTTTATGATGCGTCAGACAAAACCTTACCTCGAGCTAAGGTTTTAGATGTCCCCATACCGCAACTAACACGTATAACAAATGATGGGTCGATTATAATTTGGGTTTTTCGGGACGGATTCTAGGGTGCCTTGGGGACCGGGACTGAATTTTAACACGTTTTTATGATGCGTCGGACAAAACCTTAACTCGAGCTCAGATTTTTGACGTCCAATTACCCCAACTAACACGTTTTACAAATGATGGGTCGTTTAAATTTTGGGTTTTTCAGGCCGGATTCTAGGGTGCCTCGGCGACCGGGACTGAATTGGAACACGTTTTTTTGATGCGTCGGACAAGACTTTAACTCGAGCTCAGATTTTTGGATTTCCCAATATCACGACTAACACGTATAACAAATGATGGGTCGTTTATAATTTGGGTTTTTCGGGCCGGATTCAAGGGTGTCTCGGGGACCGGGACTGAATTTTAACACGTTTTTATGATGCGTCGGACAAAACCTTAACTCGAGCTCAGATTTTTGATGTCCCAATACCCCAACTAACACGTATAACAAATGATGGGTCGTTTAAATTTTGGGTTTTTCTGGCCGGATTCTACGGTGCCTCGGGGACTGGGACTGAATTTTAACACGTTTTTTTGATGCGTTGGAAAAGACTTCAACTCGTGCTCAGATTTTTGGATGTCCTAATACCCCGACTAACATGTTTAACAAAAGATGGGACGTTTAAATTTTGTGTTTTTCGGGCCGGATTCGAGGCTGCCTCGGGGAACGGGGCAGAATTTTAACAAGTGTTTTTTGATGCGTTGGACAAAACTTTAACAAGAGCACAGATTTTTGGATGTCCCAATATCACGACTAACACGTATAACAAATGATGGGTCGATTATAATTTGGGTTTTTCGGGTTGGATTCTAGGGTGCCTCGGGGACCGGGACTGAATTTTAACACGTTTTTATGATGCGTCGGACAAAATCTTAACTCGAGCTCAGATTTTTGATGTCCCAATACCCCAACTAACACGTATAACAAATGATGGGTCGATTATAATTTTGGTTTTTCGGGCCGGATTCTAGGGTGTCTCGCGGATCGGGACTGAATTTTACGACGTTTTTATGATGCGTCGGACAAAACCTTAACTCGAGCTAAGATTTTAGATGTCCCCATACCCCAACTAACACGTATACCAAATGATGGGTCGATTATAATTTGGGTTTTTCGGGACGGATTCTAGGGTCCCTCGGGGACCGGGACTGAATTTTAACACGTTTTTATGATGCGTCGGACAAAAGCTTAACTCGAGCTCAGATTTTTGACATCCAATTACCCCAACTAACACGTATAACAAATGATGGGTCGTTTAAATTTTGGGTTTTTCGGGCCGGATTCTAGGGTGCCTCGGGGACCGGGATTGAATTTGAAAATGTTTTTTTGATGCGTCGGACAAAACTTTAACTCGAGCTCAGATTTTTGGATGTCCCAATATCACGACTAACACGTATAACAAATGATGGGTCGATTATAATTTGGGTTTTTCGGGCTGGATTCTAGGGTGCCTCGGGGACCGGGACTGAATTTTAACACGTTTTTATGATGCGTCGGACAAAATCTTAACTCGAGCTCAGATTTTTGATGTCCCAATACCCCAACTAACACGTATAACAAATGATGGGTCGATTATAATTTTGGTTTTTCGGGCCGGATTCTAGGGTGTCTCGCGGATCGGGACTGAATTTTACGACGTTTTTATGATGCGTCGGACAAAACCTTAACTCGAGCTAAGATTTTAGATGTCCCCATACCCCAACTAACACGTATACCAAATGATGGGTCGATTATAATTTGGGTTTTTCGGGACGGATTCTAGGGTCCCTCGGGGACCGGGACTGAATTTTAACACGTTTTTATGATGCGTCGGACAAAAGCTTAACTCGAGCTCAGATTTTTGACATCCAATTACCCCAACTAACACGTATAACAAATGATGGGTCGTTTAAATTTTGGGTTTTTCGGGCCGGATTCTAGGGTGCCTCGGGGACCGGGATTGAATTTGAAAATGTTTTTTTGATGCGTCGGACAAAACTTTAACTCGAGCTCAGATTTTTGGATGTCCCAATATCACGACTAACACGTATAACAAATGATGGGTCGATTATAATTTGGGTTTTTCGGGCTGGATTCTAGGGTGCCTCGGGGACCGGGACTGAATTTTAACACGTTTTTATGATGCGTCGGACAAAATCTTAACTCGAGCTCAGATTTTTGATGTCCCAATACCCCAACTAACACGTATAACAAATGATGGGTCGATTATAATTTTGGTTTTTCGGGCCGGATTCTAGGGTGCCTCGGGGACCGGGACTGAATTTTAAGACGTTTTTATGATGCGTCGGACAAAACCTTAACTCGAGGTCAGATTTTAGATGTCCCCATACCCCAACTAACACGTATAACAAATGATGGGTCGATTATAATTTGGGTTTTTCGGGACGAATTCTAGGGTGCCTCGGGGACCGGGACTGAATTTTAACACGTTTTTATGATGCGTCGGAAAAAATCTTAACTCGAGCTCAGATTTTTGACGTCCAATTACCCCAACTAACACGTATAACAAATGATGGGTCGTTTAAATTTTGGGTTTTTCGGGCCGGATTCTAGGGTGCCTCGGGGACCGGGACTGAATTTGAACACGTTTTTTTGATGCGTCGGACAAGACTTTAACTCGAGCTCAGATTTTTGGATGTCCCAATATCACGACTAACACGTATAACAAATGATGGGTCGTTTATAATTTGGGTTTTTCAGGCCGGATGCAAGGGTGCCTTGGGGACCGGGACTGAATTTTAACACGTTTTTATGATGCGTCGGACAAAACCTTAACTCGAGCTCAGATTTTTGATGTCCCAATACCCCAACTAACACGTATAACAAATGATGGGTCGTTTAAATTTTGGGTTTTTCAGGCCGGATTCTACGGTGCCTCGGGGACCGGGACTGAATTTTAACACGTTTTTATGATGCGTCGGACAAAATCTTAACTCGAGCTCAGATTTTTGATGTCCCCATACCCCAACTAACACGTATAACAAATGATGGGTCGATTATAATTTGAGTTTTTCGGGCCGGATTCGAGGGTGCCACGGGGACCGGGACTCAATTTTAACACAATTTTATGATGCGTCGGACAAAACCTTAACTCGAGCTCAGATTTTTATGTCCCCATACCCCAACTAACACGTATAACAAATGATGGGTCGTTTAAATTTTGGGTTTTTCGGGCCGGATTCTAGGGTGCCTCGGGGACCGGGACTGAATTTGAACACGTTTTTTTGATGTGTCGGACAAGACTTTAACTCGAGCTCAGATTTTTGGATGTCCCAATATCACGACTAACACGTATAACAAATGATGGGTCGTTTATAATTTGGGTTTTTCAAGCCGGATTCAAGGGTGACTCGGGGACCGGGACTAAATTTTAACACGTTTTTATGATGCGTCGGACAAAATCTTAACTCGAGCTCAGATTTTTGACTTCCAATTACCCCAACTAACACGTATAAAAAATGATGGGTGGTTTAAATTTTGGGTTTTTCGGGCCGGATTCTAGGGTGCCTCGGGGACCGGGACTGAATTTGAACACGTTTTTTTGATGCGTCGGACAAGACTTTAACTCGAGCTCAGATTTTTGGATGTCCCAATATCACGACTAACACGTAGAACAAATGATGTGTCTTTTATAATTTGGGTTTTACGGGCCGGATTCAAGGGGGCCTCGGGGACCCGGACTGAATTTTAACACGTTTTTATGATGCGTCGGACAAAACCTTAACTCGAGCTCAGATTTTTGATGTCCCAATACCCCAACTAACACGTATAACAAATGATGGGTCGTTTAAATTTTGGGTTTTTCGGGCCGAATTCTACGGTGCCTCGGGGACCGGGACTGAATTTTAACACGTTTTTATGATGCGTCGGACAAAATCTTAACTCGAGCTCAGATTTTTGATGTCCCCATACCCCAACTAACACGTATAACAAATGATGGGTCGATTATAATTTGGGTTTTTCGGGCCGGATTCTAGGGTGCCTCGGGGACCGGGACTGAATTTTAACACGTTTTTATGATGCGTCGGACAAAATCTTAACTCGAGCTCAAATTTTTGATGTCCCAATACCCCAACTAACACGTATAACAAATGATGGGTCGATTATAATTTTGGTTTTTCGGGCCGGATTCTAGGGTGCCTCGGGGACCGGGACTGAATTTTAAGACGTTTTTATGATGCGTCGGACAAAACCTTAACTCGAGCTCAGATTTTTGATGTCCCCATACCCCAACTAACACGTATATCAAATGATGGGTCGATTATAATTTTTGTTTTTCGGGCCGGATTCTAGGGTGCCTCGGGGACCGGGACTGAATTTTAAGACGTTTTTATGATGCGTCGGACAAAACCTTAACTCGAGCTCAGATTTTTGATGTCCCCATACCCCAACTACACGTATAACAAATGATGGGTCGATTATAATTTGGGTTTTTCGGGCCTGATTCTAGGGTGCCTCGGGGACCGAGACTGAATTTTAACACGTTTCTATGATGCGTCGGACAAAACCTTAACTCGAGCTCAGATTTTTGACGTCCAATTACCCCAACTAACACGTATAACAAATGATGGGTCGTTTAAATTTTGGGTTTTTCGGGCCGAATTCTACGGTGCCTCGGGGACCGGGACTGAATTTTCACACGTTTTTATGATGCGTCGGACAAAATCTTAACTCGAGCTCAGATTTTTGATGTCCCCATACCCCAACTAACACGTATAACAAATGATGGGTCGATTATAATTTGGGTTTTTCGGGCCGGATTCTAGGGTGCCTCGGGGACCGGGACTGAATTTTAACACGTTTTTATGATGCGTCGGACAAAATCTTAACTCGAGCTCAAATTTTTGATGTCCCAATACCCCAACTAACACGTATAACAAATGATGGGTCGATTATAATTTTGGTTTTTCGGGCCGGATTCTAGGGTGCCTCGGGGACCGGGACTGAATTTTAAGACGTTTTTATGATGCGTCGGACAAAACCTTAACTCGAGCTCAGATTTTTGATGTCCCCATACCCCAACTAACACGTATATCAAATGATGGGTCGATTATAATTTTTGTTTTTCGGGCCGGATTCTAGGGTGCCTCGGGGACCGGGACTGAATTTTAAGACGTTTTTATGATGCGTCGGACAAAACCTTAACTCGAGCTCAGATTTTTGATGTCCCCATACCCCAACTACACGTATAACAAATGATGGGTCGATTATAATTTGGGTTTTTCGGGCCGGATTCTAGGGTGCCTCGGGGACCGAGACTGAATTTTAACACGTTTCTATGATGCGTCGGACAAAACCTTAACTCGAGCTCAGATTTTTGACGTCCAATTACCCCAACTAACACGTATAACAAATGATGGGTCGTTTAAATTTTGGGTTTTTCGGGCCGAATTCTACAGTGCCTCGGGGACCGGGACTGAATTTTAACACGTTTTTATGATGCGTCGGACAAAATCTTAACTCGAGCTCAGATTTTTGATGTCCCCATACCCCAACTAAAACGTATAACAAATGATGGGTCGATTATAATTGGGTTTTTTCGGGCCGGATTCTAGGGTGCCTCGGGGACCGGGACTGAATTTTAACACGTTTTTATGATGCGTCGGACAAAACCTTAACTCGAGCTAAGATTTTTGACGTCCAATTACCCCAACTAACACGTATAACAAATGATGGGTCGTTTAAATTTTGGGTTTCTCGGGTCGGATTCTAGGGTGCCTCGGGGACCGGGACAGAATTTGAACACGTTTTTTTGATGCGTCGGACAAGACTTTAACTCGAGCTCAGATTTTTTGATGTCCCAATATCACGACTAACACGTATCACAAATGATGGTTCGTTTATAATTTGGGTTTTTCGGGCCAGATTCGAGGGTGCCTCGGGGACCGGGACTGAATTTTAACACGTTTTTATGATGCGTCGGACAAAACCTTAACTCGAGCTCAGATATTTGATGTCCCAATACCCCAACTAACACGTATAACAAATGATGGGTCGTTTAAATTTTGGGTTTTTCGGGCCGGATTCTAGGTTACCTCGGGGACCGGGACTGAATTTTTACACGTTTTTTTGATGCGTCGGAAAAGACTTCAACTCGTGCTCAGATTTTTGGATGTCCCAATACCCCGACTAACATGTATAACAAAAGATGGGTCGTTTAAATTTTGTGTTTTTCGGGCCGGATTCTAGGCTGTCTCGGGGACCGGTAAAGAATTTTAACAAGTGTTTTTTGATGCGTTGGACAAAACTTTAACAAGAGCACAGATTTTTGGATGTCCCAATATCACGACTAACACGTATAACAAATGATGGGTCGATTACAATTTGGGTTTTTCGGGCCGGATTCTAGGGTGCCTCGGGGACCGGGACTGAATTTTAACACGTTTTTATGATGCGTCGGACAAAATCTTAACTCAAGCTCAGATTTTTGATGTCCCAATACCCGAACTAACACGTATAACAAATGATGGGTCGATTATAATTTTGGTTTTTCGGGCCGGATTCTAGGGTGCCTCGGGGACCGGGACTGAATTTTAAGACGTTTTTATGACGCGTCGGACAAAACCTTAACTCGAGCTCAGATTTTTGATGTCCCCATACACCAACTAAAACGTATAACAAATGATGGGTCGATTATAATTTGGGTTTTTCGGGCCGGATTCTAGGGTGCCTCGGGGACCGGGACTGAATTTTAACACGTTTTTATGATGTGTCGGACAAAACCTTAACTCTAGCTCAGATTTTTGACGTCCAATTACCCCAACTAACACGTATAACAAATGATGGGTCGTTTAAATTTTGGGTTTCTCGGGTCGGATTCTAGGGTGCCTCGGGGACCGGGACAGAATTTGAACACGTTTTTTTGATGCGTCGGACAAGACTTTAACTCGAGCTCAGATTTTTTGATGTCCCAATATCACGACTAACACGTATCACAAATGATGGTTCGTTTATAATTTGGGTTTTTCGGGCCAGATTCGAGGGTGCCTCGGGGACCGGGACTGAATTTTAACACGTTTTTATGATGCGTCGGACAAAACCTTAACTCGAGCTCAGATATTTGATGTCCCAATACCCCAACTAACACGTATAACAAATGATGGGTCGTTTAAATTTTGGGTTTTTCGGGCCGGATTCTAGGTTACCTCGGGGACCGGGACTGAATTTTTACACGTTTTTTTGATGCGTCGGAAAAGACTTCAACTCGTGCTCAGATTTTTGGATGTCCCAATACCCCGACTAACATGTATAACAAAAGATGGGTCGTTTAAATTTTGTGTTTTTCGGGCCGGATTCTAGGCTGTCTCGGGGACCGGTAAAGAATTTTAACAAGTGTTTTTTGATGCGTTGGACAAAACTTTAACAAGAGCACAGATTTTTGGATGTCCCAATATCACGACTAACACGTATAACAAATGATGGGTCGATTACAATTTGGGTTTTTCGGGCCGGATTCTAGGGTGCCTCGGGGACCGGGACTGAATTTTAACACGTTTTTATGATGCGTCGGACAAAATCTTAACTCAAGCTCAGATTTTTGATGTCCCAATACCCGAACTAACACGTATAACAAATGATGGGTCGATTATAATTTTGGTTTTTCGGGCCGGATTCTAGGGTGCCTCGGGGACCGGGACTGAATTTTAAGACGTTTTTATGACGCGTCGGACAAAACCTTAACTCGAGCTCAGATTTTTGATGTCCCCATACACCAACTAAAACGTATAATAAATGATGGGTCGATTATAATTTGGGTTTTTCGGGCCGGATTCTAGGGTGCCTCGGGGACCGGGACTGAATTTTAACACGTTTTTATGATGTGTCGGACAAAACCTTAACTCTAGCTCAGATTTTTGACGTCCAATTACCCCAACTAACACGTATAACAAATGATGGGTCGTTTAAATTTTGGGTTTTAAGGACCGGATTCTAGGGTGCCTCGGGGACCGGGACTGAATTTGAACACGTTTTTTTAATGCGTCGGACAAGACTTTAACTCGAGCTCAGATTTTTGGATGTCCCAATATCACGACTAACACGTAGAACAAATGATGGGTCTTTTATAATTTGGGTTTTTCGGGCCGGATTCAGGGGTGGCTCGGGGACCGGGACTGAATTTTTACACGTTTTTATGATGCGTCGGACAAAACCTTAACTCGAGCTCAGATTTTTGATGTCCCAATACCCCAACTAACACGTATAACAAATGATGGGTCGTTTAAATTTTGGGTTTTTCGGGCCGAATTCTACGGTGCCTCGGGGACCGGGACTGAATTTTAACACGTTTTTATGATGCGTCGGACAAAATCTTAACTCGAGCTCAGATTTTTGATGTCCCAATACCCCAACTAACACGTATAACAAATGATGGGTCGATTATAATTTTGGTTTTTCGGGCCGGATTCTAGGGTGCCTCGGGGACCGGGACTAAATTTTAAGACGTTTTTATGATGCGTCGGAAAAAACCTTAACTCGAGCTCAGATTTTTGATGTCCCCATACCCCAACTAAAACTTATAACAAATGATGGGTCGATTATAATTTGGGTTTTTTGGGCCGGATTCTAGGGTGCCTCGGGGACCTGGACTGAATTTTAAGACGTTTTGATGATGCGTCGGACAAAACCTTAACTCGAGCTCAGATTTTTGACGTCCAATTACCCCAACTAACACGTATAACAAATGATGGGTCGTTTAAATTTTGGGTTTCTCGGGCCGGATTCTAGGGTGCCTCGGGGACCGGGACTGAATTTGAACACGTTTTTTTGATGCGTCGGACAAGACTTTAACTCGAGCTGAGATTTTTGGATGTCCCAATATCACGACTAACACGTATAACAAATGATGGTTCGTTTATAATTTCTCTTTTTCGGGCCGTATTCAAGGGTGCCTCGGGGACCGGGACTGAATTTTAACACGTTTTTATGATGCGTCGGAAAAAACCTTAACTCGAGCTCAGATTTTTGATGTCCCAATACCCCAACTAACACGTATAACAAATGATGGGTCGTTTAAATTTTGGGTTTTTCGGGCCGGATTCTACGGTGCCTCGGGGACCAGGACTGAATTTTAACACGTTTTTATGATGCGTCGGACAAAATCTTAACTCGAGCTCAGATTTTTGATGTCCCCATACCCCAACTAACACGTATAACAAATGATGGGTTGATTATAATTTCGGTTTTTCAGGCCGGATTCTAGGGTGCCTCGGGGACCGGGACTGAATTTTAACACGTTTTTTTGATTTGTCGGAAAAGATTTCAACTCGTGCTCAGATTTTTGAATGTCCCAATACCCCGACTAACATGTATAACAAAAGACGGGTCGTTTAAATTTTGTGTTTTTCGGGCCAGATTCTAGGTTGTCTCGGGGACCGGTGCAGAATTTTAACAAGTGTTTTTTGATGCGTTGGACAAAACTTTAACTAGAGCACAGATTTTTGGATGTCCCAATATCACGACTAACACGTATAACAAATGATGGGTCGATTACAATTTGGGTTTTTCGGGTCGAATTCTACGGTGCCTCGGGGACCGGGACTGAATTTTAACACGTTTTTATGATGCGTCGGACAAAATCTTAACTCGAGCTCAGATTTTTGATGTCCCCATACCCCAACTAACACGTATAACAAATGATGGGTCGATTATAATTTGGGTTTTTCGGGCCGGATTCTAGGGTGCCTCGGGGACCGGGACTGAATTTTAACACGTTTTTATGATGCGTCGGACAAAATCTTAACTCGAGCTCAGATTTTTGATGTCCCCATACCCCAACTAACACGTAGAACAAATGATGGGTCTTTTATAATTTGGCTTTTTCGGGCCGGATTCAAGGGTGCCTCGGGTACCGGGACTGAATTTTAACACGTTTTTATGATGCGTCGGACAAAACCTTAACTCGAGCTCAGATTTTTGATGTCCCAATACCCCAACTAACACGTATAACAAATGATGGGTCGTTTAAATTTTGGGTTTTTCGGGCCGGATTCTAGGTTACCTCGGGGACCGGGACTGAATTTTTACACGTTTTTTTGATGCGTCGGAAAAGACTTCAACTCGTGCTCAGATTTTTGGATGTCCCAATACCCCGACTAACATGTATAACAAAAGATGGGTCGTTTAAATTTTGTGTTTTTCGGGCCGGATTCTAGGCTGTCTCGGGGACTGGTACAGAATTTTAACAAGTGTTTTTTGATGCGTTGGACAAAACTTTAACAAGAGCACAGATTTTTGGATGTCCCAATATCACGACTAACACGTATAACAAATGATGGGTCGATTACAATTTGGGTTTTTCGGGCCGGATTCTAGGGTGCCTCGGGGACCGGGACTGAATATTAACACGTTTTTATGATGCGTCGGACAAAATCTTAACTCGAGCTCAGATTTTTGATGTCCCAATACCCCAACTAACACGTATAACAAATGATGGGTCGATTATAATTTTGGTTTTTCGGGCCGGATTCTAGGGTGCCTCGGGGACCGGGACTGAATTTTAAGACGTTTTTATGACGCGTCGGACAAAACCTTAACTCGAGCTCAGATTTTTGATGTCCCCATACACCAACTAAAACGTATAATAAATGATGGGTCGATTATAATTTGGGTTTTTCGGGCCGGATTCTAGGGTGCCTCGAGGACCGGGACTGAATTTTAACACGTTTTTATGATGCGTCGGACAAAACCTTAACTCGAGCTCAGACTTTTGACGTCCAATTACCCCAACTAACACGTATAACAAATGATGGGTCGTTTAAATTTTGGGTTTCTCGGGCCGGATTCTAGGGTGCCTCGGGGACCGGGACTGAATTTGAACACGTTTTTTTGATGCGTCGGACAAGACTTTAACTCGAGCTCAGATTTTTGATGTCCCCATATCCCAACTAAAACGTATAACAAATGATGGGTCGATTATAATTTGGGTTTTTCGGGCCAGATTCTAGGGTGCCTCGGGGACCGGGACTGAATTTTAACACGTTTTTATGATGCATCGGACAAAACCTTAACTCGAGCTTAGATTTTTGACGTCCAATTACCCCAACTAACACGTATAACAAATGATGGGTCGTTTGAATTTTGGGTTTCCCGGGCCGGATTCTAGGGTGCCTCGGGGACCGGGACTGAATTTGAACACGTTTTTTTGATGCGTCGGACAAAACCTTAACTCGAGCTCAGATTTTTGATGTCCCAATACCCCAACTAACACGTATAACAAATGATGGGTCGTTTTAATTTTGGGTTTTTCGGGCCGGATTCTACGGTGCCTCGGGGACCGGGACTGAATTTTAACACGTTTTTATGATGCGTCGGACAAAACCTTAACTCGATCTCAGATTTGTGATGTCCCAATACCCCAACTAACACGTATAACAAATCATGGGTCATTTAAATTTTGGGTTTTTCGGGCCGGATTCTAGGTTACCTCAGGTACCGGGACTGAATTTTTACACGTTTTTTTGATGCGTCGGAAAAGACTTCAACTCGTGCTCAGATTTTTGGATGTCCCAATACCCCGACTAACATGTATAACAAAAGATGGGTCGTTTAAATTTTGTGTTTTTCGGGCCGGATTCTATGCCGGCTCGGGGACCGGTGCAGAATTTTAACAAGTGTTTTTTGATGCGTTGGACAAAACTTTAACAAGAGCACAGATTTTTGGATGTCCCAATATCACGACTAACACGTATAACAAATGATGGGTCGATTACAATTTGGGTTTTTCGGGCCGGATTCTAGGGTGCCTCGGGGACCGGGACTGAATTTTAACACGTTTTTATGATGCGTCGGAAAAAATCTTAACTCGAGCTCAGATTTTTGATGTCCCAATACCCCAACTAACACGTATAACAAATGATGGGTCGATTATAATTTTTGTTTTTCGGGCCGGATTCTAGGGTGCCTCGGGTTCCGGGACTGAATTTTAAGACGTTTTTATGATGCGTCGGACAAAACCTTAACTCGAGCTCAGATTTTTGATGTCCCCATACCCCAACTAAAACGTATAACAAATGATGGGTCGATTATAATTTGGGTTTTTCGGGCCGGATTCTAGGGTGCCTCGGGGACCGGGACTGAATTTTAAGACGTTTTTATGACGCGTCGGACAAAACCTTAACTCGAGCTCAGATTTTTGATGTCCCCATACACCAACTAAAACGTATAATAAATGATGGGTCGATTATAATTTGGGTTTTTCGGGCCGGATTCTAGGGTGCCTCGAGGACCGGGACTGAATTTTAACACGTTTTTATGATGCGTCGGACAAAACCTTAACTCGAGCTCAGACTTTTGACGTCCAATTACCCCAACTAACACGTATAACAAATGATGGGTCGTTTAAATTTTGGGTTTCTCGGGCCGGATTCTAGGGTGCCTCGGGGACCGGGACTGAATTTGAACACGTTTTTTTGATGCGTCGGACAAGACTTTAACTCGAGCTCAGATTTTTTGATGTCCCAATATCACGACTAACACGTATAACAAATGATGGTTCGTTTAGAATTTGGGTTTTTCGGGCCGGATTCGAGGGTGCCTCGGGGACCGGGACTGAATTTTAACACGTTTTTATGATGCGTCGGACAAAACCTTAACTCGAGCTCAGATTTTTGATGTCCCAATACCCCAACTAACACGTATAACAAATGATGGGTCGTTTTAATTTTGGGATTTTCGGGCCGGATTCTACGGTGCCTCGGGGACCGGGACTGAATTTTAACACGTTTTTATGATGCGTCGGACAAAACCTTAACTCGATCTCAGATTTTTGATGTCCCAATACCCCAACTAACACGTATAACAAATGATGGGTCATTTAAATTTTGGGTTTTTCGGGCCGGATGCTAGGTTACCTCAGGGACCGGGACTGAATTTTTACACGTTTTTTTGATGCGTCGGAAAAGACTTCAACTCGTGCTCAGATTTTTGGATGTCCCAATACCCCGACTAACATGTATAACAAAAGATGGGTCGTTTAAATTTTGTGTTTTTCAGGCCGGATTCTAAGCTGGCTCGGGGACCGGTGCAGAATTTTAACAAGTGTTTTCTGTTGCGTTGGACAAAACTTTAACAAGAGCACAGATTTTTGGATGTCCCAATATCACGACTAACACGTATAACAAATGATGGGTCGATTACAATTTGCGTTTTTCGGGCCGAATTCTAGGGTGCCTCGGGGACCGGGACTGAATTTTAACACGTTTTTATGATGCGTCGGAAAAAATCTTAACTCGAGCTCAGATTTTTGATGTCCCAATACCCCAACTAACACGTATAACAAATGATGGGTCGATTATAATTTTTGTTTTTCGGGCCGGATTCTAGGGTGCCTCGGGGACCGGGACTGAATTTTAACACGTTTTTTGATGCGTCGGACAAAACCTTAACTCGAGCTCAGATTTTTGACGTCAGATTACCCCAACTACCACGTATAACAAATGATGGGTCGTTTAAATTTTGGGTCTCGGGCCGGATTCTAGGGTGCCTCGGGGACCGGGACTGAATTTGAACACGTTTTTTTGATGCGTCGGACAAGACTTTAACTCGAGCTCAGATTTTTGATGTCCCCATACCCCAACTAAAACGTATAACAAATGATGGGTCGATTATAATTTGGGTTTTTCGGGCCGGATTCTAGGGTGCCTCGGGGACCGGGACTGAATTTTAACACGTTTTTATGATGCGTCCGACAAAACCTTAACTCGAGCTCAGATTTTTGACGTCCAATTACCCCAACTAACACGTATAACAAATGATGAGTCGTTTGAATTTTGGGTTTCTCGAGCCGGATTCTAGGGTGCCTCGGGGACCGGGACTGAATTTGAACAAGTTTTTTTGATGCGTCGGACAAGACTTTAACTCGAGCTCAGATTTTTTGATGTCCCAATATCACGACTAACACGTATAACAAATGATGGTTCGTTTAGAATTTGGGTTTTTCGGGCCGGATTCGAGGGTGCCTCGGGGACCGGGACTGAATTTTAACACGTTTTTATGATGCGTCGGACAAAACCTTAACTCGAGCTCAGATTTTTGATGTCCCAATACCCCAACTAACACGTATAACAAATGATGGGTCGTTTTAATTTTGGGTTTTTCGGGCCGGATTCTAGGTTACCTCGGGGACCGGGACTGAATTTTTACACGTTTTTTTGATGCGTCGGAAAAGACTTCAACTCGTGCTCAGATTTTTGGATGTCCCAATACCCCGACTAACATGTATAACAAAAGATGGGTCGTTTAAATTTTGTGTTTTTCGGGCCGGATTCTAGGCTGCCTCGGGGACCGGTGCAGAATTTTAACAAGTGTTTTTTGATGCGTTGGACAAAATTTTAACAAGAGCACAGATTTTTGGATTTCCCAATATCACGACTAACACGTATAACAAATGATGGGTCGATTACAATTTGGGTTTTTCGGGCCGGATTCTAGGGTGCCTCGGGGACCGGGACTGAATTTTAACACGTTTTTATGATGCGTAAGACAAAATCTTAACTCGAGCTCAGATTTTTGATGTCCCAATACCCAAACTAACACGTATAACAAATGATGGGTCGATTATAATTTTGGTTTTTCGGGCCGGATTCTACGGTGCCTCGCGGACCAGGACTGAATTTTAAGACGTTTTTATGATGCGTCGGACAAAACCTTAACTCGAGCTCAGATTTTTGATGTCCCCATACCCCAACGAAAACGTATAACAAATGATGGGTCGATTATAATTTGGGTTTTTCGGGCCGGATTCTAGGGTGCCTCGGGGACCGGGACTGAACTTTAACACGTTTTTATGATGCGTCGGACAAAACCTTAACTCGAGCTCAGATTTTTCACGTCCAATTACCCCAACTAACACGTATAACAAATGATGGGTCGTTTAAATTTTGGGTTTCTCGGGCCGGATTCTAGGGTGCCTCGGGGACCGGGACTGAATTTGAACACGTTTTTTTGATGCGTCGGACAAGACTTTAACTCGAGCTCAGATTTTTGATGTCCCCATACCCCAAGTAAAACGTATAACAAATGATGGGTCGATTATAATTTGGGTTTTTCGGGCCGGATTCTAGGGTGCCTCGGGGACCGGGACTGAATTTTAACACGTTTTTATGATGCGTCGGACAAAACCTTAACTCGAGCTCAGATTTTTGACGTCCAATTACCCCAACTAACCTGTATAACAAATGATGGGTCGTTTAAATTTTGGGTTTCTCGGGCCGGATTCTACGGTGCCTCGGGGACCGGGACTGAATTTGAATACGTTTTTTTGATGCGTCGGACAAGACTTTAACTCGAGCTCAGATTTTTGGATGTCCCAATATCACGACTAACACGTATAACAAATGATGGTTCGTTTATAATTTGGGTTTTTCGGGCCGGATTCAAGGGTGCCTCGGGGACCGGGACTGAATTTTAACACGCTTTTATGATGCGTCGGACAAAACCTTAACTCGAGCTCAGATTTTTGATGTCCCAATACCCCAACTAACACGTATAACAAATGATGGCTCGTTTAAATTTTGGGTTTTTCGGGCCGGATTCTAGGTTACCTCGGGGACCGGGACTGAATTTTTACACGTTTTTTTGATGCGTCGGAAAAGACTTCAACTCGTGCTCAGATTTTTGGATGTCCCAATACCCCGACTAACATGTATAACAAAAGATGGGTCGTTTAAATTTTGTGTTTTTCGGGCCGGATTCTGGGCTGCCTCGGGGACCGATGCAGAATTTTAACAAGTGTTTTTTGATGCGTTGGACAAAAATTTAACAAGAGCACAGATTTATGGATGTCCCAATATCACGACTAACACGTATAACAAATGATGGGTCGATTACAATTTGGGTTTTTCGGGCCGGATTCTAGGGTGCCTCGGGGACCGGGACTGAATTTTAACACGTTTTTATGATGCGTCGGACAAAATCTTAACTCGAGCTCCAATTTTTGATGTCCCAACACCCCAACTAACACGTATAACAACTGATGGGTCGATTATAATTTTGGTATTTCGGGCCGGATTCTAGGGTGCCTCGGGGACCGGGACTGAATTTTAAGACGTTTTTATGATGCGTCGGACAAAACCTTAACTCGAGCTCAGATTTTTGATGTCCCCATACCCCAACTAAAACGTATAACAAATGATGGGTCGATTATAATTTGGGTTTTTCGGGCCGGATTCTAGGGTGCCTCGGGGACCGGGACTGAATTTGAACACGTTTTTTTGATGCGTCGGACAAGACTTTAATTCGAGCTCAGATTTTTGGATGTCCCAATATCACGACTAACATGTATAACAAATGATGGTTCGTTTATAATTTGGGTTTTTCGGGCCGGATTCAAGGGTGCCTCGGGGACCGGGACTGAATTTTAACACGTTTTTATGATGCGTCGGACAAAACCTTAACTCGAGCTCAGATTTTTGATGTCCCAATACCCCAACTAACTTGTATAACAAATGATGGCTCGTTTAAATTTTGGGTTTTTCGGGCCGGGTTCTAGGTTACCTCGGGGACCGGGACTGAATTTTTACACGTTTTTTTGATGCGTCGGAAAAGACTTCAACTCTTGCTCAGATTTTTGGATGTCCCAATACCCCGACTAACATGTATAACAAAAGATGGGTCGTTTAAATTTTGTGTTTTTCGGGCCGGATTCTAGGCTGCCTCGGGGACCGGTGCAGAATTTTAACAAGTGTTTTTTGATGCGTTGGACAAAACTTTAACAAGAGCACAGATTTTTGGATGTCCCAATATCACGACTAACACGTATAACAAATGATGTGTCGATTACAATTTGGGTTTTTCGGGCCGGATTCTAGGGTGCCTCGGGGACCGGGACTGAATTTTAACACGTTTTTATGATGCGTCGGAAAAAATCTTAACTCGAGCTCAGATTTTTGATGTCCCAATACCCCAACTAACACGTATAACAAATGATGGGTCGATTATAATTTTTATTTTTCGGGCCGGATTCTAGGGTGCCTCGGGTTCCGGGACTGAATTTTAAGACGTTTTTATGATGCGTCGGACAAAACCTTAACTCGAGCTCAGATTTTTGATGTCCCCATACCCCAACTAAAACGTATGACAAATGATGGGTCGATTATAATTTGGGTTTTTCGGGCCGGATTCTAGGGTGCCTCGGGGACCGGGACTGAATTTTAACACGTTTTTTGATGCGTCGGACAAAACCTTAACTCGAGCTCAGATTTTTGACGTCAGATTACCCCAACTACCACGTATAACAAATGATGGGTCGTTTAAATTTTGGGTCTCGGGCCGGATTCTAGGGTGCCTCGGGGACCGGGACTGAATTTGAACACGTTTTTTTGATGCGTCGGACAAGACTTTAACTCGAGCTCAGATTTTTGATGTCCCCATACCCCAACTAAAACGTATAACAAATGATGGGTCGATTATAATTTGGGTTTTTCGGGCCGGATTCTAGGGTGCCTCGGGGACCGGGACTGAATTTTAACACGTTTTTATGATGTGTCGGACAAAACCTTAACTCTAGCTCAGATTTTTGACGTCCAATTACCCCAACTAACACGTATAACAAATGATGGGTCGTTTGAATTTTGGGTTTCTCGAGCCGGATTCTAGGGTGCCTCGGGGACCGGGACTGAATTTGAACACGTTTTTTTGATGCGTCGGACAAGACTTTAACTCGAGCTCAGATTTTTTGATGTCCCAATATCTCGACTAACACGTATAACAAATGATGGTTCGTTTAGAATTTGGGTTTTTCGGGCCTGATTCGAGGGTGCCTCGGGGACCGGGACTGAATTTTAACACGTTTTTATGATGCGTCGGACAAAACCTTAACTCGAGCTCAGATTTTTGATGTCCCAATACCCCAACTAACACGTATAACAAATGATGGGTCGTTTAAATTTTGGGTTTCTCGGGCCGGATTCTAGGTTACCTCGGGGACCGGGACTGAATTTTTACACGTTTTTTTGATGCGTCGGAAAAGACTTCAACTCGTGCTCAGATTTTTGGATGTCCCAATACCCCGACTAACATGTATAACAAAAGATGGGTCGTTTAAATTTTGTGTTTTTCGGGCCGGATTCTAGGCTGCCTCGGGGACCGGTGCAGAATTTTAACAAGTGTTTTTTGATGCGTTGGACAAAACTTTAACAAGAGCACAGATTTTTGGATTTCCCAATATCACGACTAACACGTATAACAAATGATGGGTCGATTACAATTTGGGTTTTTCGGGCCGGATTCTAGGGTGCCTCGGGGACCGGGACTGAATTTTAACACGTTTTTATGATGCGTAAGACAAAATCTTAACTCGAGCTCAGATTTTTGATGTCCCAATACCCAAACTAAAACGTATAACAAATGATGGGTCGATTATAATTTTGGTTTTTCGGGCCGGATTCTACGGTGCCTCGGGGACCAGGACTGAATTTTAAGACGTTTTTATGATGCGTCGGACAAAACCTTAACTGGAGCTCAGATTTTTGATGTCCCCATACCCCAACTAAAACGTATAACAAATGATGGGTCGATTATAATTTGGGTTTTTCGGGCCGGATTCTAGGGTGCCTCGGGGACCGGGACTGAATTTTAACACGTTTTTATGATGCGTCGGACAAAACCTTAACTCGAGCTCAGATTTTTGACGTCCAATTACCCCAACTAACACGTATAACAAATGATGGGTCGTTTAAATTTTGGGTTTCTCGGGCCGGATTCTAGGGTGCCTCGGGGACCGGGACTGAATTTGAACACGTTTTTTTGATGCGTCGGACAAGACTTTAACTCGAGCTCAGATTTTTGATGTCCCCATACCCCAAGTAAAACGTATAACAAATGATGGGTCGATTATAATTTGGGTTTTTCGGGCCGGATTCTAGGGTGCCTCGGGGACCGGGACTGAATTTTAACACGTTTTTATGATGCGTCGGACAAAACCTTAACTCGAGCTCAGATTTTTGATGTCCCAATACCCCAACTAACTTGTATAACAAATGATGGCTCGTTTAAATTTTGGGTTTTTCGGGCCGGGTTCTAGGTTACCTCGGGGACCGGGACTGAATTTTTACACGTTTTTTTGATGCGTCGGAAAAGACTTCAACTCTTGCTCAGATTTTTGGATGTCCCAATACCCCGACTAACATGTATAACAAAAGATGGGTCGTTTAAATTTTGTGTTTTTCGGGCCGGATTCTAGGCTGCCTCGGGGACCGGTGCAGAATTTTAACAAGTGTTTTTTGATGCGTTGGACAAAACTTTAACAAGAGCACAGATTTTTGGATGTCCCAATATCACGACTAACACGTATAACAAATGATGTGTCGATTACAATTTGGGTTTTTCGGGCCGGATTCTAGGGTGCCTCGGGGACCGGGACTGAATTTTAACACGTTTTTATGATGCGTCGGAAAAAATCTTAACTCGAGCTCAGATTTTTGATGTCCCAATACCCCAACTAACACGTATAACAAATGATGGGTCGATTATAATTTTTATTTTTCGGGCCGGATTCTAGGGTGCCTCGGGTTCCGGGACTGAATTTTAAGACGTTTTTATGATGCGTCGGACAAAACCTTAACTCGAGCTCAGATTTTTGATGTCCCCATACCCCAACTAAAACGTATGACAAATGATGGGTCGATTATAATTTGGGTTTTTCGGGCCGGATTCTAGGGTGCCTCGGGGACCGGGACTGAATTTTAACACGTTTTTTGATGCGTCGGACAAAACCTTAACTCGAGCTCAGATTTTTGACGTCAGATTACCCCAACTACCACGTATAACAAATGATGGGTCGTTTAAATTTTGGGTCTCGGGCCGGATTCTAGGGTGCCTCGGGGACCGGGACTGAATTTGAACACGTTTTTTTGATGCGTCGGACAAGACTTTAACTCGAGCTCAGATTTTTGATGTCCCCATACCCCAACTAAAACGTATAACAAATGATGGGTCGATTATAATTTGGGTTTTTCGGGCCGGATTCTAGGGTGCCTCGGGGACCGGGACTGAATTTTAACACGTTTTTATGATGTGTCGGACAAAACCTTAACTCTAGCTCAGATTTTTGACGTCCAATTACCCCAACTAACACGTATAACAAATGATGGGTCGTTTGAATTTTGGGTTTCTCGAGCCGGATTCTAGGGTGCCTCGGGGACCGGGACTGAATTTGAACACGTTTTTTTGATGCGTCGGACAAGACTTTAACTCGAGCTCAGATTTTTTGATGTCCCAATATCTCGACTAACACGTATAACAAATGATGGTTCGTTTAGAATTTGGGTTTTTCGGGCCTGATTCGAGGGTGCCTCGGGGACCGGGACTGAATTTTAACACGTTTTTATGATGCGTCGGACAAAACCTTAACTCGAGCTCAGATTTTTGATGTCCCAATACCCCAACTAACACGTATAACAAATGATGGGTCGTTTAAATTTTGGGTTTCTCGGGCCGGATTCTAGGTTACCTCGGGGACCGGGACTGAATTTTTACACGTTTTTTTGATGCGTCGGAAAAGACTTCAACTCGTGCTCAGATTTTTGGATGTCCCAATACCCCGACTAACATGTATAACAAAAGATGGGTCGTTTAAATTTTGTGTTTTTCGGGCCGGATTCTAGGCTGCCTCGGGGACCGGTGCAGAATTTTAACAAGTGTTTTTTGATGCGTTGGACAAAACTTTAACAAGAGCACAGATTTTTGGATTTCCCAATATCACGACTAACACGTATAACAAATGATGGGTCGATTACAATTTGGGTTTTTCGGGCCGGATTCTAGGGTGCCTCGGGGACCGGGACTGAATTTTAACACGTTTTTATGATGCGTAAGACAAAATCTTAACTCGAGCTCAGATTTTTGATGTCCCAATACCCAAACTAAAACGTATAACAAATGATGGGTCGATTATAATTTTGGTTTTTCGGGCCGGATTCTACGGTGCCTCGGGGACCAGGACTGAATTTTAAGACGTTTTTATGATGCGTCGGACAAAACCTTAACTGGAGCTCAGATTTTTGATGTCCCCATACCCCAACTAAAACGTATAACAAATGATGGGTCGATTATAATTTGGGTTTTTCGGGCCGGATTCTAGGGTGCCTCGGGGACCGGGACTGAATTTTAACACGTTTTTATGATGCGTCGGACAAAACCTTAACTCGAGCTCAGATTTTTGACGTCCAATTACCCCAACTAACACGTATAACAAATGATGGGTCGTTTAAATTTTGGGTTTCTCGGGCCGGATTCTAGGGTGCCTCGGGGACCGGGACTGAATTTGAACACGTTTTTTTGATGCGTCGGACAAGACTTTAACTCGAGCTCAGATTTTTGATGTCCCCATACCCCAAGTAAAACGTATAACAAATGATGGGTCGATTATAATTTGGGTTTTTCGGGCCGGATTCTAGGGTGCCTCGGGGACCGGGACTGAATTTTAACACGTTTTTATGATGCGTCGGACAAAACCTTAACTCGAGCTCAGATTTTTGATGTCCCAATACCCCAACTAACTTGTATAACAAATGATGGCTCGTTTAAATTTTGGGTTTTTCGGGCCGGGTTCTAGGTTACCTCGGGGACCGGGACTGAATTTTTACACGTTTTTTTGATGCGTCGGAAAAGACTTCAACTCTTGCTCAGATTTTTGGATGTCCCAATACCCCGACTAACATGTATAACAAAAGATGGGTCGTTTAAATTTTGTGTTTTTCGGGCCGGATTCTAGGCTGCCTCGGGGACCGGTGCAGAATTTTAACAAGTGTTTTTTGATGCGTTGGACAAAACTTTAACAAGAGCACAGATTTTTGGATGTCCCAATATCACGACTAACACGTATAACAAATGATGTGTCGATTACAATTTGGGTTTTTCGGGCCGGATTCTAGGGTGCCTCGGGGACCGGGACTGAATTTTAACACGTTTTTATGATGCGTCGGAAAAAATCTTAACTCGAGCTCAGATTTTTGATGTCCCAATACCCCAACTAACACGTATAACAAATGATGGGTCGATTATAATTTTTATTTTTCGGGCCGGATTCTAGGGTGCCTCGGGTTCCGGGACTGAATTTTAAGACGTTTTTATGATGCGTCGGACAAAACCTTAACTCGAGCTCAGATTTTTGATGTCCCCATACCCCAACTAAAACGTATGACAAATGATGGGTCGATTATAATTTGGGTTTTTCGGGCCGGATTCTAGGGTGCCTCGGGGACCGGGACTGAATTTTAACACGTTTTTTGATGCGTCGGACAAAACCTTAACTCGAGCTCAGATTTTTGACGTCAGATTACCCCAACTACCACGTATAACAAATGATGGGTCGTTTAAATTTTGGGTCTCGGGCCGGATTCTAGGGTGCCTCGGGGACCGGGACTGAATTTGAACACGTTTTTTTGATGCGTCGGACAAGACTTTAACTCGAGCTCAGATTTTTGATGTCCCCATACCCCAACTAAAACGTATAACAAATGATGGGTCGATTATAATTTGGGTTTTTCGGGCCGGATTCTAGGGTGCCTCGGGGACCGGGACTGAATTTTAACACGTTTTTATGATGTGTCGGACAAAACCTTAACTCTAGCTCAGATTTTTGACGTCCAATTACCCCAACTAACACGTATAACAAATGATGGGTCGTTTGAATTTTGGGTTTCTCGAGCCGGATTCTAGGGTGCCTCGGGGACCGGGACTGAATTTGAACACGTTTTTTTGATGCGTCGGACAAGACTTTAACTCGAGCTCAGATTTTTTGATGTCCCAATATCTCGACTAACACGTATAACAAATGATGGTTCGTTTAGAATTTGGGTTTTTCGGGCCTGATTCGAGGGTGCCTCGGGGACCGGGACTGAATTTTAACACGTTTTTATGATGCGTCGGACAAAACCTTAACTCGAGCTCAGATTTTTGATGTCCCAATACCCCAACTAACACGTATAACAAATGATGGGTCGTTTAAATTTTGGGTTTCTCGGGCCGGATTCTAGGTTACCTCGGGGACCGGGACTGAATTTTTACACGTTTTTTTGATGCGTCGGAAAAGACTTCAACTCGTGCTCAGATTTTTGGATGTCCCAATACCCCGACTAACATGTATAACAAAAGATGGGTCGTTTAAATTTTGTGTTTTTCGGGCCGGATTCTAGGCTGCCTCGGGGACCGGTGCAGAATTTTAACAAGTGTTTTTTGATGCGTTGGACAAAACTTTAACAAGAGCACAGATTTTTGGATTTCCCAATATCACGACTAACACGTATAACAAATGAATGGTCGATTACAATTTGGGTTTTTCGGGCCGGATTCTAGGGTGCCTCGGGGACCGGGACTGAATTTTAACACGTTTTTATGATGCGTAAGACAAAATCTTAACTCGAGCTCAGATTTTTGATGTCCCAATACCCAAACTAAAACGTATAACAAATGATGGGTCGATTATAATTTTGGTTTTTCGGGCCGGATTCTACGGTGCCTCGGGGACCAGGACTGAATTTTAAGACGTTTTTATGATGCGTCGGACAAAACCTTAACTGGAGCTCAGATTTTTGATGTCCCCATACCCCAACTAAAACGTATAACAAATGATAGGTCGATTATAATTTGGGTTTTTCGGGCCGGATTCTAGGGTGCCTCGGGGACCGGGACTGAATTTTAACACGTTTTTATGATGCGTCGGACAAAACCTTAACTCGAGCTCAGATTTTTGACGTCCAATTACCCCAACTAACACGTATAACAAATGATGGGTCGTTTAAATTTTGGGTTTCTCGGGCCGGATTCTAGGGTGCCTCGGGGACCGGGACTGAATTTGAACACGTTTTTTTGATGCGTCGGACAAGACTTTAACTCGAGCTCAGATTTTTGATGTCCCCATACCCCAAGTAAAACGTATAACAAATGATGGGTCGATTATAATTTGGGTTTTTCGGGCCGGATTCTAGGGTGCCTCGGGGACCGGGACTGAATTTTAACACGTTTTTATGATGCGTCGGACAAAACCTTAACTCGAGCTCAGATTTTTGACGTCCAATTACCCCAACTAACACGTATAACAAATGATGGGTCGTTTAAATTTTGGGTTTCTCGGGCCGGATTCTACGGTGCCTCGGGGACCGGGACTGAATTTGAATACGTTTTTTTGATGCGTCGGACAAGACTTTAACTCGAGCTCAGATTTTTGGATGTCCCAATATCACGACTAACACGTATAACAAATGATGGTTCGTTTATAATTTGGGTTTTTCGGGCCGGATTCAAGGGTGCCTCGGGGACCGGGACTGAATTTTAACACGTTTTTATGATGCGTCGGACAAAACGTTAACTCGAGCTCAGATTTTTGATGTCCCAATACCCCAACTAACACGTATAACAAATGATGGCTCGTTTAAATTTTGGGTTTTTCGGGCCGGATTCTAGGTTACCTCGGGGACCGGGACTGAATTTTTACACGTTTTTTTGATGCGTCGGAAAAGACTTCAACTCGTGCTCAGATTTTTGGATGTCCCAATACCCCGACTAACATGTATAACAAAAGATGGGTCGTTTAAATTTTGTGTTTTTCGGGCCGGATTCTAGGCTGCCTCGGAGACCGGTGCAGAATTTTAACAAGTGTTTTTTGATGCGTTGGACAAAACTTTAACAAGAGCACAGATTTTTGAATGTCCCAATATCACGACTAACACGTATAACAAATGATGGGTCGATTACAATTTGGGTTTTTCGGGCCGGATTCTAGGTTGCCTCGGGGACCGGGACTGAATTTTAACACGTTTTTATGATGCGTCGGACAAAATCTTAACTCGAGCTCCGATTTTTGATGTCCCAACACCCCAACTAACACGTATAACACCTGATGGGTCGATTATAATTTTGGTATTTCGGGACGGATTCTAGGGTGCCTCGGGGACCGGGACTGAATTTTAAGACGTTTTTATGATGCGTCGGACAAAACCTTAACTCGAGCTCAGATTTTTGATGTCCCCATACCCCAACTAAAACGTATAACAAATGATGGGTCGATTATAATTTGGGTTTTTCGGGCCGGATTCTAGGGTGCCTCGGGGACCGGGACTGAATTTGAACACGTTTTTTTGATGCGTCGGACAAGACTTTAACTCGAGCTCAGATTTTTGGATGTCCCAATATCACGACTAACATGTATAACAAATGATGGTTCGTTTATAATTTGGGTTTTTCGGGCCGGATTCAAGGGTGCCTCGGGGACCGGGACTGAATTTTAACACGTTTTTATGATGCGTCGGACAAAACCTTAACTCGAGCTCAGATTTTTGATGTCCCAATACCCTCACTAACTCGTATAACAAATGATGGCTCGTTTAAATTTTGGGTTTTTCGGGCCGGATTCTAGGTTACCTCGGGGACCGGGAGTGAATTTTTACACGTTTTTTTGATGCGTCGGAAAAGACTTCAACTCTTGCTCAGATTTTTGGATGTCCCAATACCCCGACTAACATGTATAACAAAAGATGGGTCGTTTAAATTTTGTGTTTTTCGGGCCGGATTCTAGGCTGCCTCGGGGACCGGTGCAGAATTTTAACAAGTGTTTTTTGATGCGTTGGACAAAACTTTAACAAGAGCACAGATTTTTGGATGTCCCAATATCACGACTAACACGCATAGTAAATGATGGGTCGATTACAATTTGGGTTTTTCGGGCCGGATTCTAGGCTGCCTCGGGGACCGGGACTGAATTTGAACACGTTTTTTTGATTCGTCGGACAAGACTTTAACTCGAGCTCAGATTTTTGGATGTCCCAATACACGACTAACACGTATAACAAATGATGGTTCGTTTATAATTTGGGTTTTCCGGGCCGGATTCAAGGGTGCCTCGTGGACCGGGACTGAATTTTAACACGTTTTTATGATGCGTCGGACAAAACCTTAACTCGAGCTCAGATTTTTGATGTCCCAATACCCCAACTAACACGTATAACAAATGATGGGTCGTTTAAATTTTTGGTTTTTCGGGCCGGATTCTAGGTTACCTCGGGGACCGGGACTGAATTTTTACACGTTTTTTTGATGCGTCGGAAAAGACTTCAACTCGTGCTCAGATTTTTGGATGTCCCAATACCCTGACTAACATGTATAACAAAAGATGGGTCGTTTAAATTTTGTGTTTTTCGGGCCGGATTCTAGGCTGCCTCGGGGACCGGTGCAGAATTTTAACAGGTGTTTTTTGTTGCGTTGGACAAAACTTTAACAAGAGCACAGATTTTTGGATGTCCGAATATCACGACTAACACGTATAACAAATGATGGGTCGATTACAATTTGGGTTTTTCGGGCCGGATTCTAGGGTGCCTCGGGGACCGGGACTGAATTTTAACACGTTTTTATGATGCGTCGGACAAAATCTTAACTCGAGCTCAGATTTTTGATGTCCCAATACCCCAACTAACACGTATAACAAATGATGGGTCGATTATAATTTTGGTTTTTCGGGCCGGATTCTAGGGTGCCTCGGGGACCGGGACTGAATTTCAAGACGTTTTTATGATGCGTCGGACAAAACCTTAACTCGAGCTCAGATTTTTGATGTCCCCATACCCCAACTAAAACGTATAACAAATGATGGGTCGATTATAATTTGGGTTTTTCGGGCCGGATTCTAGGGTGCCTCGGGGACCGGGACTGAATTTTAACACGTTTATATGATGCGTCGGACAAAACCTTAACTCGAGCTCAGATTTTTGACGTCCAATTACCCCAACTAACACGTATAACAAATGATGGGTCGTTTAAATTTTGGGTTTCTCGGGCCGGATTCTACGGTGCCTCGGGGACCGGGACTGAATTTGAACACGTTTTTTTGATGCGTCGGACAAGACTTTAACTCGAGCTCAGATTTTTGGATGTCCCAATATCACGACTAACACGTATAACAAATGATGGTTCGTTTATAATTTGGGTTTTTCGGGCCGGATTCAAGGGTGCCTCGGGGTCCGGGACTGAATTTTAACACGTTTTTATGATGCGTCGGACAAAACCTTAACTCGAGCTCAGATTTTTGATGTCCCAATACCCCAACTAACACGTATAACAAATGATGGCTCGTTTAAATTTTGGGTTTTTCGGGCCGGATTCTAGGTTACCTCGGGGACCGGGACTGAATTTTTACACGTTTTTTTGATGCGTCGGAAAAGACTTCAACTCGTGCTCAGATTTTTGGATGTCCCAATACCCTGACTAACATGTATAACAAAAGATGGGTCGTTTAAATTTTGTGTTTTTCGGGCCGGATTCTAGGCTGCCTCGGGGACCGGTGCAGAATTTTAACAAGTGTTTTTTGATGCGTTGGACAAAACTTTAACAAGAGCACAGATTTTTGGATGTCCCAATATCACGACTAACACGCATAGTAAATGATGGGTCGATTACAATTTGGGTTTTTCGGGCCGGATTCTAGGCTGCCTCGGGGACCGGGACTGAATTTGAACACGTTTTTTTGATTCGTCGGACAAGACTTTAACTCGAGCTCAGATTTTTGGATGTCCCAATACACGACTAACACGTATAACAAATGATGGTTCGTTTATAATTTGGGTTTTCCGGGCCGGATTCAAGGGTGCCTCGTGGACCGGGACTGAATTTTAACACGTTTTTATGATGCGTCGGACAAAACCTTAACTCGAGCTCAGATTTTTGATGTCCCAATACCCCAACTAACACGTATAACAAATGATGGGTCGTTTAAATTTTTGGTTTTTCGGGCCGGATTCTAGGTTACCTCGGGGACCGGGACTGAATTTTTACACGTTTTTTTGATGCGTCGGAAAAGACTTCAACTCGTGCTCAGATTTTTGGATGTCCCAATACCCTGACTAACATGTATAACAAAAGATGGGTCGTTTAAATTTTGTGTTTTTCGGGCCGGATTCTAGGCTGCCTCGGGGACCGGTGCAGAATTTTAACAGGTGTTTTTTGTTGCGTTGGACAAAACTTTAACAAGAGCACAGATTTTTGGATGTCCGAATATCACGACTAACACGTATAACAAATGATGGGTCGATTACAATTTGGGTTTTTCGGGCCGGATTCTAGGGTGCCTCGGGGACCGGGACTGAATTTTAACACGTTTTTATGATGCGTCGGACAAAATCTTAACTCGAGCTCAGATTTTTGATGTCCCAATACCCCAACTAACACGTATAACAAATGATGGGTCGATTATAATTTTGGTTTTTCGGGCCGGATTCTAGGGTGCCTCGGGGACCGGGACTGAATTTCAAGACGTTTTTATGATGCGTCGGACAAAACCTTAACTCGAGCTCAGATTTTTGATGTCCCCATACCCCAACTAAAACGTATAACAAATGATGGGTCGATTATAATTTGGGTTTTTCGGGCCGGATTCTAGGGTGCCTCGGGGACCGGGACTGAATTTTAACACGTTTATATGATGCGTCGGACAAAACCTTAACTCGAGCTCAGATTTTTGACGTCCAATTACCCCAACTAACACGTATAACAAATGATGGGTCGTTTAAATTTTGGGTTTCTCGGGCCGGATTCTACGGTGCCTCGGGGACCGGGACTGAATTTGAACACGTTTTTTTGATGCGTCGGACAAGACTTTAACTCGAGCTCAGATTTTTGGATGTCCCAATATCACGACTAACACGTATAACAAATGATGGTTCGTTTATAATTTGGGTTTTTCGGGCCGGATTCAAGGGTGCCTCGGGGTCCGGGACTGAATTTTAACACGTTTTTATGATGCGTCGGACAAAACCTTAACTCGAGCTCAGATTTTTGATGTCCCAATACCCCAACTAACACGTATAACAAATGATGGCTCGTTTAAATTTTGGGTTTTTCGGGCCGGATTCTAGGTTACCTCCGGGACCGGGACTGAATTTTTACACGTTTTTTTGATGCGTCGGAAAAGACTTCAACTCGTGCTCAGATTTTTGGATGTCCCAATACCCCGACTAACATGTATAACAAAAGATGGTTCGTTTAAATTTTGGGTTTTTCGGGCCGGATTCTAGGCCGTCTCGGGGACCGGTGCAGAATTTTAACAAGTGTTTTTTGATGCGTTGGACAAAACTTTAACAAGAGCACAGATTTTTGGATGTCCGAATATCACGACTAACACGTATAACAAATGATGGGTCGATTACAATTTGGGTTTTTCGGGCCGGATTCTAGGGTGCCTCGGGGACCGGGACTGAATTTTAACACGTTTTTATGATGCGTCGGACAAAATCTTAACTCGAGCTCAGATTTTTGATGTCCCAATACCCCAACTAACACGTATAACAAATGATGGGTCATTTAAATTTTGGGTTTTTCGGGCCGGATTCTACGGTGCCTCGGGGACCGGGATTGAATTTTAACACGTTTTTATGATGCGTCGGACAAAATCTTAACTCGAGCTCACATTTTTGATGTCCCCATACCCCAACTAACACGTATAACAAATGATGGGTCGATTATAATTTGGATTTTTCGTGCCGGATTCTAGGGTGCCTCGGGGACCGGGACTGAATTTTAACACGTTTTTTTGATGCGTCGGAAAAGACTTCAACTCGTGCTCAGATTTTTGGAAGCCCCAATACCCCGACTAACATGTATAACAAAAGAGGGGTCGTTTAAATTTTGTGTTTTTCGGGCCGGGTTCTAGGCTGTCTCGGGGACCGGTGCAGAATTTTAACAAGTGTTTTTTGATGCGTTGGACAAAACTTTAACAAGAGCACATATTTTTGGATGTCCGAATATCATGACTAACACGTATAACAAATGATGGGTCGATTACAATTTGGGTTTTTCGGGCCGGATTCTAGGGTGCCTCGGGGACCGGGACTGAATTATAACACGTTTTTATGATGCGTCGGACAAAATCTTAACTCGAGCTCAGATTTTTGATGTCCCAATACCCCAACTAACACGTATAACAAATGATGGGTCGTTTAAATTTTGGGTTTTTCGGGCCGGATTCTACGGTGCCTCGGGGACCGGGATTGAATTTTAACACGTTTTTATGATGCGTCGGACAAAATCTTAACTCGAGCTCAGATTTTTGATGTCCCAATACCCCAACTAACACGTATAACAAATGATGGGTCGATTATAATTTTGGTATTTCGGGCCGGATTCTAGGGTGCCTCGGGGACCGGGACTGAATTTTAAGACGTTTTTATGATGCGTCGGACAAAACCTTAACTCGAGCTCAGATTTTTGATGTCCGCATACCCCAACTAAAACGTATAACAAATGATGGGTCGATTATAATTTGGGTTTTTCGGGCCGGATTCTAGGGTGCCTCGGGAACTGGGACTGAATTTTAACACGTTTTTATGATGCGTCGGACAAAATCTTAACTCGAGCACAGATTTTTGGATGTCCCAATATCACGACTAACACGTATAGCAAATGATGGGTCAATTATAATTTGGGTTTTTCGGGCCGGATTCTAGGGTGCCTCGGGGACCGGGACTGAATTTTAACACGTTTTTATGATGCGTCGGACAAAATCGATTATAATTTGGGTTTTTCGGGCCGGATTCTAGGGTGCCTCGGGGACCGGGACTGAATTTTAACACGTTTTTATGATGCGTCGGACAAAACCATAACTCGAGCTCTGATTTTTGACGTCCAATTACCCGAACTAACACGTATAACAAATGATGGGTCGTTTAAATTTTGGGTTTCTCGGGCCGGATTCTAGGGTGCCTCGGGGACCGGGACTGAATTTTAACACGTTTTTATGATGCGTCGGACAAAATCTTAACTCGAGCTCAGATTTTTGATGTCCCCATACCCCAACTAACACGTATAACAAATGATGGGTCGATTATAATTTGGGTTTTTCGGGCCGGATTCTAGGGTGCCTCGGGGACCGAGACTGAATTTTAACACGTTTTTATGATGCGTCGGACAAAACCTTAACTCGAGCTCAAATTTTTGACGTCCAATTACCCCAACTAACACGTATAACAAATGATGGGTCGTTTAAATTTTGGGTTTCTCGAGCCGGATTCTAGGGTGCCTCGGGGACCGGGACTGAATTTGAACACGTTTTTTTGATGCGTCGGACAAGACTTTAACTGGAGCTCAGATTTTTTGATGTCCCAATATCACGACTAACACGTATCACAAATGATGGTTCGTTTAGAATTTGGGTTTTTCGGGCCGGATTCGAGGGTGCCTCGGGGACCGGGACTGAATTTTAACACGTTTTTATGATGCGTCGGACAAAACCTTAACTCGAGCTCAGATTTTTGATGTCCCAATACCCCAACTAACACGTATAACAAATGATGGGTCGTTTAAATTTTGGGTTTTTCGGGCCGGATTCTAGGTTACCTCGGGGACCGGGACTGAATTTTTACACGTTTTTTTGATGCGTCGGAAAAGACTTCAACTCGTGCTCAGATTTTTGGATGTCCCAATACCCCGACTAACATGTATAACAAAAGATGGGTCGTTTAAATTTTGTGTTTTTCGGGCCGGATTCTAGGCTGCCTCGGGGACCGGTGCAGAATTTTAACAGGTGTTTTTTGATGCGTTGGACAAAACTTTAACAAGAGCATAGATTTTTGGATGTCCGAATATCACGACTAACACGTATAACAAATGATGGGTCGATTACAATTTGGGTTTTTCGGGCCGGATTCTAGGGTGCCTCGGGGACCGGGACTGAATTTTAACACGTTTTTATGATGCGTCGGACAAAATCTTAACTCGAGCTCAGATTTTCGATGTCCCAATACCCCAACTAACACGTATAACAAATGATGGGTCGATTATAATTTTGGTTTTTCGGGCCGGATTCTAGGGTGCCTCGGGGACCGGGACTGAATTTCAAGACGTTTTTATGATGCGTCGGACAAAACCTTAACTCGAGCTCAGATTTTTGATGTCCCCATACCCCAACTAAAACGTATAACAAATGATGGGTCGATTATAATTTGGGTTTGTCGGGCCGGATTCTAGGGTGCCTCGGGGACCGGGACTGAATTTTAACACGTTTATATGATGCGTCGGACAAAACCTTAACTCGAGCTCAGATTTTTGACGTCCAATTACCCCAACTAACACGTATAACAAATGATGGGTCGTTTAAATTTTGGGTTTCTCGGGCCGGATTCTACGGTGCCTCGGGGACCGGGACTGAATTTGAACACGTTTTTTTGATGCGTCGGACAAGACTTTAACTCGAGCTCAGATTTTTGGATGTCCCAATATCACGACTAACACGTATAACAAATGATGGTTCGTTTATAATTTGGGTTTTTCGGGCCGGATTCAAGGGTGCCTCGGGGTCCGGGACTGAATTTTAACACGTTTTTATGATGCGTCGGACAAAACCTTAACTCGAGCTCAGATTTTTGATGTCCCAATACCCCAACTAACACGTATAACAAATGATGGCTCGTTTAAATTTTGGGTTTTTCGGGCCGGATTCTAGGTTACCTCCGGGACCGGGACTGAATTTTTACACGTTTTTTTGATGCGTCGGAAAAGACTTCAACTCGTGCTCAGATTTTTGGATGTCCCAATACCCCGACTAACATGTATAACAAAAGATGGGTCGTTTAAATTTTGGGTTTTTCGGGCCGGATTCTAGGCCGTCTCGGGGACCGGTGCAGAATTTTAACAAGTGTTTTTTGATGCGTTGGACAAAACTTTAACAAGAGCACAGATTTTTGGATGTCCGAATATCACGACTAACACGTATAACAAATGATGGGTCGATTACAATTTGGGTTTTTCGGGCCGGATTCTAGGGTGCCTCGGGGACCGGGACTGAATTTTAACACGTTTTTATGATGCGTCGGACAAAATCTTAACTCGAGCTCAGATTTTTGATGTCCCAATACCCCAACTAACACGTATAACAAATGATGGGTCGTTTAAATTTTGGGTTTTTCGGGCCGGATTCTACGGTGCCTCGGGGACCGGGATTGAATTTTAACACGTTTTTATGATGCGTCGGACAAAATCTTAACTCGAGCTCACATTTTTGATGTCCCCATACCCCAACTAACACGTATAACAAATGATGGGTCGATTATAATTTGGATTTTTCGTGCCGGATTCTAGGGTGCCTCGGGGACCGGGACTGAATTTTAACACGTTTTTTTGATGCGTCGGAAAAGACTTCAACTCGTGCTCAGATTTTTGGAAGCCCCAATACCCCGACTAACATGTATAACAAAAGAGGGGTCGTTTAAATTTTGTGTTTTTCGGGCCGGGTTCTAGGCTGTCTCGGGGACCGGTGCAGAATTTTAACAAGTGTTTTTTGATGCGTTGGACAAAACTTTAACAAGAGCACAGATTTTTGGATGTCCGAATATCACGACTAACACGTATAACAAATGATGGGTCGATTACAATTTGGGTTTTTCGGGCCGGATTCTAGGGTGCCTCGGGGACCGGGACTGAATTATAACACGTTTTTATGATGCGTCGGACAAAATCTTAACTCGAGCTCAGATTTTTGATGTCCCAATACCCCAACTAACACGTATAACAAATGATGGGTCGTTTAAATTTTGGGTTTTTCGGGCCGGATTCTACGGTGCCTCGGGGACCGGGACTGAATTTTAAGACGTTTTTATGATGCGTCGGACAAAACCTTAACTCGAGCTCAGATTTTTGATGTCCGCATACCCCAACTAAAACGTATAACAAATGATGGGTCGATTATAATTTGGGTTTTTCGGGCCGGATTCTAGGGTGCCTCGGGAACTGGGACTGAATTTTAACACGTTTTTATGATGCGTCGGACAAAATCTTAACTCGAGCACAGATTTTTGGATGTCCCAATATCACGACTAACACGTATAGCAAATGATGGGTCAATTATAATTTGGGTTTTTCGGGCCGGATTCTAGGGTGCCTCGGGGACCGGGACTGAATTTTAACACGTTTTTATGATGCGTCGGACAAAATCGATTATAATTTGGGTTTTTCGGGCCGGATTCTAGGGTGCCTCGGGGACCGGGACTGAATTTTAACACGTTTTTATGATGCGTCGGACAAAACCATAACTCGAGCTCTGATTTTTGACGTCCAATTACCCGAACTAACACGTATAACAAATGATGGGTCGTTTAAATTTTGTGTTTCTCGGGCCGGATTCTAGGGTGCCTCGGGGACCGGGACTGAATTTTAACACGTTTTTATGATGCGTCGGACAAAATCTTAACTCGAGCTCAGATTTTTGATGTCCCCATACCCCAACTAACACGTATAACAAATGATGGGTCGATTATAATTTGGGTTTTTCGGGCCGGATTCTAGGGTGCCTCGGGGACCGAGACTGAATTTTAACACGTTTTTATGATGCGTCGGACAAAACCTTAACTCGAGCTCAAATTTTTGACGTCCAATTACCCCAACTAACACGTATAACAAATGATGGGTCGTTTAAATTTTGGGTTTCTCGAGCCGGATTCTAGGGTGCCTCGGGGACCGGGACTGAATTTGAACACGTTTTTTTGATGCGTCGGACAAGACTTTAACTGGAGCTCAGATTTTTTGATGTCCCAATATCACGACTAACACGTATAACAAATGATGGTTCGTTTAGAATTTGGGTTTTTCGGGCCGGATTCGAGGGTGCCTCGGGGACCGGGACTGAATTTTAACACGTTTTTATGATGCGTCGGACAAAACCTTAACTCGAGCTCAGATTTTTGATGTCCCAATACCCCAACTAACACGTATAACAAATGATGGGTCGTTTAAATTTTGGGTTTTTCGGGCCGGATTCTAGGTTACCTCGGGGACCGGGACTGAATTTTTACACGTTTTTTTGATGCGTCGGAAAAGACTTCAACTCGTGCTCAGATTTTTGGATGTCCCAATACCCCGACTAACATGTATAACAAAAGATGGGTCGTTTAAATTTTGTGTTTTTCGGGCCGGATTCTAGGCTGCCTCGGGGACCGGTGCAGAATTTTAACAAGTGTTTTTTGATGCGTTGGACAAAACTTTAACAAGAGCACAGATTTTTGGATGTCCGAATATCACGACTAACACGTATAACAAATGATGGGTCGATTACAATTTGGGTTTTTCGGGCCGGATTCTAGGGTGCCTCGGGGACCGGGACTGAATTTTAACACGTTTTTATGATGCGTAAGACAAAATCTTAACTCGAGCTCAGATTTTTGATGTCCCAATACCCCAACTAACACGTATAACAAATGATGGGTCGATTATAATTTTGGTTTTTCGGGCCGGATTCTACGGTGCCTCGGGGACCAGGACTGAATTTTAAGACGTTTTTATGATGCGTCGGACAAAACCTTAACTCGAGCTCAGATTTTTGATGTCCCCATACCCCAACTAAAACGTATAACAAATGATGGGTCGATTATAATTTGGGTTTTTCGGGCCGGATTCTAGGGTGCCTCGGGGACCGGGACTGAATTTTAACACGTTTTTATGATGCGTCGGACAAAATCTTAACTCGAGCTCAGATTTTTGATGTCCCAATACCCCAACTAACACGTATAACAAATGATGGGTCGATTATAATTTTGGTTTTTCGGGCCGGATTCTACGGTGCATCGGGGACCGGGACTGAAGTTTAAGACGTTTTTATGATGCGTCGGACAAAACTTTAACTCGAGCTCAGATTTTTGGATGTCCCAATATCACGACTAACACGTAGAACAAATGATGGGTCGTTTATAATTTGGGTTTTTCGGGCCGGATTCAAGGGTGCCTCGGGGACCGGGACTGAATTTTCACACGTTTTTATGATGCGTCGGACAAAATCTTAACTCGAGCTCAGATTTTTGATGTCCCAATACCCCAACTAACACGTATAACAAATGATGGGTCGATTATAATTTTGGTTTTTCGGGCCGGATTCTAGGGTGCCTCGGGGACCGGGACTGAATTTTAGCACGTTTTTTTGATGCGTCGGAGAAGACTTTAACTCTAGCTCAGATTTTTGGATGTCCCAATATCACGACTAACACGTATAACAAATGATGGTTCGTTTATAATTTGGGTTTTTTCGGGCCGGATTCAAGGGTGCCTCGGGGTCCGGGACTGAATTTTAACACGTTTTTATGATGCGTCGGACAATACCTTAACTCGAGCTCAGATTTTTGATGTCCCAATACCCCAACTAACACGTATAACAAATGATGGCTCGTTTAAATTTTGGGTTTTTCGGGCCGGATTCTAGGTTACCTCGGGGACCGGGACTGAATTTTTACACGTTTTTTTGATGCGTCGGAAAAGACTTCAACTCGTGCTCAGATTTTTTGATGTCCCAATACCCCGACTAACATGTATAACAAAAGATGGGTCGTTTAAATTTTGGGTTTTTCGGGCCGGATTCTAGGCTGTCTCGGGGACCGGTGCAGAATTTTAACAAGTGTTTTTTGATGCGTTGGACAAAACTTTAACAAGAGCACAGATTTTTGGATGTCCGAATATCACGACTAACACGTATAACAAATGATGGGTCGATTACAATTTGGGTTTTTCGGGCCGGATTCTAGGGTGCCTCGGGGACCGGGACTGAATTTTAACACGTTTTTATGATGCGTCGGACAAAATCTTAACTCGAGCTCAGATTTTTGATGTCCAAATACCCCAACTAACACGTATAACAAATGATGGGTCGATTATAATTTTGGTTTTTCGGGCCGGATTCTAGGGTGCCTCGGGGACCGGGACTGAATTTTAAGACGTTTTTATGACGCGTCGGACAAAACCTTAACTCGGGCTCAGATTTTTGATGTCCCCATACACAAACTAAAACGTATAATAAATGATGGGTCGATTATAATTTGGGTTTTTCGGGCCGGATTCTAGGGTGCCTCGAGGACCGGGACTGAATTTTAACACGTTTTTATGATGCGTCGGACAAAACCTTAACTCGAACTCAGACTTTTGACGTCCAATTACCCCAACTAACACGTATAACAAATGATGGGTCGTTTAAATTTTGGGTTTCTCGGGCCGGATTCTAGGGTGCCTCGGGGACCGGGACTGAATTTGAACACGTTTTTTTGATGCGTCGGACAAAACCTTAACTCGAGCTCAGATTTTTGATGTCCCCATATCCCAACTAAAACGTATAACAAATGATGGGTCGATTATAATTTGGGTTTTTCGGGCCGGATTCTAGGGTGCCTCGGGGACCGGGACTGAATTTTAACACGTTTTTATGATGCATCGGACAAAACCTTAACTCGAGCTCAGATTTTTGACGTCCAATTACCCCAACTAACACGTATAACAAATGATGGGTCGTTTAAATTTTGGGTTTCTCGGGCCGGATTCTAGGGTGCCTCGGGGACCGGGACTGAATTTGAACACGTTTTTTTGATGCGTCGGACAAGACTTTAACTCGAGCTCAGATTTTTGGATGTCCCAATATCACGACTAACACGTATAACAAATGATGGTTCGTTTATAATTTGGGTTTTTCAGGCCGGATTCAAGGGTGCCTCGGGGACCGGGACTGAATTTTAACACGTTTTTATGATGCGTCGGACAAAACCTTAACTCGAGCTCAGATTTTTGATGTCCCAATACCCCAACTAACACGTATAACAAATGATGGGTCGTTTTAATTTTGGGTTTTTCGGGCCGGATTCTACGGTGCCTCGGGGACCGGGACTGAATTTTAACACGTTTTTATGATGCGTCGGACAAAACCTTAACTCGATCTCAGATTTTTGATGTCCCAATACCCCAACTAACACGTATAACAAATGATGGGTCATTTAAATTTTGGGTTTTTCAGGCCGGATTCTAGGTTACCTCAGGGACCGGGACTGAATTTTTACACGTTTTTTTGATGCGTCGGAAAAGACTTCAACTCGTGCTCAGATTTTTGGATGTCCCAATACCCCGACTAACATGTATAACAAAAGATGGGTCGTTTAAATTTTGTGTTTTTCGGGCCGGATTCTAGGCGGGCTCGGGGACCGGTGCAGAATTTTAACAAGTGTTTTTTGATGCGTTGGACAAAACTTTAACAAGAGCACAGATTTTTGGATGTCCCAATATCACAACTAACACGTATAACAAATGATGGGTCGATTACAATTTGGGTTTTTCGGGCCGGATTCTAGGGTGCCTCGGGGACCGGGACTGAATTTTAACACGTTTTTATGATGCGTCGGAAAAATTCTTAACTCGAGCTCAGATTTTTGATGTCCCAATACCCCAACTAACACGTATAACAAATGATGGGTCGATTATAATTTTGGTTTTTCGGGCCGGATTCTAGGGTGCCTCGGGTTCCAGGACTGAATTTTAAGACGTTTTTATGATGCGTCGGACAAAACCTTAACTCGAGCTCAGATTTTTTATGTCCCCATACCCCAACTAAAACGTATAACAAATGATGGGTCGATTATAATTTGGGTTTTTCGGGCCGGATTCTAGGGTGCCTCGGGGACCGGGACTGAATTTTAACACGTTTTTTGATGCGTCGGACAAAACCTTAACTCGAGCTCAGATTTTTGAAGTCCAATTACCCCAACTACCACGTATAACAAATGATGGGTCGTTTAAATTTTGGGTCTCGGGCCGGATTCTAGGGTGCCTCGGGGACCGGGACTGAATTTGAACACGTTTTTTTGATGCGTCGGACAAGACTTTAACTCGAGCTCAGTTTTTTGATGTCCCCATACCCCAACTAAAACGTATAACAAATGATGGGTCGATTATAATTTGGGTTTTTCGGGCCGGATTCTAGGGTGCCTCGGGGACCGGGACTGAATTTTAACACGTTTTTATGATGCGTCGGACAAAACCTTAACTCGAGCTCAGATTTTTGACGTCCAATTACCCCAACTAACACGTATAACAAATGATGGGTCGTTTAAATTTTGGGTTTCTCGAGTCGGATTCTAGGGTGCCTCGGGGACCGGGACTGAATTTGAACACGTTTTTTTGATGCGTCGGACAAGACTTTAACTCGAGCTCAGATTTTTTGATGTCCCAATATCACGACTAACACGTATAACAAATGATGGTTCGTTTAGAATTTGGGTTTTTCGGGCCGGATTCGAGGGTGCCTCGGGGACCGGGACTGAATTTTAACACGTTTTTATGATGCGTTGGACAAAACCTTAACTCGAGCTCAGATTTTTGATGTCCCAATACCCCAACTAACACGTATAACAAATGATGGGTCGTTTAAATTTTGGGTTTTTCGGGCCGGATTCTAGGTTACCTCGGGGACAGGGACTGAATTTTTACACGTTTTTTTGATGCGTCGGAAAAGACTTCAACTCGTGCTCAGATTTTTGGATGTCCCAATACCCCGACTAACATGTATAACAAAAGATGGGTCGTTTAAATTTTGTGTTTTTCGGGCCGGATTCTAGGCTGCCTCGGGGACCGGTGCAGAATTTTAACAAGTGTTTTTTGATGCGTTGGACAAAACTTTAACAAGAGCACAGATTTTTGGATGTCCGAATATCACAACTAACACGTATAACAAATGATGGGTCGATTACAATTTGGGTTTTTCAGGCCGGATTCTAGGGTGCCTCGGGGACCGGGACTGAATTTTAACACGTTTTTATGATGCGTAAGACAAAATCTTAACTCGAGCTCAGATTTTTGATGTCCCAATACCCCAACTAACACGTATAACAAATGATGGGTCGATTATAATTTTGGTTTTTCGGGCCGGATTCTACGGTGCCTCGGGGACCAGGACTGAATTTTAAGACGTTTTTATGATGCGTCGGACAAAACCTTAACTCGAGCTCAGATTTTTGATGTCCCCATACCCCAACTAAAACGTATAACAAATGATGGGTCGATTATAATTTGGGTTTTTCGGGCCGGATTCTAGGGTGCCTCGGGGACCGGGACTGAATTTTAACACGTTTTTATGATGCGTCGGACAAAACCTTAACTCGAGCTCAGATTTTTGACGTCCAATTACCCCAACTAACACGTATAACAAATGATGGGTCGTTTAAATTTTGGGTTTCTCGGGCCGGATTCTAGGGTGCCTCGGGGACCGGGACTGAATTTGAACACGTTTTTTTGATGCGTCGGACAAGACTTTAACTCGAGCTCAGATTTTTGGATGTCCCAATATCACGACTAACACGTATAACAAATGATGGTTCGTTTATAATTTGGGTTTTTCAGGCCGGATTCAAGGGTGCCTCGGGGACCGGGACTGAAGTTTAACACGTTTCTATGATGCGTCGGACAAAACCTTAACTCGAGCTCAGATTTTTGATGTCCCAATACCCCAACTAACACGTATAACAAATGATGGGTCGTTTTAATTTTGGGTTTTTCGGGCCGGATTCTACGGTGCCTCGGGGACCGGGACTGAATTTTAACACGTTTTTATGATGCGTCGGACAAAACCTTAACTCGATCTCAGATTTTTGATGTCCCAATACCCCAACTAACACGTATAACAAATGATGGGTCATTTAAATTTTGGGTTTTTCAGGCCGGATTCTAGGTTACCTCAGGGACCGGGACTGAATTTTTACACGTTTTTTTGATGCGTCGGAAAAGACTTCAACTCGTGCTCAGATTTTTGGATGTCCCAATACCCCGACTAACATGTATAACAAAAGATGGGTCGTTTAAATTTTGTGTTTTTCGGGCCGGATTCTAGGCTGGCTCGGGGACCGGTGCAGAATTTTAACAAGTGTTTTTTGATGCGTTGGACAAAACTTTAACAAGAGCACAGATTTTTGGATGTCCCAATATCACAACTAACACGTATAACAAATGATGGGTCGATTACAATTTGGGTTTTTCGGGCCGGATTCTAGGGTGCCTCGGGGACCGGGACTGAATTTTAACACGTTTTTATGATGCGTCGGAAAAATTCTTAACTCGAGCTCAGATTTTTGATGTCCCAATACCCCAACTAACACGTATAACAAATGATGGGTCGATTATAATTTTGGTTTTTCGGGCCGGATTCTAGGGTGCCTCGGGTTCCAGGACTGAATTTTAAGACGTTTTTATGATGCGTCGGACAAAACCTTAACTCGAGCTCAGATTTTTTATGTCCCCATACCCCAACTAAAACGTATAACAAATGATGGGTCGATTATAATTTGGGTTTTTCGGGCCGGATTCTAGGGTGCCTCGGGGACCGGGACTGAATTTTAACACGTTTTTTGATGCGTCGGACAAAACCTTAACTCGAGCTCAGATTTTTGAAGTCCAATTACCCCAACTACCACGTATAACAAATGATGGGTCGTTTAAATTTTGGGTCTCGGGCCGGATTCTAGGGTGCCTCGGGGACCGGGACTGAATTTGAACACGTTTTTTTGATGCGTCGGACAAGACTTTAACTCGAGCTCAGTTTTTTGATGTCCCCATACCCCAACTAAAACGTATAACAAATGATGGGTCGATTATAATTTGGGTTTTTCGGGCCGGATTCTAGGGTGCCTCGGGGACCGGGACTGAATTTTAACACGTTTTTATGATGCGTCGGACAAAACCTTAACTCGAGCTCAGATTTTTGACGTCCAATTACCCCAACTAACACGTATAACAAATGATGGGTCGTTTAAATTTTGGGTTTCTCGAGTCGAATTCTAGGGTGCCTCGGGGACCGGGACTGAATTTGAACACGTTTTTTTGATGCGTCGGACAAGACTTTAACTCGAGCTCAGATTTTTTGATGTCCCAATATCACGACTAACACGTATAACAAATGATGGTTCGTTTAGAATTTGGGTTTTTCGGGCCGGATTCGAGGGTGCCTCGGGGACCGGGACTGAATTTTAACACGTTTTTATGATGCGTTGGACAAAACCTTAACTCGAGCTCAGATTTTTGATGTCCCAATACCCCAACTAACACGTATAACAAATGATGGGTCGTTTAAATTTTGGGTTTTTCGGGCCGGATTCTAGGTTACCTCGGGGACAGGGACTGAATTTTTACACGTTTTTTTGATGCGTCGGAAAAGACTTCAACTCGTGCTCAGATTTTTGGATGTCCCAATACCCCGACTAACATGTATAACAAAAGATGGGTCGTTTAAATTTTGTGTTTTTCGGGCCGGATTCTAGGCTGCCTCGGGGACCGGTGCAGAATTTTAACAAGTGTTTTTTGATGCGTTGGACAAAACTTTAACAAGAGCACAGATTTTTGGATGTCCGAATATCACAACTAACACGTATAACAAATGATGGGTCGATTACAATTTGGGTTTTTCGGGCCGGATTCTAGGGTGCCTCGGGGACCGGGACTGAATTTTAACACGTTTTTATGATGCGTAAGACAAAATCTTAACTCGAGCTCAGATTTTTGATGTCCCAATACCCCAACTAACACGTATAACAAATGATGGGTCGATTATAATTTTGGTTTTTCGGGCCGGATTCTACGGTGCCTCGGGGACCAGGACTGAATTTTAAGACGTTTTTATGATGCGTCGGACAAAACCTTAACTCGAGCTCAGATTTTTGATGTCCCCATACCCCAACTAAAACGTATAACAAATGATGGGTCGATTATAATTTGGGTTTTTCGGGCCGGATTCTAGGGTGCCTCGGGGACCGGGACTGAATTTTAACACGTTTTTAGGATGCGTCGGACAAAACCTTAACTCGAGCTCAGATTTTTGACGTCCAATTACCCCAACTAACACGTATAACAAATGATGGGTCGTTTAAATTTTGGGTTTCTCGGGCCGGATTCTAGGGTGCCTCGGGGACCGGGACTGAATTTGAACACGTTTTTTTGATGCGTCGGAAAAGACTTCAACTCGTGCTCAGATTTTTGGATGTCCCAATACCCCGACTAACATTTATAACAAAAGAGGGGTCGCTTAAATTTTGTGTTTTTCGGGCCGGATTCTAGGCTGTCTCGGGGACCGGTGCAGAATTTTAACAAGTGTTTTTTGATGCGTTGGACAAAACTTTAACAAGAGCACAGATTTTTGGATGTCCGAATATCACGACTAACACGTATAACAAATGATGGGTCGATTACAATTTGGGTTTTTCGGGCCGGATTCTAGGGTGCCTCGGGGACCGGGACTGAATTTTAACACGTTTTTTTGATGCGTCGGACAAAATCTTAACTCGAGCTCAGATTTTTGATGTCCCAATACCCCAACTAACACGTATAACAGATGATGGGTCGATTATAATTTTGGTTTTTCGGGCCGGATTCTACGGTGCCTCGGGGACCGGGACTGAATTTTAAGACGTTTTTATGATGCGTCGGACAAAACTTTAACTCGAGCTCAGATTTTTGGATGTCCCAATATCACGACTAACACGTAGAACAAATGATGGGTCGTTTATAATTTGGGTTTTTCGGGCCGGATTCAACGGTGCCTCGGGGACCGGGACTGAATTTTAACACGTTTTTATGATGCGTCGGACAAAATCTTAACTCGAGCTCAGATTTTTGATGTCCCAATACCCCAACTAACACGTATAACAAATGATGGGTCGATTATAATTTTGGTTTTTCGGGCCGGATTCTAGGGTGCCTCGGGGACCGGGACTGAATTTTAGCACGTTTTTTTGATGCGTCGGACAAGACTTTAACTCTAGCTCAGATTTTTGGATGTCCCAATATCACGACTAACACGTATAACAAATGATGGTTCGTTTATAATTTGGGTTTTTTCGGGCCGGATTCAAGGGTGCCTCGGGGTCCGGGATTGAATTTTAACAAGTTTTTATGATGCGTCGGACAAAACCTTAACTCGAGCTCAGATTTTTGATGTCCCAATACCCCAACTAACACGTATAACAAATGATGGCTCGTTTAAATTTTGGGTTTTTTGGGCCGGATTCTAGGTTACCTCGGGGACCGGGACTGAATTTTTACACGTTTTTTTGATGCGTCGGAAAAGACTTCAACTCGTGCTCAGATTTTTTGATGTCCCAATACCCCGACTAACATGTATAACAAAAGATGGGTCGTTTAAATTTAGGGTTTTTCGGGCCGGATTCTAGGCTGTCTCGGGGACCGGTGCAGAATTTTAACATGTGTTTTTTGATGCGTTGGACAAAACTTTAACAAGAGCACAGATTTTTGGATGTCCGAATATCACGACTAACACGTATAACAAATGATGGGTCGATTACAATTTGGGTTTTTCGGGCCGGATTCTAGGGTGCCTCGGGGACCGGGACTGAATTTTAACACGTTTTTATGATGCGTCGGACAAAATCTTAACTCGAGCTCAGATTTTTGATGTCCCAATACCCCAACTAACACGTATAACAAATGATGGGTCGATTATAATTTTGGTTTTTCGGGCCGGATTCTAGGGTGCCTCGGGGACCGGGACTGAATTTTAAGACGTTTTTATGACGCGTCGGACAAAACCTTAACTCGAGCTCAGATTTTTGATGTCCCCATACACCAACTAAAACGAATAATAAATGATGGGTCGATTATAATTTGGGTTTTTCGGGCCGGATTCTAGGGTGCCTCGAGGACCGGGACTGAATTTTAACACGTTTTTATGATGCGTCGGACAAAACCTTAACTCGAGCTCAGACTTTTGACGTCCAATTACCCCAACTAACACGTATAACAAATGATGGGTCGTTTAAATTTTGGGTTTCTCGGGCCGGATTCTAGGGTGCCTCGGGGACCGGGACTGAATTTGAACACGTTTTTTTGATGCGTCGGACAAGACTTTAACTCGAGCTCAGATTTTTGATGTCCCCATATCCCAACTAAAACGTATAACAAATGATGGGTCGATTATAATTTGGGTTTTTCGGGCCGGATTCTAGGGTGCCTCGGGGACCGGGACTGAATTTTAACACGTTTTTATGATGCATCGGACAAAACCTTAACTCGAGCTCAGATTTTTGACGTCCAATTACCCCAACTAACACGTATAACAAATGATGGGTCGTTTAAATTTTGGGTTTCTCGGGCCGGATTCTACGGTGCCTCGGGGACCGGGACTGAATTTGAACACGTTTTTTTGATGCGTCGGACAAGACTTTAACTCGAGCTCAGATTTTTGGATGTCCCAATATCACGACTAACACGTATAACAAATGATGGTTCGTTTATAATTTGGGTTTTTCAGGCCGGATTCAAGGGTGCCTCGGGGACCGGGACTGAATTTTAACACGTTTTTATGATGCGTCGGACAAAACCTTAACTCGAGCTCAGATTTTTGATGTCCCAATACCCCAACTAACACGTATAACAAATGATGGGTCGTTTTAATTTTGGGTTTTTCGGGCCGGATTCTATGGTGCCTCGGGGACCGGGACTGAATTTTAACACGTTTTTATGATGCGTCGGACAAAACCTTAACTCGATCTCAGATTTTTGATGTCCCAATACCCCAACTAACACGTATAACAAATGATGGGTCATTTAAATTTTGGGTTTTTCGGGCCGGATTCTAGGTTACCTCAGGGACCGGGACTGAATTTTTACACGTTTTTTTGATGCGTCGGAAAAGACTTCAACTCGTGCTCAGATTTTTGGATGTCCCAATACCCCGACTAACATGTATAACAAAAGATGGGTCGTTTAAATTTTGTGTTTTTCGGGCCGGATTCTAGGCGGGCTCGGGGACCGGTGCAGAATTTTAACAAGTGTTTTTTGATGCGTTGGACAAAACTTTAACAAGAGCACAGATTTTTGGATGTCCGAATATCACGACTAACACGTATAACAAATGATGGGTCGATTACAATTTGGGTTTTTCGGGCCGGATTCTAGGGTGCCTCGGGGACCGGGACTGAATTTTAACACGTTTTTATGATGCGTCGGACAAAATCTTAACTCGAGCTCAGATTTTTGATGTCCCAATACCCCAACTAACACGTATAACAAATGATGGGTCGATTATAATTTTGGTTTTTCGGTCCGGATTCTAGGGTGCCTCGCGTTCCGGGACTGAATTGTAAGACGTTTTTATGATGCGTCGGACAAAACCTTAACTCGAGCTCAAATTTTTGATGTCCCCATACCCCAACTAAAACGTATAACAAATGATGGGTCGATTATAATTTGGGTTTTTCGGGCCGGATTCTAGGGTGCCTCGGGGACCGAGACTGAATTTTAACACGTTTTTTGATGCGTCGGACAAAACCTTAACTCGAGCTCAGATTTTTGACGTCCAATTACCCCAACTACCACGTATAACAAATGATGGGTCGTTTAAATTTTGGGTCTCGGGCCGGATTCTAGGGTGCCTCGGGGACCGGGACTGAATTTGAACACGTTTTTTTGATGCGTCGGACAAGACTTTAACTCGAGCTCAGATTTTTGATGTCCCCATACCCCAACTAAAACGTATAACAAATGATGGGTCGATTATAATTTGGGTTTTTCGGGCCGGATTCTAGGGTGCCTCGGGGACCGGGACTGAATTTTAACACGTTTATATGATGCGTCGGACAAAACCTTAACTCGAGCTCAGATTTTTGACGTCCAATTACCCCAACTAACACGTATAACAAATGATGGGTCGTTTAAATTTTGGGTTTCTCGGGCCGGATTCTACGGTGCCTCGGGGACCGGGACTGAATTTGAACACGTTTTTTTGATGCGTCGGACAAGACTTTAACTCGAGCTCAGATTTTTGGATGTCCCAATATCACGACTAACATGTATAACAAATGATGGTTCGTTTATAATTTGGGTTTTTCGGGCCGGATTCAAGGGTGCCTCGGGGTCCGGGACTGAATTTTAACACGTTTTTATGATGCGTCGGACAAAACCTTAACTCGAGCTCAGATTTTTGATGTCCCAATACCCCAACTAACACGTATAACAAATGATGGGTCGTTTAAATTTTGGGTTTTTCGGGCCGGATTCTAGGTTACCTCGGGGACCGGGACTGAATTTTTACACGTTTTTTTGATGCGTCGGAAAAGACTTCAACTCGTGCTCAGATTTGTGGATGTCCCAATACCCCGACTAACATGTATAACAAAAGATGGGTCGTTTAAATTTTGTGTTTTTCGGGCCGGATTCTAGGCTGCCTCGGGGACCGGTGCAGAATTTTAACAAGTGTTTTTTGATGCGTTGGACAAAACTTTAACAAGAGCACAGATTTTTGGATGTCCGAATATCACGACTAACACGTATAACAAATGATGGGTCGATTACAATTTGGGTTTTTCGGGCCGGATTCTAGGGTGCCTCGGGGACCGGGACTGAATTTTAACACGTTTTTATGATGCGTACGACAAAATCTTAACTCGAGCTCAGATTTTTGATGTCCCAATACCCCAACTAACACGTATAACAAATGATGGGTCGATTATAATTTTGGTGTTTCGGGCCGGATTCTACGGTGCCTCGGGGACCAGGACTGAATTTTAAGACGTTTTTATGATGCGTCGGACAAAACCTTAACTCGAGCTCAGATTTTTGATGTCCCCATACCCCAACTAAAACGTATAACAAATGATGGGTCGATTATAATTTGGATTTTTCGGGCCGGATTCTAGGGTGCCTCGGGGACCGGGACTGAATTTGAACACGTTTTTTTGATGCGTCGGACAAGACTTTAACTCGAGCTCAGATTTTTGGATGTCCCAATATCACGACTAACATGTATAACAAATGATGGTTCGTTTATAATTTGGGTTTTTCGGGCCGGATTCAAGGGTGCCTCGGGGACCTGGACTGAATTTTAACACGTTTTTATGATGCGTCGGACAAAACCTTAACTCGAGCTCAGATTTTTGATGTCCCAATACCCCAACTAACACGTATAACAAATGATGGCTCGTTTAAATTTTGGGTTTTTCGGGCCGGATTCTAGGTTACCTCGGGGACCGGGACTGAATTTTTACACGTTTTTTTGATGCGTCGGAAAAGACTTCAACTCTTGCTCAGATTTTTTGATGTCCCAATACCCCGACTAACATGTATAACAAAAGATGGGTCGTTTAAATTTTGTGTTTTTCGGGCCGGATTCTAGGCTGCCTCGGGGACCGGTGCAGAATTTTAACAAGTGTTTTTTGATGCGTTGGACAAAACTTTAACAAGAGCACAGATTTTTGGATGTCCCAATATCACGACTAACACGTATAACAAATGATGGGTCGATTACAATTTGGGTTTTTCGGGCCGGATTCTAGGCTGCCTAGGGGACCGGGACTGAATTTGAACACGTTTTTATGATGCGTCGGACAAGACTTTAACTCGAGCTCAGATTTTTGGATGTCCCAATACACGACTAACACGTATAACAAATGATGGGTCGTTTAAATTTTGGGTTTCTCGGGCCGGATTCTAGGGTGCCTCGGGGACCGGGACTGAATTTGAACACGTTTTTTTGATGCGTCGGACAAGACTTTAACTCGAGCTCAGATTTTTGATGTCCCCATACCCCAAGTAAAACGTATAACAAATGATGGGTCGATTACAATTTGGGTTTTTCGGGCCGGATTCTAGGGTGCCTCGGGGACCGGGACTGAATTTTAACACGTTTTTATGATGCGTCGGACAAAACCTTAACTCGAGCTCAGATTTTTGACGTCCAATTACCCCAACTAACACGTATAACAAATGATGGGTCGTTTAAATTTTGGGTTTCTCGGGCCGGATTCTACGGTGCCTCGGGGACCGGGACTGAATTTGAATACGTTTTTTTGATGCGTCAGACAAGACTTTAACTCGAGCTCAGATTTTTGGATGTCCCAATATCACGACTAACACGTATAACAAATGATGGTTCGTTTATAATTTGGGTTTTTCGGGCCGGATTCAAGGGTGCCTCGGGGACCGGGACTGAATTTTAACACGTTTTTATGATGCGTCGGACAAAACCTTAACTCGAGCTCAGATTTTTGATGTCCCAATACCCCAACTAACACGTATAACAAATGATGGGTCGTTTAAATTTTGGGTTTTTCGGGCCGGATTCTAGGTTACCTCGGGGACCGGGACTGAATTTTTACACGTTTTTTTGATGCGTCGGAAAAGACTTCAACTCGTGCTCAGATTTTTGGATGTCCCAATACCCCGACTAACATGTATAACAAAAGATGGGTCGTTTAAATTTTGTGTTTTTCGGGCCGGATTCTAGGCTGCCTCGGGGACCGGTGCAGAATTTTAACAAGTGTTTTTTGATGCGTTGGACAAAACTTTAACAAGAGCACAGATTTTTGGATGTCCGAATATCACGACTAACACGTATAACAAATGATGGGTCGATTACAATTTGGGTTTTTCGGGCCGGATTCTAGGGTGCCTCGGGGACCGGGACTGAATTTTAACACGTTTTTATGATGCGTACGACAAAATCTTAACTCGAGCTCAGATTTTTGATGTCCCAATACCCCAACTAACACGTATAACAAATGATGGGTCGATTATAATTTTGGTGTTTCGGGCCGGATTCTACGGTGCCTCGGGGACCAGGACTGAATTTTAAGACGTTTTTATGATGCGTCGGACAAAACCTTAACTCGAGCTCAGATTTTTGATGTCCCCATACCCCAACTAAAACGTATAACAAATGATGGGTCGATTATAATTTGGATTTTTCGGGCCGGATTCTAGGGTGCCTCGGGGACCGGGACTGAATTTGAACACGTTTTTTTGATGCGTCGGACAAGACTTTAACTCGAGCTCAGATTTTTGGATGTCCCAATATCACGACTAACATGTATAACAAATGATGGTTCGTTTATAATTTGGGTTTTTCGGGCCGGATTCAAGGGTGCCTCGGGGACCTGGACTGAATTTTAACACGTTTTTATGATGCGTCGGACAAAACCTTAACTCGAGCTCAGATTTTTGATGTCCCAATACCCCAACTAACACGTATAACAAATGATGGCTCGTTTAAATTTTGGGTTTTTCGGGCCGGATTCTAGGTTACCTCGGGGACCGGGACTGAATTTTTACACGTTTTTTTGATGCGTCGGAAAAGACTTCAACTCTTGCTCAGATTTTTTGATGTCCCAATACCCCGACTAACATGTATAACAAAAGATGGGTCGTTTAAATTTTGTGTTTTTCGGGCCGGATTCTAGGCTGCCTCGGGGACCGGTGCAGAATTTTAACAAGTGTTTTTTGATGCGTTGGACAAAACTTTAACAAGAGCACAGATTTTTGGATGTCCCAATATCACGACTAACACGTATAATAAATGATGGGTCGATTACAATTTGGGTTTTTCGGGCCGGATTCTAGGCTGCCTAGGGGACCGGGACTGAATTTGAACACGTTTTTATGATGCGTCGGACAAGACTTTAACTCGAGCTCAGATTTTTGGATGTCCCAATACACGACTAACACGTATAACAAATGATGGGTCGTTTAAATTTTGGGTTTCTCGGGCCGGATTCTAGGGTGCCTCGGGGACCGGGACTGAATTTGAACACGTTTTTTTGATGCGTCGGACAAGACTTTAACTCGAGCTCAGATTTTTGATGTCCCCATACCCCAAGTAAAACGTATAACAAATGATGGGTCGATTACAATTTGGGTTTTTCGGGCCGGATTCTAGGGTGCCTCGGGGACCGGGACTGAATTTTAACACGTTTTTATGATGCGTCGGACAAAACCTTAACTCGAGCTCAGATTTTTGACGTCCAATTACCCCAACTAACACGTATAACAAATGATGGGTCGTTTAAATTTTGGGTTTCTCGGGCCGGATTCTACGGTGCCTCGGGGACCGGGACTGAATTTGAATACGTTTTTTTGATGCGTCAGACAAGACTTTAACTCGAGCTCAGATTTTTGGATGTCCCAATATCACGACTAACACGTATAACAAATGATGGTTCGTTTATAATTTGGGTTTCTCGGGCCGGATTCAAGGGTGCCTCGGGGACCGGGACTGAATTTTAACACGTTTTTATGATGCGTCGGACAAAACCTTAACTCGAGCTCAGATTTTTGATGTCCCAATACCCCATCTAACACGTATAACAAATGATGGCTCGTTTAAATTTTGGGTTTTTCGGGCCGGATTCTAGGTTACCTCGGGGACCGGGACTGAATTTTTACACGTTTTTTTGATGCGTCGGAAAAGACTTCAACTCTTGCTCAGATTTTTGGATGTCCCAATACCCCGACTAACATGTATAACAAAAGATGGGTCGTTTAAATTTTGTGTTTTTCGGGCCGGATTCTAGGCTGCCTCGGGGACCGGTGCAGAATTTTAACAAGTGTTTTTTGATGCGTTGGACAAAACTTTAACAAGAGCACAGATTTTTGGATGTCCCAATATCACGACTAACACGTATAACAAATGATGGGTCGATTACAATTTGGGTTTTTCGGGCCGGATTCTAGGCTGCCTAGGGGACCGGGACTGAATTTGAACACGTTTTTATGATGCGTCGGACAAGACTTTAACTCGAGCTCAGATTTTTGGATGTCCCAATACACGACTAACACGTATAACAAATGATGGTTCGTTTATAATTAGGGTTTTCCGGGCCGGATTCAAGGGTGCCTCGTGGACCGGGACTGAATTTTAACACGTTTTTATGATGCGTCGGACAAAACCTTAACTCGAGCTCAGATTTTTGATGTCCCAATACCCCAACTAACACGTACAACAAATGATGGGTCGTTTAAATTTTTGGTTTTTTCGGGCCGGATTCTAGGTTACCTCGGGGACCGGGACTGAATTTTTACACGTTTTTTTGATGCGTCGGAAAAGACTTCAACTCGTGCTCAGATTTTTGGATGTCCCAATACCCCGACTAACATGTATAACAAAAGATGGGTCGTTTAAATTTTGTGTTTTTCGGGCCGGATTCTAGGCTGCCTCGGGGACCGGTGCAGAATTTTAACAAGTGTTTTTTGATGCGTTGGACAAAACTTTAACAAGAGCACAGATTTTTGGATGTCCGAATATAACGACTAACACGTATAACAAATGATGGGTCGATTACAATTTGGGTTTTTCGGGCCGGATTCTAGGGTGCCTCGGGGACCGGGACTGAATTTTAACACGTTTTTATGATGCGTCGGACAAAATCTTAACTCGAGCTCAGATTTTTGATGTCCCAATACCCCAACTAACACATATAACAAATGATGGGTCGATTATAATTTTTGTTTTTCGGGCCGGATTCTAGGGTGCCTCGGGGACCAGGACTGAATTTTAAGACGTTTTTATGATGCGTCGGACAAAACCTTAACTCGAGCTCAGATTTTTGGTGTCCCCATACCCCAACTAAAACGTATAACAAATGATGGGTCGATTATAATTTGGGTTTTTCGGGCCGGATTCTAGGGTGCCTCGGGGACCGGGACTGAATTTTAACACGTTTATATGATGCGTCGGACAAAACCTTAACTCGAGCTCAGATTTTTGACGTCCAATTACCCCAACTAACACGTATAACAAATGATGGGTCGTTTAAATTTTGGGTTTCTCGGGCCGGATTCTACGGTGCCTCGGGGACCGGGACTGAATTTGAACACGTTTTTTTGATGCGTCGGACAAGACTTTAACTCGAGCTCAGATTTTTGGATGTCCCAATATCACGACTAACACGTATAACAAATGATGGTTCGTTTATAATTTGGGTTTTTCGGGCCGGATTCAAGGGTGCCTCGGGGTCCGGGACTGAATTTTAACACGTGTTTATGATGCGTCGGACAAAACCTTAACTCGAGCTCAGATTTTTGATGTCCCAATACCCCATCTAACACGTATAACAAATGATGGCTCGTTTAAATTTTGGGTTTTTCGGGCCGGATTCTAGGTTACCTCGGGGACCGGGACTGAATTTTTACACGTTTTTTTGATGCGTCGGAAAAGACTTCAACTCGTGCTCAGATTTTTGGATGTCCCAATACCCCGACTAACATGTATAACAAAAGATGGGTCGTTTAAATTTTGTGTTTTTCGGGCCGGATTCTAGGCTGCCTCGGGGACCGGTGCAGAATTTTAACAAGTGTTTTTTGATGCGTTGGACAAAACTTTAACAAGAGCACAGATTATTGGATGTCCCAATATCACGACTAACACGTATAACAAATGATGGGTCGATTACAATTTGGGTTTTTCGGGCCGGATTTTAGGTGCCTCGGGGACCGGGACTGAATTTTAACACGTTTTTATGATGCGTCGGACAAAATCTTAACTCGAGATCTGATTTTTGATGTCCCAACACCCCAACTAACACGTATAACAAATGATGGGTCGATTATAATTTTGGTATTTCGGGCCGGATTCTAGGGTTCCTCGGGGACCGGGACTGAATTTTAAGACGTTTTTATGATGCGTCGGACAAAACCTTAACTCGAGCTCAGATTTTTGATGTCCCCATACCCCAACTAAAACGTATAACAAATGATGGGTCGATTATAATTTGGATTTTTCGGGCCGGATTCTAGGGTGCCTCGGGGACCGGGACTGAATTTGAACACGTTTTTTTGATGCGTCGGACAAGACTTTAACTCGAGCTCAGATTTTTGGATGTCCCAATATCACGACTAACATGTATAACAAATGATGGTTCGTTTATAATTTGGGTTTTTCGGGCCGGATTCAAGGGTGCCTCGGGGACCTAGACTGAATTTTAACACGTTTTTATGATGCGTCGGACAAAACCTTAACTCGAGCTCAGATTTTTGATGTCCCAATACCCCAACTAACACGTATAACAAATGATGGCTCGTTTAAATTTTGGGTTTTTCGGGCCGGATTCTAGGTTACCTCGGGGACCGGGACTGAATTTTTACACGTTTTTTTGATGCGTCGGAAAAGACTTCAACTCTTGCTCAGATTTTTGGATGTCCCAATACCCCGACTAACATGTATAACAAAAGATGGGTCGTTTAAATTTTGTGTTTTTCGGGCCGGATTCTAGGCTGCCTCGGGGACCGGTGCAGAATTTTAACAAGTGTTTTTTGATGCGTTGGACAAAACTTTAACAAGAGCACAGATTTTTGGATGTCCCAATATCACGACTAACACGTATAACAAATGATGGGTCGATTACAATTTGGGTTTTTCGGGCCGGATTCTAGGCTGCCTAGGGGACCGGGACTGAATTTGAACACGTTTTTATGATGCGTCGGACAAGACTCTAACTCGAGCTCAGATTTTTGGATGTCCCAATACACGACTAACACGTATAACAAATGATGGTTCGTTTATAATTAGGGTTTTCCGGGCCGGATTAAAGGGTGCCTCGTGGACCGGGACTGAATTTTAACACGTTTTTATGATGCGTCGGACAAAACCTTAACTCGAGCTCAGATTTTTGATGTCCCAATACCCCAACTAACACGTATAACAAATGATGGCTTGTTTAAATTTTGGGTTTTTCGGGCCGGATTCTAGGTTACCTCTGGGACCGGGACTGAATTTTTACACGTTTTTTTGATGCGTCGGAAAAGACTTCAACTCGTGCTCAGATTTTTGGATGTCCCAATACCCCGACTAACATGTATAACAAAAGATGGGTCGTTTAAATTTTGGGTTTTTCGGGCCGGATTCTAGGCTGTCTCGGGGACCGGTGCAGAATTTTAACAAGTGTTTTTTGATGCGTTGGACAAAACTTTAACAAGAGCACAGATTTTTGGATGTCCGAATATCACGACTAACACGTATAACAAATGATGGGTCGATTACAATTTGGGTTTTTCGGGCCGGATTCTACGGTGCCTCGGGGACCGGGACTGAATTTTAACACGTTTTTATGATGCGTCGGACAAAATCTTAACTCGAGCTCAGATTTTTGATGTCCCAATACCCCAACTAACACGTATAACAAATGATGGGTCGATTATAATTTTTGTTTTTCGGGCCGGATTCTAGGGTGCCTCGGGGACCGGGACTGAATTTTAAGACGTTTTTATGATGCGTCGGACAAAACCTTAACTCGAGCTCAGATATTTGATGTCCCCATACCCCAACTAAAACGTATAACAAATGATGGTTCGTTTATAATTTGGGTTTTTCGGGCCGAATTCAAGGGTGCCTCGGGGACCGGGACTGAATTTTAACACGTTTTTATGATGCGTCGGACAAAACCTTAACTCGAGCTCAGATTTTTGATATCCCAATACCCCAACGAACACGTATAACAAACGATGGGTCGTTTAAATTTTGGGTTTTTCGGGCCGGATTCTACGGTGCCTCGGGGACCGGGATTGAAATTTAACACGTTTTTATGATGCGTCGGACAAAATCTTAACTCGAGCTCACATTTTTGATGTCCCCATACCCCAACTAACACGTATAACAAATGATGGGTCGATTATAATTTGGGTTTTTCGTGCCGGATTCTAGTGTGCCTCGGGGACCGGGACTGAATTTTAACACGTTTTTTTGATGCGTCGGAAAAGACTTCAACTCGTGCTCAGATTTTTGGAAGCCCCAATACCCCGACTAACATGTATAACAAAAGAGGGGTCGTTTAAATTTTGTGTTTTTCGGGCCGGATTCTAGGCTGTCTCGGGGACCGGTGCAGAATTTTAACAAGTGTTTTTTGATGCGTTGGACAAAACTTTAACAAGAGCACAGATTTTTGGATGTCCGAATATCACGACTAACACGTATAACAAATGATGGGTCGATTACAATTTGGGTTTTTCGGGCCGGATTCTAGGGTGCCTCGGGGACCGGGACAAAACTTTAACACGTTTTTATGATGCGTCGGACAAAATCTTAACTCGAGCTCAGATTTTTGATGTCCCAATACCCCAACTAACACGTATAACAAATGATGGGTCGATTATAATTTTGGTTTTTCGGGCCGGATTCTAGGGTGCCTCGGGGACCGGGACTGAATTTTAAGACGTTTTTATGATGCGTCGGACAAAACCTTAACTCGAGCTCAGATTTTTGATGTCCCCATACCCCAACTAAAACGTATAACAAATGATGGTTCGTTTATAATTTGGGTTTTTCGGGCCGGATTCAAGGGTGCCTCGGGGACCGGGACTGAATTTTAACACGTTTTTATGATGCGTCGGACAAAACCTTAACTCGAGCTCAGATTTTTGATATCCCAATACCCCAACTAACACGTATAACAAATGATGAGTGGTTTAAATTTTGGGTTTTTCGGGCCGGATTCTACGGTGCCTCGGGGACCGGGATTGAATTTTAACACGTTTTTATGATGCGTCGGACAAAATCTTAACTCGAGCTCACATTTTTGATGTCCCCATACCCCAACTAACACGTATAACAAATGATGGGTCGATTATAATTTGGGTTTTTCGTGCCGGATTCTAGGGTGCCTCGGGGACCGGGACTGAATTTTAACACGTTTTTTTGATGCGTCGGAAAAGACTTCAACTCGTGCTCAGATTTTTGGATGCCCCAATACCCCGACTAACATGTATAACAAAGCAGGGGTCGTTTAAATTTTGTGTTTTTCGGGCCGGATTCTAGGCTGTCTCGGGGACCGGTGCAGAATTTTAACAAGTGTTTTTTGATGCGTTGGACAAAACTTTAACAAGAGCACAGATTTTTGGATGTCCCAATATCACGACTAACACGTATAACAAATGATGGGTCGATTACAATTTGGGTTTTTCGGGCCGGATTCTAGGCTGCCTAGGGGACCGGGACTGAATTTGAACACGTTTTTATGATGCGTCGGACAAGACTTTAACTCGAGCTCAGATTTTTGGATGTCCCAATACACGACTAACACGTATAACAAATGATGGTTCGTTTATAATTAGGGTTTTCCGGGCCGGATTCAAGGGTGCCTCGTGGACCGGGACTGAATTTTAACACGTTTTTATGATGCGTCGGACAAAACCTTAACTCGAGCTCAGATTTTTGATGTCCCAATACCCCAACTAACACGTACAACAAATGATGGGTCGTTTAAATTTTTGGTTTTTTCGGGCCGGATTCTAGGTTACCTCGGGGACCGGGACTGAATTTTTACACGTTTTTTTGATGCGTCGGAAAAGACTTCAACTCGTGCTCAGATTTTTGGATGTCCCAATACCCCGACCAACATGTATAACAAAAGATGGGTCGTTTAAATTTTGTGTTTTTCGGGCCGGATTCTAGGCTGCCTCGGGGACCGGTGCAGAATTTTAACAAGTGTTTTTTGATGCGTTGGACAAAACTTTAACAAGAGCACAGATTTTTGGATGTCCGAATATAACGACTAACACGTATAACAAATGATGGGTCGATTACAATTTGGGTTTTTCGGGCCGGATTCTAGGGTGCCTCGGGGACCGGGACTGAATTTTAACACGTTTTTATGATGCGTCGGACAAAATCTTAACTCGAGCTCAGATTTTTGATGTCCCAATACCCCAACTAACACATATAACAAATGATGGGTCGATTATAATTTTTGTTTTTCGGGCCGGATTCTAGGGTGCCTCGGGGACCAGGACTGAATTTTAAGACGTTTTTATGATGCGTCGGACAAAACCTTAACTCGAGCTCAGATTTTTGGTGTCCCCATACCCCAACTAAAACGTATAACAAATGATGGGTCGATTATAATTTGGGTTTTTCGGGCCGGATTCTAGGGTGCCTCGGGGACCGGGACTGAATTTTAACACGTTTATATGATGCGTCGGACAAAACCTTAACTCGAGCTCAGATTTTTGACGTCCAATTACCCCAACTAACACGTATAACAAATGATGGGTCGTTTAAATTTTGGGTTTCTCGGGCCGGATTCTACGGTGCCTCGGGGACCGGGACTGAATTTGAACACGTTTTTTTGATGCGTCGGACAAGACTTTAACTCGAGCTCAGATTTTTGGATGTCCCAATATCACGACTAACACGTATAACAAATGATGGTTCGTTTATAATTTGGGTTTTTCGGGCCGGATTCAAGGGTGCCTCGGGGTCCGGGACTGAATTTTAACACGTGTTTATGATGCGTCGGACAAAACCTTAACTCGAGCTCAGATTTTTGATGTCCCAATACCCCATCTAACACGTATAACAAATGATGGCTCGTTTAAATTTTGGGTTTTTCGGGCCGGATTCTAGGTTACCTCGGGGACCGGGACTGAATTTTTACACGTTTTTTTGATGCGTCGGAAAAGACTTCAACTCGTGCTCAGATTTTTGGATGTCCCAATACCCCGACTAACATGTATAACAAAAGATGGGTCGTTTAAATTTTGTGTTTTTCGGGCCGGATTCTAGGCTGCCTCGGGGACCGGTGCAGAATTTTAACAAGTGTTTTTTGATGCGTTGGACAAAACTTTAACAAGAGCACAGATTATTGGATGTCCCAATATCACGACTAACACGTATAACAAATGATGGGTCGATTACAATTTGGGTTTTTCGGGCCGGATTTTAGGTGCCTCGGGGACCGGGACTGAATTTTAACACGTTTTTATGATGCGTCGGACAAAATCTTAACTCGAGATCTGATTTTTGATGTCCCAACACCCCAACTAACACGTATAACAAATGATGGGTCGATTATAATTTTGGTATTTCGGGCCGGATTCTAGGGTTCCTCGGGGACCGGGACTGAATTTTAAGACGTTTTTATGATGCGTCGGACAAAACCTTAACTCGAGCTCAGATTTTTGATGTCCCCATACCCCAACTAAAACGTATAACAAATGATGGGTCGATTATAATTTGGATTTTTCGGGCCGGATTCTAGGGTGCCTCGGGGACCGGGACTGAATTTGAACACGTTTTTTTGATGCGTCGGACAAGACTTTAACTCGAGCTCAGATTTTTGGATGTCCCAATATCACGACTAACATGTATAACAAATGATGGTTCGTTTATAATTTGGGTTTTTCGGGCCGGATTCAAGGGTGCCTCGGGGACCTAGACTGAATTTTAACACGTTTTTATGATGCGTCGGACAAAACCTTAACTCGAGCTCAGATTTTTGATGTCCCAATACCCCAACTAACACGTATAACAAATGATGGCTCGTTTAAATTTTGGGTTTTTCGGGCCGGATTCTAGGTTACCTCGGGGACCGGGACTGAATTTTAACACGTTTTTTTGATGCGTCGGAAAAGACTTCAACTCTTGCTCAGATTTTTGGATGTCCCAATACCCCGACTAACATGTATAACAAAAGATGGGTCGTTTAAATTTTGTGTTTTTCGGGCCGGATTCTAGGCTGTCTCGGGGACCGGTGCAGAATTTTAACAAGTGTTTTTTGATGCGTTGGACAAAACTTTAACAAGAGCACAGATTTTTGGATGTCCCAATATCACGACTAACACGTATAACAAATGATGGGTCGATTACAATTTGGGTTTTTCGGGCCGGATTCTAGGCTGCCTAGGGGACCGGGACTGAATTTGAACACGTTTTTATGATGCGTCGGACAAGACTTTAACTCGAGCTCAGATTTTTGGATGTCCCAATACACGACTAACACGTATAACAAATGATGGTTCGTTTATAATTAGGGTTTTCCGGGCCGGATTCAAGGGTGCCTCGTGGACCGGGGCTGAATTTTAACACGTTTTTATGATGCGTCGGACAAAACCTTAACTCGAGCTCAGATTTTTGATGTCCCAATACCCCAACTAACACGTACAACAAATGATGGGTCGTTTAAATTTTTGGTTTTTTCGGGCCGGATTCTAGGTTACCTCGGGGACCGGGACTGAATTTTTACACGTTTTTTTGATGCGTCGGAAAAGACTTCAACTCGTGCTCAGATTTTTGGATGTCCCAATACCCCGACTAACATGTATAACAAAAGATGGGTCGTTTAAATTTTGTGTTTTTCGGGCCGGATTCTAGGCTGCCTCGGGGACCGGTGCAGAATTTTAACAAGTGTTTTTTGATGCGTTGGACAAAACTTTAACAAGAGCACAGATTTTTGGATGTCCGAATATAACGACTAACACGTATAACAAATGATGGGTCGATTACAATTTGGGTTTTTCGGGCCGGATTCTAGGGTGCCTCGGGGACCGGGACTGAATTTTAACACGTTTTTATGATGCGTCGGACAAAATCTTAACTCGAGCTCAGATTTTTGATGTCCCAATACCCCAACTAACACATATAACAAATGATGGGTCGATTATAATTTTTGTTTTTCGGGCCGGATTCTAGGGTGCCTCGGGGACCAGGACTGAATTTTAAGACGTTTTTATGATGCGTCGGACAAAACCTTAACTCGAGCTCAGATTTTTGGTGTCCCCATACCCCAACTAAAACGTATAACAAATGATGGGTCGATTATAATTTGGGTTTTTCGGGCCGGATTCTAGGGTGCCTCGGGGACCGGGACTGAATTTTAACACGTTTATATGATGCGTCGGACAAAACCTTAACTCGAGCTCAGATTTTTGACGTCCAATTACCCCAACTAACACGTATAACAAATGATGGGTCGTTTAAATTTTGGGTTTCTCGGGCCGGATTCTACGGTGCCTCGGGGACCGGGACTGAATTTGAACACGTTTTTTTGATGCGTCGGACAAGACTTTAACTCGAGCTCAGATTTTTGGATGTCCCAATATCACGACTAACACGTATAACAAATGATGGTTCGTTTATAATTTGGGTTTTTCGGGCCGGATTCAAGGGTGCCTCGGGGTCCGGGACTGAATTTTAACACGTGTTTATGATGCGTCGGACAAAACCTTAACTCGAGCTCAGATTTTTGATGTCCCAATACCCCATCTAACACGTATAACAAATGATGGCTCGTTTAAATTTTGGGTTTTTCGGGCCGGATTCTAGGTTACCTCGGGGACCGGGACTGAATTTTTACACGTTTTTTTGATGCGTCGGAAAAGACTTCAACTCGTGCTCAGATTTTTGGATGTCCCAATACCCCGACTAACATGTATAACAAAAGATGGGTCGTTTAAATTTTGTGTTTTTCGGGCCGGATTCTAGGCTGCCTCGGGGACCGGTGCAGAATTTTAACAAGTGTTTTTTGATGCGTTGGACAAAACTTTAACAAGAGCACAGATTATTGGATGTCCCAATATCACGACTAACACGTATAACAAATGATGGGTCGATTACAATTTGGGTTTTTCGGGCCGGATTTTAGGTGCCTCGGGGACCGGGACTGAATTTTAACACGTTTTTATGATGCGTCGGACAAAATCTTAACTCGAGATCTGATTTTTGATGTCCCAACACCCCAACTAACACGTATAACAAATGATGGGTCGATTATAATTTTGGTATTTCGGGCCGGATTCTAGGGTTCCTCGGGGACCGGGACTGAATTTTAAGACGTTTTTATGATGCGTCGGACAAAACCTTAACTCGAGCTCAGATTTTTGATGTCCCCATACCCCAACTAAAACGTATAACAAATGATGGGTCGATTATAATTTGGATTTTTCGGGCCGGATTCTAGGGTGCCTCGGGGACCGGGACTGAATTTGAACACGTTTTTTTGATGCGTCGGACAAGACTTTAACTCGAGCTCAGATTTTTGGATGTCCCAATATCACGACTAACATGTATAACAAATGATGGTTCGTTTATAATTTGGGTTTTTCGGGCCGGATTCAAGGGTGCCTCGGGGACCTAGACTGAATTTTAACACGTTTTTATGATGCGTCGGACAAAACCTTAACTCGAGCTCAGATTTTTGATGTCCCAATACCCCAACTAACACGTATAACAAATGATGGCTCGTTTAAATTTTGGGTTTTTCGGGCCGGATTCTAGGTTACCTCGGGGACCGGGACTGAATTTTTACACGTTTTTTTGATGCGTCGGAAAAGACTTCAACTCTTGCTCAGATTTTTGGATGTCCCAATACCCCGACTAACATGTATAACAAAAGATGGGTCGTTTAAATTTTGTGTTTTTCGGGCCGGATTCTAGGCTGCCTCGGGGACCGGTGCAGAATTTTAACAAGTGTTTTTTGATGCGTTGGACAAAACTTTAACAAGAGCACAGATTTTTGGATGTCCCAATATCACGACTAACACGTATAACAAATGATGGGTCGATTACAATTTGGGTTTTTCGGGCCGGATTCTAGGCTGCCTAGGGGACCGGGACTGAATTTGAACACGTTTTTATGATGCGTCGGACAAGACTTTAACTCGAGCTCAGATTTTTGGATGTCCCAATACACGACTAACACGTATAACAAATGATGGTTCGTTTATAATTAGGGTTTTCCGGGCCGGATTAAAGGGTGCCTCGTGGACCGGGACTGAATTTTAACACGTTTTTATGATGCGTCGGACAAAACCTTAACTCGAGCTCAGATTTTTGATGTCCCAATACCCCAACTAACACGTATAACAAATGATGGCTTGTTTAAATTTTGGGTTTTTCGGGCCGGATTCTAGGTTACCTCTGGGACCGGGACTGAATTTTTACACGTTTTTTTGATGCGTCGGAAAAGACTTCAACTCGTGCTCAGATTTTTGGATGTCCCAATACCCCGACTAACATGTATAACAAAAGATGGGTCGTTTAAATTTTGGGTTTTTCGGGCCGGATTCTAGGCTGTCTCGGGGACCGGTGCAGAATTTTAACAAGTGTTTTTTGATGCGTTGGAGAAAACTTTAACAAGAGCACAGATTTTTGGATGTCCGAATATCACGACTAACACGTATAACAAATGATGGGTCGATTACAATTTGGGTTTTTCGGGCCGGATTCTACGGTGCCTCGGGGACCGGGACTGAATTTGAACACGTTTTTATGATGCGTCGGACAAGACTTTAACTCGAGCTCAGATTTTTGGATGTCCCAATACACGACTAACACGTATAACAAATGATGGTTCGTTTATAATTAGGGTTTTCCGGGCCGGATTCAAGGGTGCCTCGTGGACCGGGACTGAATTTTAACACGTTTTTATGATGCGTCGGACAAAACCTTAACTCGAGCTCAGATTTTTGATGTCCCAATACCCCAACTAACACGTACAACAAATGATGGGTCGTTTAAATTTTTGGTTTTTTCGGGCCGGATTCTAGGTTACCTCGGGGACCGGGACTGAATTTTTACACGTTTTTTTGATGCGTCGGAAAAGACTTCAACTCGTGCTCAGATTTTTGGATGTCCCAATACCCCGACTAACATGTATAACAAAAGATGGGTCGTTTAAATTTTGTGTTTTTCGGGCCGGATTCTAGGCTGCCTCGGGGACCGGTGCAGAATTTTAACAAGTGTTTTTTGATGCGTTGGACAAAACTTTAACAAGAGCACAGATTTTTGGATGTCCGAATATAACGACTAACACGTATAACAAATGATGGGTCGATTACAATTTGGGTTTTTCGGGCCGGATTCTAGGGTGCCTCGGGGACCGGGACTGAATTTTAACACGTTTTTATGATGCGTCGGACAAAATCTTAACTCGAGCTCAGATTTTTGATGTCCCAATACCCCAACTAACACATATAACAAATGATGGGTCGATTATAATTTTTGTTTTTCGGGCCGGATTCTAGGGTGCCTCGGGGACCAGGACTGAATTTTAAGACGTTTTTATGATGCGTCGGACAAAACCTTAACTCGAGCTCAGATTTTTGGTGTCCCCATACCCCAACTAAAACGTATAACAAATGATGGGTCGATTATAATTTGGGTTTTTCGGGCCGGATTCTAGGGTGCCTCGGGGACCGGGACTGAATTTTAACACGTTTATATGATGCGTCGGACAAAACCTTAACTCGAGCTCAGATTTTTGACGTCCAATTACCCCAACTAACACGTATAACAAATGATGGGTCGTTTAAATTTTGGGTTTCTCGGGCCGGATTCTACGGTGCCTCGGGGACCGGGACTGAATTTGAACACGTTTTTTTGATGCGTCGGACAAGACTTTAACTCGAGCTCAGATTTTTGGATGTCCCAATATCACGACTAACACGTATAACAAATGATGGTTCGTTTATAATTTGGGTTTTTCGGGCCGGATTCAAGGGTGCCTCGGGGTCCGGGACTGAATTTTAACACGTGTTTATGATGCGTCGGACAAAACCTTAACTCGAGCTCAGATTTTTGATGTCCCAATACCCCATCTAACACGTATAACAAATGATGGCTCGTTTAAATTTTGGGTTTTTCGGGCCGGATTCTAGGTTACCTCGGGGACCGGGACTGAATTTTTACACGTTTTTTTGATGCGTCGGAAAAGACTTCAACTCGTGCTCAGATTTTTGGATGTCCCAATACCCCGACTAACATGTATAACAAAAGATGGGTCGTTTAAATTTTGTGTTTTTCGGGCCGGATTCTAGGCTGCCTCGGGGACCGGTGCAGAATTTTAACAAGTGTTTTTTGATGCGTTGGACAAAACTTTAACAAGAGCACAGATTATTGGATGTCCCAATATCACGACTAACACGTATAACAAATGATGGGTCGATTACAATTTGGGTTTTTCGGGCCGGATTTTAGGTGCCTCGGGGACCGGGACTGAATTTTAACACGTTTTTATGATGCGTCGGACAAAATCTTAACTCGAGATCTGATTTTTGATGTCCCAACACCCCAACTAACACGTATAACAAATGATGGGTCGATTATAATTTTGGTATTTCGGGCCGGATTCTAGGGTTCCTCGGGGACCGGGACTGAATTTTAAGACGTTTTTATGATGCGTCGGACAAAACCTTAACTCGAGCTCAGATTTTTGATGTCCCCATACCCCAACTAAAACGTATAACAAATGATGGGTCGATTATAATTTGGATTTTTCGGGCCGGATTCTAGGGTGCCTCGGGGACCGGGACTGAATTTGAACACGTTTTTTTGATGCGTCGGACAAGACTTTAACTCGAGCTCAGATTTTTGGATGTCCCAATATCACGACTAACATGTATAACAAATGATGGTTCGTTTATAATTTGGGTTTTTCGGGCCGGATTCAAGGGTGCCTCGGGGACCTAGACTGAATTTTAACACGTTTTTATGATGCGTCGGACAAAACCTTAACTCGAGCTCAGATTTTTGATGTCCCAATACCCCAACTAACACGTATAACAAATGATGGCTCGTTTAAATTTTGGGTTTTTCGGGCCGGATTCTAGGTTACCTCGGGGACCGGGACTGAATTTTTACACGTTTTTTTGATGCGTCGGAAAAGACTTCAACTCTTGCTCAGATTTTTGGATGTCCCAATACCCCGACTAACATGTATAACAAAAGATGGGTCGTTTAAATTTTGTGTTTTTCGGGCCGGATTCTAGGCTGCCTCGGGGACCGGTGCAGAATTTTAACAAGTGTTTTTTGATGCGTTGGACAAAACTTTAACAAGAGCACAGATTTTTGGATGTCCCAATATCACGACTAACACGTATAACAAATGATGGGTCGATTACAATTTGGGTTTTTCGGGCCGGATTCTAGGCTGCCTAGGGGACCGGGACTGAATTTGAACACGTTTTTATGATGCGTCGGACAAGACTTTAACTCGAGCTCAGATTTTTGGATGTCCCAATACACGACTAACACGTATAACAAATGATGGTTCGTTTATAATTAGGGTTTTCCGGGCCGGATTAAAGGGTGCCTCGTGGACCGGGACTGAATTTTAACACGTTTTTATGATGCGTCGGACAAAACCTTAACTCGAGCTCAGATTTTTGATGTCCCAATACCCCAACTAACACGTATAACAAATGATGGCTTGTTTAAATTTTGGGTTTTTCGGGCCGGATTCTAGGTTACCTCTGGGACCGGGACTGAATTTTTACACGTTTTTTTGATGCGTCGGAAAAGACTTCAACTCGTGCTCAGATTTTTGGATGTCCCAATACCCCGACTAACATGTATAACAAAAGATGGGTCGTTTAAATTTTGGGTTTTTCGGGCCGGATTCTAGGCTGTCTCGGGGACCGGTGCAGAATTTTAACAAGTGTTTTTTGATGCGTTGGACAAAACTTTAACAAGAGCACAGATTTTTGGATGTCCGAATATCACGACTAACACGTATAACAAATGATGGGTCGATTACAATTTGGGTTTTTCGGGCCGGATTCTACGGTGCCTCGGGGACCGGGACTGAATTTTAACACGTTTTTATGATGCGTCGGACAAAATCTTAACTCGAGCTCAGATTTTTGATGTCCCAATACCCCAACTAACACGTATAACAAATGATGGGTCGATTATAATTTTGGTTTTTCGGGCCGGATTCTAGGGTGCCTCGGGGACCGGGACTGAATTTTAAGACGTTTTTATGATGCGTCGGACAAAACCTTAACTCGAGCTCAGATATTTGATGTCCCCATACCCCAACTAAAACGTATAACAAATGATGGTTCGTTTATAATTTGGGTTTTTCGGGCCGAATTCAAGGGTGCCTCGGGGACCGGGACTGAATTTTAACACGTTTTTATGATGCGTCGGACAAAACCTTAACTCGAGCTCAGATTTTTGATATCCCAATACCCCAACGAACACGTATAACAAACGATGGGTCGTTTAAATTTTGGGTTTTTCGGGCCGGATTCTACGGTGCCTCGGGGACCGGGATTGAAATTTAACACGTTTTTATGATGCGTCGGACAAAATCTTAACTCGAGCTCACATTTTTGATGTCCCCATACCCCAACTAACACGTATAACAAATGATGGGTCGATTATAATTTTGGTATTTCGGGCCGGATTCTAGGGTTCCTCGGGGACCGGGACTGAATTTTAAGACGTTTTTATGATGCGTCGGACAAAACCTTAACTCGAGCTCAGATTTTTGATGTCCCCATACCCCAACTAAAACGTATAACAAATGATGGGTCGATTATAATTTGGATTTTTCGGGCCGGATTCTAGGGTGCCTCGGGGACCGGGACTGAATTTGAACACGTTTTTTTGATGCGTCGGACAAGACTTTAACTCGAGCTCAGATTTTTGGATGTCCCAATATCACGACTAACATGTATAACAAATGATGGTTCGTTTATAATTTGGGTTTTTCGGGCCGGATTCAAGGGTGCCTCGGGGACCTAGACTGAATTTTAACACGTTTTTATGATGCGTCGGACAAAACCTTAACTCGAGCTCAGATTTTTGATGTCCCAATACCCCAACTAACACGTATAACAAATGATGGCTCGTTTAAATTTTGGGTTTTTCGGGCCGGATTCTAGGTTACCTCGGGGACCGGGACTGAATTTTTACACGTTTTTTTGATGCGTCGGAAAAGACTTCAACTCTTGCTCAGATTTTTGGATGTCCCAATACCCCGACTAACATGTATAACAAAAGATGGGTCGTTTAAATTTTGTGTTTTTCGGGCCGGATTCTAGGCTGCCTCGGGGACCGGTGCAGAATTTTAACAAGTGTTTTTTGATGCGTTGGACAAAACTTTAACAAGAGCACAGATTTTTGGATGTCCCAATATCACGACTAACACGTATAACAAATGATGGGTCGATTACAATTTGGGTTTTTCGGGCCGGATTCTAGGCTGCCTAGGGGACCGGGACTGAATTTGAACACGTTTTTATGATGCGTCGGACAAGACTTTAACTCGAGCTCAGATTTTTGGATGTCCCAATACACGACTAACACGTATAACAAATGATGGTTCGTTTATAATTAGGGTTTTCCGGGCCGGATTAAAGGGTGCCTCGTGGACCGGGACTGAATTTTAACACGTTTTTATGATGCGTCGGACAAAACCTTAACTCGAGCTCAGATTTTTGATGTCCCAATACCCCAACTAACACGTATAACAAATGATGGCTTGTTTAAATTTTGGGTTTTTCGGGCCGGATTCTAGGTTACCTCTGGGACCGGGACTGAATTTTTACACGTTTTTTTGATGCGTCGGAAAAGACTTCAACTCGTGCTCAGATTTTTGGATGTCCCAATACCCCGACTAACATGTATAACAAAAGATGGGTCGTTTAAATTTTGGGTTTTTCGGGCCGGATTCTAGGCTGTCTCGGGGACCGGTGCAGAATTTTAACAAGTGTTTTTTGATGCGTTGGACAAAACTTTAACAAGAGCACAGATTTTTGGATGTCCGAATATCACGACTAACACGTATAACAAATGATGGGTCGATTACAATTTGGGTTTTTCGGGCCGGATTCTACGGTGCCTCGGGGACCGGGACTGAATTTTAACACGTTTTTATGATGCGTCGGACAAAATCTTAACTCGAGCTCAGATTTTTGATGTCCCAATACCCCAACTAACACGTATAACAAATGATGGGTCGATTATAATTTTGGTTTTTCGGGCCGGATTCTAGGGTGCCTCGGGGACCGGGACTGAATTTTAAGACGTTTTTATGATGCGTCGGACAAAACCTTAACTCGAGCTCAGATATTTGATGTCCCCATACCCCAACTAAAACGTATAACAAATGATGGTTCGTTTATAATTTGGGTTTTTCGGGCCGAATTCAAGGGTGCCTCGGGGACCGGGACTGAATTTTAACACGTTTTTATGATGCGTCGGACAAAACCTTAACTCGAGCTCAGATTTTTGATATCCCAATACCCCAACGAACACGTATAACAAACGATGGGTCGTTTAAATTTTGGGTTTTTCGGGCCGGATTCTACGGTGCCTCGGGGACCGGGATTGAAATTTAACACGTTTTTATGATGCGTCGGACAAAATCTTAACTCGAGCTCACATTTTTGATGTCCCCATACCCCAACTAACACGTATAACAAATGATGGGTCGATTATAATTTGGGTTTTTCGTGCCGGATTCTAGTGTGCCTCGGGGACCGGGACTGAATTTTAACACGTTTTTTTGATGCGTCGGAAAAGACTTCAACTCGTGCTCAGATTTTTGGAAGCCCCAATACCCCGACTAACATGTATAACAAAAGAGGGGTCGTTTAAATTTTGTGTTTTTCGGGCCGGATTCTAGGCTGTCTCGGGGACCGGTGCAGAATTTTAACAAGTGTTTTTTGATGCGTTGGACAAAACTTTAACAAGAGCACAGATTTTTGGATGTCCGAATATCACGACTAACACGTATAACAAATGATGGGTCGATTACAATTTGGGTTTTTCGGGCCGGATTCTAGGGTGCCTCGGGGACCGGGACTGAATTTTAACACGTTTTTATGATGCGTCGGACAAAATCTTAACTCGAGCTCAGATTTTTGATGTCCCAATACCCCAACTAACACGTATAACAAATGATGGGTCGATTATAATTTTGGTTTTTCGGGCCGGATTCTAGGGTGCCTCGGGGACCGGGACTGAATTTTAAGACGTTTTTATGATGCGTCGGACAAAACCTTAACTCGAGCTCAGATTTTTGATGTCCCCATACCCCAACTAAAACGTATAACAAATGATGGTTCGTTTATAATTTGGGTTTTTCGGGCCGGATTCAAGGGTGCCTCGGGGACCGGGACTGAATTTTAACACGTTTTTATGATGCGTCGGACAAAACCTTAACTCGAGCTCAGATTTTTGATATCCCAATACCCCAACTAACACGTATAACAAATGATGAGTGGTTTAAATTTTGGGTTTTTCGGGCCGGATTCTACGGTGCCTCGGGGACCGGGATTGAATTTTAACACGTTTTTATGATGCGTCGGACAAAATCTTAACTCGAGCTCACATTTTTGATGTCCCCATACCCCAACTAACACGTATAACAAATGATGGGTCGATTATAATTTGGGTTTTTCGTGCCGGATTCTAGGGTGCCTCGGGGACCGGGACTGAATTTTAACACGTTTTTTTGATGCGTCGGAAAAGACTTCAACTCGTGCTCAGATTTTTGGATGCCCCAATACCCCGACTAACATGTATAACAAAGCAGGGGTCGTTTAAATTTTGTGTTTTTCGGGCCGGATTCTAGGCTGTCTCGGGGACCGGTGCAGAATTTTAACAAGTGTTTTTTGATGCGTTGGACAAAACTTTAACAAGAGCACAGATTTTTGGATGTCCGAATATCACGACTAACACGTATAACAAATGATGGGTCGATTACAATTTGGGTTTTTCGGGCCGGATTCTAGGCTGCCTAGGGGACCGGGACTGAATTTGAACACGTTTTTTTGATGCGTCGGACAAGACTTTAACTCGAGCTCAGATTTTTGGATGTCCCAATACACGACTAACACGTATAACAAATGATGGTTCGTTTATAATTTGGGTTTTCTGGGCCGGATTCAAGGGTGCCTCGTGGACCGGGACTGAATTTTAACACGTTTTTATGATGCGTCGGACAAAACCTTACCTCGAGCTCAGATTTTTGATGTCCCAATACCCCAACTAACACGTATAACAAATGATGGGTCGTTTAAATTTTTGGTTTTTCGGGCCGGATTCTAGGTTACCTCGGGGACCGGGACTGAATTTTTACACGTTTTTTTGATGCGTCGGAAAAGACTTCAACTCGTGCTCAGATTTTTGGATGTCCCAATACCCCGACTAACATGTATAACAAAAGATGGGTCGTTTAAATTTTGTGTTTTTCGGGCCGGATTCTAGGCTGCCTCGGGGACCGGTGCAGAATTTTAACAAGTGTTTTTTGATGCGTTGGACAAAACTTTAACAAGAGCACAGATTTTTGGATGTCCGAATATCACGACTAACACGTATAACAAATGATGGGTCGATTACAATTTGGGTTTTTCGGGCCGGATTCTACGGTGCCTCGGGGACCGGGACTGAATTTTAACACGTTTTTATGATGCGTCGGACAAAATCTTAACTCGAGCTCAGATTTTTGATGTCCCAATACCCCAACTAACACGTATAACAAATGATGGGTCGATTATAATTTTGGTTTTTTGGGCCGGATTCTAGGCTGCCTCGGGGACCGGGACTGAATTTTAACACGTTTTTATGATGCGTCGGACAAAATCTTAACTCGAGCTCAGATTTTTGATGTCCCAATACCCCAACTAACACGTATAACAAATGATGGGTCGATTATAATTTTGGTTTTTCGGGCCGGATTCTAGAGTGACTCAAGGACCAGTGCAGAATTTTAACAAGTGTTTTTTGATGCGTGGGACAAAACCTTAACTCGAGCTCAGATTTTTGATGTCCCTATACCCCAACTAAAACGTATAACAAATGATGGGTCGATTATAATTTGGGTTTTTCGGGCCGGATTCTAGGGTGCCTCGGGGACCGGGACCGAATTTTAACATGTTTTTATGATGCGTCGGACAAAACCTTAACTCGAGCTCAGATTTTTGACGTCCAATTACCCCAACTAACACGTATAACAAATGATGGGTCGTTTAAATTTTGGGTTTCTCGGGCCGGATTCTAGGGTGCCGCGGGGACCGGGACTGAATTTGAACACGTTTTTTTGATGCGTCGGACAAAATCTTAACTCGAGCTCAGATTTTTGATGTCCCAATACCCCAACTAACACGTATAACAAATGATGGGTCGATTATAATTTTGGTTTTTCGGGCCGGATTCTAGGGTGCCTCAAGGACCAGTGCAGAATTTTAACAAGTGTTTTTTGATGCGTGGGACAAAACCTTAACTCGAGCTCAGATTTTTGATGTCCCCATACCCCAACTAAAACGTATAACAAATGATGGGTCGATTATAATTTGGGTTTTTCGGGCCGGATTCTAGGGTGCCTCGGGGACCGGGACCGAATTTTAACATGTTTTTATGATGCGTCGGACAAAACCTTAACTCGAGCTCAGATTTTTGACGTCCAATTACCCCAACTAACACGTATAACAAATGATGGGTCGTTTAAATTTTGGGTTTCTCGGGCCGGATTCTAGGGTGCCGCGGGGACCGGGACTGAATTTGAACACGTTTTTTTGATGCGTCGGACAAGACTTTAACTCGAGCTCAGATTTTTGATGTCCCCATACCCCAACTAAAACGTATAACAAATGATGGGTTGATTATAATTTGGGTTTTTCGGGCCGGATTCTAGGGTGCCTCGGGGACCGGGACTGAATTTTAACACGTTTTTATGATGCGTCGGACAAAACCTTAACTCGAGCTCAGATTTTTGATGTCCCCATACCCCAACTAACACGTATAACAAATGATGGCTCGTTTAAATTTTGGGTTTTTCGGGCCAGATTCTAGGTTACCTCGGGGACGGGGACTGAATTTTTACACGTTTTTTTGATGCGTCGGAAAAGACTTCAACTCGTGCTCAGATTTTTGGATGTCCCAATACCCCGACTAACATGTATAACAAAAGATGGGTCGTTTAAATTTTGTGTTTTTCGGGCCGGATTCTAGGCTGCCTCGGGGACCGGTGCAGAATTTTAACAAGTGTTTTTTGATGCGTTGGACAAAACTTTAACAAGAGCACAGATTTTTGGATGTCCCAATATCACGACTAACACGTATAACAAATGATGGGTCGATTACAATTTGGGTTTTTCGGGCTGGATTCTAGGGTGCCTCGGGGACCGGGACTGAATTTTAACACGTTTTTATGATGCGTCGGACAAAATCTTAACTCGAGCTCTGATTTTTGATGTCCCAATACCCCAACTAACACGTATAACAAATGATGTCGCCATTATAACTTTGGTTTTTCGGGCCGGATTCTAGGGTGCCTCGGGGACCGGGACTGAATTTTAAGACATTTTTATGATGCGTCGGACAAAACCTTAACTCGAGCTCAGATTTTTGATGTCCCCATACCCCAACTAAAACGTATAACAAATGATGGGTCGATTATAATTGGGGTTTTTCGGGCCGGATTCTAGGGTGCCTCGGGGATCGGGACTGAATTTTAACACGTTTTTATGATGCGTCGGACAAAATCTTAACTCGAGCTCAGATTTTTGATGTCCCCATACCCCAACTAACACGTATAACAAATGATGGGTCGATTATAATTTGGGTTTTTCGGGCCGGATTCTAGGGTGCCTCGGGGACCAGGATTGAATTTTAACACGTTTTTATGATGCGTCGGACAAAATCTTAACTCGAGCTCAGATTTTTGATGTCTCGATACCCCAACTAACACGTATAGGAAATGATGGGTCGATTATAATTTGGGTTTTTCGGGCCGGATTCTAGGGTGCCTCGGGGACCGGGACTGAATTTTAACACGTTTTTATGATGCGTCGGACAAAATCTTAACTCGAGCTCAGATTTTTGATGTCCCCATACCCCAACTAACACGTATAACAAATGATGGGTCGATTATAATTTGGGTTTTTCGGGCCGGATTCTAGGGTGCCTCGGGGACCGGGACTGAATTTTAACACGTTTTTTTGATGCGTCGGACAAGACTTTAACTCGAGCTCAGATTTTTGGATGTCCCAATATCACGACTAACACGTATATCAAATGATGGTTCGTTTATAATTTGGGTTTTTCGGGCCGGATTCAAGGGTGCCTCGGGGTCCGGGACTGAATTTTAAGACGTTTTTATGATGCGTCGGACAAAACCTTAACTCGAGCTCAGATTTTTGATGTCCCCATACCCCAACTAAAACGTATAACAAATGATGGTTCGGTTATAATTTGGGTTTTTCGGGCCGGATTCAAGGGTGCCTTGGGGACCGGGACTGAATTTTAACACGTTTTTATGATGCGTCGGACAAAACCTTAACTCGAGCTCAGATTTTTGATGTCCGAATACCCCAACTAACACGTATAACAAATGATGGGTCGTTTAAATTTTGGGTTTTTCGGGCCGGATTCTACGGTGCCTCGGGGACCGGGATTGAATTTTAACACGTTTTTATAATGCGTCGGACAAAATCTTAACTCGAGCTCAGATTTTTGATGTCCCCATACCCCAACTAACACGTATAACAAATGATGGGTCGATTATAATTTGGGTTTTTCGTGCCGGATTCTAGGGTGCCTCGGGTACCGGGACTGAATTTTAACACATTTTTTTGATGCGTCGGAAAAGAGTTCAACTCGTGCTCAGATTTTTGGATGCCCTAATACCCCGACTAACATGTAAAACAAAAGAGGGGTGGTTTAAATTTTGTGTTTTTCGGGCCGGATTCTAGGCTGTCTCGGGGACCGGTGCAGAATTTTAACAAGTGTTTTTTGATGCGTTGGACAAAACTTTAACAAGAGCACAGATTTTTGGATGTCCGAATATCACGACTAACACGTATAACAAATGATGGGTCGATTACAATTTGGGTTTTTCGGGCTGGATTCTAGGGTGCCTCGGGGACCGGGACTGAATTTTAACACGTTTTTATGATGCGTCGGACAAAATCTTAACTCGAGCTCAGATTTTTGATGTCCCAATACCCCAACTAACACATATAACAAATGATGGGTCGATTATAATTTTGGTTTTTCGGGCCGGATTCTAGGGTGCCTCGGGGACCGGGACTGAATTTTAAGACGTTTTTATGATGCGTCGGACAAAACCTTAACTCGAGCTCAGATTTTTGATGTCCCCATACCCCAACTAAAACGTATAACAAATGATGGGTCGATTATAATTTGGGTTTTTCGGGCCGGATTCTAGGGTGCCTCGCGGACCGGGACTGAATTTTAAGACGTTTTTATGATGCGTCGGACAAAACCTTAACTCGAGCTCAGATTTTTGATGTCCCCATACCCCAACTAAAACATATAACAAATGATGGTTCATTTATAATTTGGGTTTTTCGGGCCGGATTCAAGGGTGCCTTGGGGACCGGGACTGAATTTTAACACGTTTTTATGATGCGTCGGACAAAACCTTAACTCGAGCTCAGATTTTTGATGTCCCAATACCCATACTAACACGTATACCAAATGATGGGTCGTTTAAATTTTGGGTTTTTCGGGCCGGATTCTACGGTGCCTCGGGGACCGGGATTGAATTTTAACACGTTTTTATGATGCGTCGGACAAAATCTTAACTCGAGCTCAGATTTTTGATGTCCCCATACCCCAACTAACTAGTATAACAAATGATGGGTCCATTATAATTTGGGTTTTTCGTGCCGGATTCTAGGGTGCCTCAGGGACCGGGACTGAATTTTAACACGTTTTTTTGATGCGTCGGAAAAGACATCAACTCGTGCTCAGATTTTTGGATGCCCCAATACCCCGACTAACATGTATAACAAAAGAGGGGTCGTTTAAATTTTGTGTTTTTCGGGCCGGATTCTAGGCTGTCTCGGGGACCGGTGCAGAATTTTAACAAGTGTTTTTTGATGCGTTGGACAAAACTTTAACAAGAGCACAGATTTTTGGATGTCCGAATATCACGACTAACACGTATAACAAATGATGGGTCGATTATAATTTGGATTTTTCGGGCCGGATTCTAGGGTGCCTCGGGGACCGGGACTGAATTTGAACACGTTTTTTTGATGCGTCGGACAAGACTTTAACTCGAGCTCAGATTTTTGGATGTCCCAATATCACGACTAACATGTATAACAAATGATGGTTCGTTTATAATTTGGGTTTTTCGGGCCGGATTCAAGGGTGCCTCGGGGACCTAGACTGAATTTTAACACGTTTTTATGATGCGTCGGACAAAACCTTAACTCGAGCTCAGATTTTTGATGTCCCAATACCCCAACTAACACGTATAACAAATGATGGCTCGTTTAAATTTTGGGTTTTTCGGGCCGGATTCTAGGTTACCTCGGGGACCGGGACTGAATTTTTACACGTTTTTTTGATGCGTCGGAAAAGACTTCAACTCTTGCTCAGATTTTTGGATGTCCCAATACCCCGACTAACATGTATAACAAAAGATGGGTCGTTTAAATTTTGTGTTTTTCGGGCCGGATTCTAGGCTGCCTCGGGGACCGGTGCAGAATTTTAACAAGTGTTTTTTGATGCGTTGGACAAAACTTTAACAAGAGCACAGATTTTTGGATGTCCCAATATCACGACTAACACGTATAACAAATGATGGGTCGATTACAATTTGGGTTTTTCGGGCCGGATTCTAGGCTGCCTAGGGGACCGGGACTGAATTTGAACACGTTTTTATGATGCGTCGGACAAGACTTTAACTCGAGCTCAGATTTTTGGATGTCCCAATACACGACTAACACGTATAACAAATGATGGTTCGTTTATAATTAGGGTTTTCCGGGCCGGATTAAAGGGTGCCTCGTGGACCGGGACTGAATTTTAACACGTTTTTATGATGCGTCGGACAAAACCTTAACTCGAGCTCAGATTTTTGATGTCCCAATACCCCAACTAACACGTATAACAAATGATGGCTTGTTTAAATTTTGGGTTTTTCGGGCCGGATTCTAGGTTACCTCTGGGACCGGGACTGAATTTTTACACGTTTTTTTGATGCGTCGGAAAAGACTTCAACTCGTGCTCAGATTTTTGGATGTCCCAATACCCCGACTAACATGTATAACAAAAGATGGGTCGTTTAAATTTTGGGTTTTTCGGGCCGGATTCTAGGCTGTCTCGGGGACCGGTGCAGAATTTTAACAAGTGTTTTTTGATGCGTTGGACAAAACTTTAACAAGAGCACAGATTTTTGGATGTCCGAATATCACGACTAACACGTATAACAAATGATGGGTCGATTACAATTTGGGTTTTTCGGGCCGGATTCTACGGTGCCTCGGGGACCGGGACTGAATTTTAACACGTTTTTATGATGCGTCGGACAAAATCTTAACTCGAGCTCAGATTTTTGATGTCCCAATACCCCAACTAACACGTATAACAAATGATGGGTCGATTATAATTTTGGTTTTTCGGGCCGGATTCTAGGGTGCCTCGGGGACCGGGACTGAATTTTAAGACGTTTTTATGATGCGTCGGACAAAACCTTAACTCGAGCTCAGATATTTGATGTCCCCATACCCCAACTAAAACGTATAACAAATGATGGTTCGTTTATAATTTGGGTTTTTCGGGCCGAATTCAAGGGTGCCTCGGGGACCGGGACTGAATTTTAACACGTTTTTATGATGCGTCGGACAAAACCTTCACTCGAGCTCAGATTTTTGATATCCCAATACCCCAACGAACACGTATAACAAACGATGGGTCGTTTAAATTTTGGGTTTTTCGGGCCGGATTCTACGGTGCCTCGGGGACCGGGATTGAAATTTAACACGTTTTTATGATGCGTCGGACAAAATCTTAACTCGAGCTCACATTTTTGATGTCCCCATACCCCAACTAACACGTATAACAAATGATGGGTCGATTATAATTTGGGTTTTTCGTGCCGGATTCTAGTGTGCCTCGGGGACCGGGACTGAATTTTAACACGTTTTTTTGATGCGTCGGAAAAGACTTCAACTCGTGCTCAGATTTTTGGAAGCCCCAATACCCCGACTAACATGTATAACAAAAGAGGGGTCGTTTAAATTTTGTGTTTTTCGGGCCGGATTCTAGGCTGTCTCGGGGACCGGTGCAGAATTTTAACAAGTGTTTTTTGATGCGTTGGACAAAACTTTAACAAGAGCACAGATTTTTGGATGTCCGAATATCACGACTAACACGTATAACAAATGATGGGTCGATTACAATTTGGGTTTTTCGGGCCGGATTCTACGGTGCCTCGGGGACCGGGACTGAATTTTAACACGTTTTTATGATGCGTCGGACAAAATCTTAACTCGAGCTCAGATTTTTGATGTCCCAATACCCCAACTAACACGTATAACAAATGATGGGTCGATTATAATTTTGGTTTTTCGGGCCGGATTCTAGGGTGCCTCGGGGACCGGGACTGAATTTTAAGACGTTTTTATGATGCGTCGGACAAAACCTTAACTCGAGCTCAGATTTTTGATGTCCCCATACCCCAACTAAAACGTATAACAAATGATGGTTCGTTTATAATTTGGGTTTTTCGGGCCGGATTCAAGGGTGCCTCGGGGACCGGGACTGAATTTTAACACGTTTTTATGATGCGTCGGACAAAACCTTAACTCGAGCTCAGATTTTTGATATCCCAATACCCCAACTAACACGTATAACAAATGATGAGTGGTTTAAATTTTGGGTTTTTCGGGCCGGATTCTACGGTGCCTCGGGGACCGGGATTGAATTTTAACACGTTTTTATGATGCGTCGGACAAAATCTTAACTCGAGCTCACATTTTTGATGTCCCCATACCCCAACTAACACGTATAACAAATGATGGGTCGATTATAATTTGGGTTTTTCGTGCCGGATTCTAGGGTGCCTCGGGGACCGGGACTGAATTTTAACACGTTTTTTTGATGCGTCGGAAAAGACTTCAACTCGTGCTCAGATTTTTGGATGCCCCAATACCCCGACTAACATGTATAACAAAGCAGGGGTCGTTTAAATTTTGTGTTTTTCGGGCCGGATTCTAGGCTGTCTCGGGGACCGGTGCAGAATTTTAACAAGTGTTTTTTGATGCGTTGGACAAAACTTTAACAAGAGCACAGATTTTTGGATGTCCGAATATCACGACTAACACGTATAACAAATGATGGGTCGATTACAATTTGGGTTTTTCGGGCCGGATTCTAGGCTGCCTAGGGGACCGGGACTGAATTTGAACACGTTTTTTTGATGCGTCGGACAAGACTTTAACTCGAGCTCAGATTTTTGGATGTCCCAATACACGACTAACACGTATAACAAATGATGGTTCGTTTATAATTTGGGTTTTCTGGGCCGGATTCAAGGGTGCCTCGTGGACCGGGACTGAATTTTAACACGTTTTTATGATGCGTCGGACAAAACCTTACCTCGAGCTCAGATTTTTGATGTCCCAATACCCCAACTAACACGTATAACAAATGATGGGTCGTTTAAATTTTTGGTTTTTCGGGCCGGATTCTAGGTTACCTCGGGGACCGGGACTGAATTTTTACACGTTTTTTTGATGCGTCGGAAAAGACTTCAACTCGTGCTCAGATTTTTGGATGTCCCAATACCCCGACTAACATGTATAACAAAAGATGGGTCGTTTAAATTTTGTGTTTTTCGGGCCGGATTCTAGGCTGCCTCGGGGACCGGTGCAGAATTTTAACAAGTGTTTTTTGATGCGTTGGACAAAACTTTAACAAGAGCACAGATTTTTGGATGTCCGAATATCACGACTAACACGTATAACAAATGATGGGTCGATTACAATTTGGGTTTTTCGGGCCGGATTCTACGGTGCCTCGGGGACCGGGACTGAATTTTAACACGTTTTTATGATGCGTCGGACAAAATCTTAACTCGAGCTCAGATTTTTGATGTCCCAATACCCCAACTAACACGTATAACAAATGATGGGTCGATTATAATTTTGGTTTTTTGGGCCGGATTCTAGGCTGCCTCGGGGACCGGGACTGAATTTTAACACGTTTTTATGATGCGTCGGACAAAATCTTAACTCGAGCTCAGATTTTTGATGTCCCAATACCCCAACTAACACGTATAACAAATGATGGGTCGATTATAATTTTGGTTTTTCGGGCCGGATTCTAGAGTGACTCAAGGACCAGTGCAGAATTTTAACAAGTGTTTTTTGATGCGTGGGACAAAACCTTAACTCGAGCTCAGATTTTTGATGTCCCTATACCCCAACTAAAACGTATAACAAATGATGGGTCGATTATAATTTGGGTTTTTCGGGCCGGATTCTAGGGTGCCTCGGGGACCGGGACCGAATTTTAACATGTTTTTATGATGCGTCGGACAAAACCTTAACTCGAGCTCAGATTTTTGACGTCCAATTACCCCAACTAACACGTATAACAAATGATGGGTCGTTTAAATTTTGGGTTTCTCGGGCCGGATTCTAGGGTGCCGCGGGGACCGGGACTGAATTTGAACACGTTTTTTTGATGCGTCGGACAAAATCTTAACTCGAGCTCAGATTTTTGATGTCCCAATACCCCAACTAACACGTATAACAAATGATGGGTCGATTATAATTTTGGTTTTTCGGGCCGGATTCTAGGGTGCCTCAAGGACCAGTGCAGAATTTTAACAAGTGTTTTTTGATGCGTGGGACAAAACCTTAACTCGAGCTCAGATTTTTGATGTCCCCATACCCCAACTAAAACGTATAACAAATGATGGGTCGATTATAATTTGGGTTTTTCGGGCCGGATTCTAGGGTGCCTCGGGGACCGGGACCGAATTTTAACATGTTTTTATGATGCGTCGGACAAAACCTTAACTCGAGCTCAGATTTTTGACGTCCAATTACCCCAACTAACACGTATAACAAATGATGGGTCGTTTAAATTTTGGGTTTCTCGGGCCGGATTCTAGGGTGCCGCGGGGACCGGGACTGAATTTGAACACGTTTTTTTGATGCGTCGGACAAGACTTTAACTCGAGCTCAGATTTTTGATGTCCCCATACCCCAACTAAAACGTATAACAAATGATGGGTTGATTATAATTTGGGTTTTTCGGGCCGGATTCTAGGGTGCCTCGGGGACCGGGACTGAATTTTAACACGTTTTTATGATGCGTCGGACAAAACCTTAACTCGAGCTCAGATTTTTGATGTCCCCATACCCCAACTAACACGTATAACAAATGATGGCTCGTTTAAATTTTGGGTTTTTCGGGCCAGATTCTAGGTTACCTCGGGGACGGGGACTGAATTTTTACACGTTTTTTTGATGCGTCGGAAAAGACTTCAACTCGTGCTCAGATTTTTGGATGTCCCAATACCCCGACTAACATGTATAACAAAAGATGGGTCGTTTAAATTTTGTGTTTTTCGGGCCGGATTCTAGGCTGCCTCGGGGACCGGTGCAGAATTTTAACAAGTGTTTTTTGATGCGTTGGACAAAACTTTAACAAGAGCACAGATTTTTGGATGTCCCAATATCACGACTAACACGTATAACAAATGATGGGTCGATTACAATTTGGGTTTTTCGGGCTGGATTCTAGGGTGCCTCGGGGACCGGGACTGAATTTTAACACGTTTTTATGATGCGTCGGACAAAATCTTAACTCGAGCTCTGATTTTTGATGTCCCAATACCCCAACTAACACGTATAACAAATGATGTCGCCATTATAACTTTGGTTTTTCGGGCCGGATTCTAGGGTGCCTCGGGGACCGGGACTGAATTTTAAGACATTTTTATGATGCGTCGGACAAAACCTTAACTCGAGCTCAGATTTTTGATGTCCCCATACCCCAACTAAAACGTATAACAAATGATGGGTCGATTATAATTGGGGTTTTTCGGGCCGGATTCTAGGGTGCCTCGGGGATCGGGACTGAATTTTAACACGTTTTTATGATGCGTCGGACAAAATCTTAACTCGAGCTCAGATTTTTGATGTCCCCATACCCCAACTAACACGTATAACAAATGATGGGTCGATTATAATTTGGGTTTTTCGGGCCGGATTCTAGGGTGCCTCGGGGACCAGGATTGAATTTTAACACGTTTTTATGATGCGTCGGACAAAATCTTAACTCGAGCTCAGATTTTTGATGTCTCGATACCCCAACTAACACGTATAGGAAATGATGGGTCGATTATAATTTGGGTTTTTCGGGCCGGATTCTAGGGTGCCTCGGGGACCGGGACTGAATTTTAACACGTTTTTATGATGCGTCGGACAAAATCTTAACTCGAGCTCAGATTTTTGATGTCCCCATACCCCAACTAACACGTATAACAAATGATGGGTCGATTATAATTTGGGTTTTTCGGGCCGGATTCTAGGGTGCCTCGGGGACCGGGACTGAATTTTAACACGTTTTTTTGATGCGTCGGACAAGACTTTAACTCGAGCTCAGATTTTTGGATGTCCCAATATCACGACTAACACGTATATCAAATGATGGTTCGTTTATAATTTGGGTTTTTCGGGCCGGATTCAAGGGTGCCTCGGGGTCCGGGACTGAATTTTAAGACGTTTTTATGATGCGTCGGAAAAAACCTTAACTCGAGCTCAGATTTTTGATGTCCCCATACCCCAACTAAAACGTATAACAAATGATGGTTCGGTTATAATTTGGGTTTTTCGGGCCGGATTCAAGGGTGCCTTGGGGACCGGGACTGAATTTTAACACGTTTTTATGATGCGTCGGACAAAACCTTAACTCGAGCTCAGATTTTTGATGTCCGAATACCCCAACTAACACGTATAACAAATGATGGGTCGTTTAAATTTTGGGTTTTTCGGGCCGGATTCTACGGTGCCTCGGGGACCGGGATTGAATTTTAACACGTTTTTATAATGCGTCGGACAAAATCTTAACTCGAGCTCAGATTTTTGATGTCCCCATACCCCAACTAACACGTATAACAAATGATGGGTCGATTATAATTTGGGTTTTTCGTGCCGGATTCTAGGGTGCCTCGGGTACCGGGACTGAATTTTAACACATTTTTTTGATGCGTCGGAAAAGACTTCAACTCGTGCTCAGATTTTTGGATGCCCTAATACCCCGACTAACATGTATAACAAAAGATGGGTCGTTTAAATTTTGTGTTTTTCGGTCCGGATTCTAGGCTGCCTCGGGGACCGTGCAGAATTTTAACAAGTGTTTTTTGATGCGTTGGACAAAACTTTAACAAGAGCACAGATTTTTGGATGTCCCAATATCACGACTAACACGTATAACAAATGATGGTTCGTTTATAATTTGGGTTTTTCGGGCCGGATTCAATGGTGCCTCGGGGACCGGGACTGTATTTTAACACGTTTTTATGATGCGTCGGACAAAACCTTAACTCGAGCTCAGATTTTTGATGTCCCAATAGCCCAACTAACACGTATAAAAAATGATGGGTCGTTTAAATTTTGGGTTGTTCGGGCCGGATTCTACGGTGCCTCGAGGACCGGGACTGAATTTTAACACGTTTTTATGATGCGTTGGACAAAATCTTAACTCGAGCTCAGATTTTTGATGTCCCCATACCCCAACTAACACGTATAACAAATGATGGGTCGATTATAATTTGGGTTTTTCGGGCCGGATTCTAGGGTGCCTCGGGGACTGTGACTGAATTTTAACACGTTTTTATGATGCGTCGGACAAAATCTTAACTCGAGCTCAGATTTTTGATGTCCCAATACCCCAACTAACACATATAACAAATGATGGGTCGATTATAATTTGGGTTTTAAGGGCCGGATTCTAGGGTGCCTCGGGGTCCGGGACTGAATTTGAACACGTTATTTTGATGCGTCGGACAAGACTTTAACTCGAGCTCAGATTTTTGGATGTCCCAATATCACGACTAACACGTAGAACAAATGATGGGTCGTTTATAATTTGGGTTTTTCGGGCAGGATTCAAGGGTGCCTCGGGACCGGGACTGAATTTTAACACGTTTTTATGATGCGTCGGACAAAACCTTAACTCGAGCTCAAATTTTTGATGTCCCCATACCCCAACTAACACGTATAACAAATGATGGGTCGATTATAATTTGGGTTTCTCGGGCCAGATTCTAAGGTGCCTCGCGGACCGGGACTGAATTTGAACACGTTTTTTTGATGCGTCGGAAAAGACTTCAACTCGTGCTCAGATTTTTGGATGTCCCAATACCCCGACTAACATGTATAACAAAAGATGGGTCGATTATAATTTTGTGTTTTTCGGGCCGGATTCTAGGCTGTCTCGGGGACTGGTGTAGAATTTTAACAAGTGTTTTTTGATGCGTTGGACAAAACTTTAACAAGAGCACAGATTTTTGGATCTCCCAATATCCCAACTAACACGTATAACAAATGATGGTTCGATTATAATTTTGGTTTTACGGGCCGGATTCTAGGGTGCCTCGGGGACCGGGACTGAATTTTAAGACGTTTTTATGATGCGTCGGACAAAACCTTAACTGGAGCTCAGATTTTTGATGTCCCCATACCCCAATTAACACGTATAACAAATGATGGGTCGATTATAATTTGGGTTTTTCGGGCCGGATTCTAGGGTGCCTCGGGGACCGGGACTGAATTTGAACACGTTTTTTTGATAGGTCGGACAAGACTTTAACTCGAGCTCAGATTTTTGGATGTCCCAATACCACGACTAACACGTAGAACAAATGATGGGTCGTTTATAATTTGGGTTTTTCGGGCCGGATTCAAGGGTGCCTCGGGGACCGGGACTGAATTTTAACACGTTTTTATGATGCGTCGGACAAAACCTTAACTCGAGCTCAGATTTTTGACGTCCAATTACCCCAACTAACACGTATAACAAATGATGGGTCGTTTAAATTTTGGGTTTCTCGGGCCGGATTCTAGGGTGCCTCGGGGACCGGGACTGAATTTTAACACGTTTTTATGATGCGTCGGACAAAATCTTAACTCGAGCTCAGATTTTTGATGTCCTCATACCCCAACTAACACGTATAACAAATGATGGGTCGTTTAAATTTTGGGTTTTTCGGGCCGGATTCTACGGTGCCTCGGGGACCGGGACTGAATTTTAACACGTTTTTATGATGCGTCGGACAAAATCTTAACTCGAGCTCAGATTTTTGATGTCCCAATACCCCAACTAACACGTATAACAAATGATGGGTCGTTTAAATTTTGGGTTTTTCGGGCCGGATTCTACGGTGCCTCGGGGACCGGGACTGAATTTTAACACGTTTTTATGATGCGTCGGACAAAACCTTAACTCGAGCTCAGATTTTTGGATGTCCCAATAGCCCGACTAACATGTATAACAAAAGAGGGGTCGTTTAAATTTTGTGTTTTTCGGGCCGGATTCTAGGCTGTCTCGGGGACCGGTCAGAATTTTAACAAGTGTTTTTTGATGCGTGGGACAAAACTTTAACAAGAGCACAGATTTTTGGATGTCCCAATATCACGACTAACACGTATAACAAATGATGTGTCGATTACAATTTGGGGTTTTCGGGCCGGATTCTAGGGTGCCTCGGGGACTGTGACTGAATTTTAACACGTTTTTATGATGCGTCGGACAAAATCTTAACTCGAGCTCAGATTTTTGATGTCCCAATACCCCAACTAACACGTATAACAAATGATGGGTCGATTATAATTTTGGTTTTTCGGGCCGGATTCTAGGGTGCCTCGGGGACCGGGACTGAATTTTAAGACGTTTTTATGATGCGTCGGACAAAACCTTAACTCGAGCTCAGATTTTTGATGTCCCCATACCCCAACTAACACGTATAACAAATGATGGGTCGATTACAATTTGGGTTTTTCGGGCCGGATTCTAGGGTGCCTCAAGGACCGGGACTGAATTTTAACACGTTTTTATGATGCGTCGGACAAAACCTTAACTCGAGCTCAGATTTTTTTTTGTCCCAATACCCCAACTAACACATATAACAAATGATGGGTCGTTTAAATTTATGGTTTTTCGGGCCGGATTCTACGGTGCCTCGGGGACCGGGACTGAATTTTAACACGTTTTTATGATGCGTCGGACAAAATCTTAACTCGAGCTCAGATTTTTGATGTCCCCATACCCCAACTAACACGTATAACAAATGATGGGTCGATTATAATTTGGGTTTTTCGGGCCGGATTCTAGGGTGCCTCGGGGACCGGGACTGAATTTTAACACGTTTTTATGATGCGTCGGACAAAACCTTAACTCGAGCTCAGATTTTTGACGTCCAATTACCCCAACTAACACGTATAACAAATGATGGGTCGTTTAAATTTTGGGTTTTAAGGGCCGGATTCTAGGGTGCCTCGGGGTCCGGGACTGAATTTGAACACGTTTTTTTGATGCGTCGGACAAGACTTTAACTCGAGCTCAGATTTTTGGATGTCCCAATATCACGACTAACACGTAGAACAAATGATGGGTCGTTTATAATTTGGGTTTTTCGGGCAGGATTCAAGGGTGCCTCGGGACCGGGACTGAATTTTAACACGTTTTTATGATGCGTCGGACAAAACCTTAACTCGAGCTCAGATTTTTGATGTCCCCATGCCCCAACTAACACGTATAACAAATGATGGGTCGATTATAATTTGGGTTTCTCGGGCCGGATTCTAAGATGCCTCGGGGACCGGGACTGAATTTGAACACGTTTTTTTGATGCGTCGGACAAGACTTTAACTCGAGCTCAGATTTTTGGATGTCCCAATATCACGACTAACACGTATAACAAATGATGGTTCGTTTAAATTTTGGGTTTTTCGGGCCGGATTCTAGGGTGCCTCGGGGACCGGGACTGAATTTTAACACGTTTTTTTGATGCGTCGGAAAAGACTTCAACTCGTGCTCAGATTTTTGGATGTCCCAATACCCCGACTAACATGTATAACAAAAGATGGGTCGTTTAAATTTTGTGTTTTTCGGGCCGGATTCTAGGCTACCTCGGGGACCGTGCAGAATTTTAACAAGTGTTTTTTGATGCGTTGGACAAAACTTTAAAAAGAGCACAGATTTTTGGATGTCCCAATATCACGACTAACACGTATAACAAATGATGGTTCGTTTATAATTTGGGTTTTTCGGGCCGGATTCAATGGTGCCTCGGGGACCGGGACTGTATTTTAACACGTTTTTATGATGCGTCGGACAAAACCTTAACTCGAGCTCAGATTTTTGATGTCCCAATAGCCCAACTAACACGTATAAAAAATGATGGGTCGTTTAAATTTTGGGTTGTTCGGGCCGGATTCTACGGTGCCTCGAGGACCGGGACTGAATTTTAACACGTTTTTATGATGCGTTGGACAAAATCTTAACTCGAGCTCAGATTTTTGATGTCCCCATACCCCAACTAACACGTATAACAAATGATGGGTCGATTATAATTTGGGTTTTTCGGGCCGGATTCTAGGGTGCCTCGGGGACTGTGACTGAATTTTAACACGTTTTTATGATGCGTCGGACAAAATCTTAACTCGAGCTCAGATTTTTGATGTCCCAATACCCCAACTAACACGTATAACAAATGATGGGTCGATTATAATTTGGGTTTTAAGGGCCGGATTCTAGGGTGCCTCGGGGTCCGGGACTGAATTTGAACACGTTATTTTGATGCGTCGGACAAGACTTTAACTCGAGCTCAGATTTTTGGATGTCCCAATATCACGACTAACACGTAGAACAAATGATGGGTCGTTTATAATTTGGGTTTTTCGGGCAGGATTCAAGGGTGCCTCGGGACCGGGACTGAATTTTAACACGTTTTTATGATGCGTCGGACAAAACCTTAACTCGAGCTCAAATTTTTGATGTCCCAATACCCCAACTAACACGTATAACAAATGATGGGTCGATTATAATTTTGGTTTTTCGGGCCGGATTCTAGGGTGCCTCGGGGACCGGGACTGAATTTTAAGACGTTTTTATGATGCGTCGGACAAAACCTTAACTCGAGCTCAGATTTTTGATGTCCCCATACCCCAACTAACACGTATAACAAATGATGGGTCGATTATAATTTGGGTTTCTCGGGCCAGATTCTAAGGTGCCTCGCGGACCGGGACTGAATTTGAACACGTTTTTTTGATGCGTCGGAAAAGACTTCAACTCGTGCTCAGATTTTTGGATGTCCCAATACCCCGACTAACATGTATAACAAAATGATGGGTCGTTTATAATTTGGGTTTTACGGGCCGGATTCTAGGGTGCCTCGGGGACCGGGACTGAATTTTAAGACGTTTTTATGATGCGTCGGACAAAACCTTAACTGGAGCTCAGATTTTTGATGTCCCCATACCCCAATTAACACGTATAACAAATGATGGGTCGATTATAATTTGGGTTTTTCGGGCCGGATTCTAGGGTGCCTCGGGGACCGGGACTGAATTTGAACACGTTTTTTTGATGGGTCGGACAAGACTTTAACTCGAGCTCAGATTTTTGGATGTCCCAATACCACGACTAACACGTAGAACAAATGATGGGTCGTTTATAATTTGGGTTTTTCGGGCCGGATTCAAGGGTGCCTCGGGGACCGGGACTGAATTTTAACACGTTTTTATGATGCGTCGGACAAAACCTTAACTCGAGCTCAGATTTTTGACGTCCAATTACCCCAACTAACACGTATAACAAATGATGGGTCGTTTAAATTTTGGGTTTCTCGGGCCGGATTCTAGGGTGCCTCGGGGACCGGGACCGAATTTGAACACGTTTTTTTGATGCGTCGGACAAGACTTTAACTCGAGCGCAGATTTTGGCTGTCCCAATATCACGACTAACACGTATAACAAATGATGGTTCGTTTATAATTTGGGTTTTTCGGGCCGGATTCAAGGGTGCCTCGGGGACCGGGATTGAATTTTAACACGTTTTTATGATGCGTCGGACAAAACCTTAACTCGAGCTCAGATTTTTGATGTCCCCATACCCCAACTAACACGTATAACAAATGATGGGTCGATTATAATTTGGGTTTTTCGTGCCGGATTCTAGGGTGCCTCGGGGACCGGGACATAATTTTAACACGTTTTTATGATGCGTCGGACAAAACCTTAACTCGAGCTCAGATTTTTGATGTCCCAATAGCCCAACTAACACGTATAAAAAATGATGGGTCGTTTAAATTTTGGGTTGTTCGGGCCGGATTCTACGGTGCCTCGAGGACCGGGACTGAATTTTAACACGTTTTTATGATGCGTCGGACAAAATCTTAACTCGAGCTCAGATTTTTGATGTCCCCATACCCCAACTAACACGTATAACAAATGATGGGTCGATTATAATTTGGGTTTTTCGGGCCGGATTCTAGGGTGCCTCGGGGACCGGGACTGAATTTTAACACGTTTTTTTGATGCGTCAGAAAAGACTTCAACTCGTGCTCCGATTTTTGGATGTCCCAATACCCCGACTAACATGTATAACAAAAGAGGGGTCGATTATAATTTTGTGTTTTTCGGGCCGGATTCTAGGCCGTCTTGGGGACTGGTGTAGAATTTTAACAAGTGTTTTTTGATGCGTTGGACAAAACTTTAACAAGAGCACAGATTTTTGGATCTCCCAATATCACGACTAACACGTATAACAAATGATGGGTCGATTATAATTTGGGTTTTTCGGGCCAGATTCTAGGGTGCCTCGGGGACCGAGACTGAATTTTAAGACGTTTTTATGATGCGTCGGACAAAACCTTAACTGGAGCTCAGATTTTTGAGGTCCCCATACCCCAACTAACACGTATAACAAATGATGGGTCGATTATAATTTGGGTTTTAAGGGCCGGATTCTAGGGTGCCTCGGGGTCCGGGACTGAATTTGAACACGTTTTTTTGATGCGTCGGACAAGACTTTAACTCGAGCTCAGATTTTTGGATGTCCCAATATCACGACTAACACGTAGAACAAATGATGGGTCGTTTATATTTTTCGGGCAGGATTCAAGGGTGCCTCGGGACCGGGACTGAATTTTAACACGTTTTTATGATGCGTCGGACAAAACCTTAACTCGAGCTCAGATTTTTGATGTCCCCATACCCCAACTAACACGTATAACAAATGATGGGTCGATTATAATTTGGGTTTCTCGGGCCGGATTCTAAGGTGCCTCGCGGACCGGGACTGAATTTGAACACGTTTTTTTGATGCGTCGGAAAAGACTTCAACTCGTGCTCAGATTTTTGGATGTCCCAATACCCCGACTAACATGTATAACAAAAGAGGGGTCGATTATAATTTTGCGTTTTTCGGGCCGGATTCTAGGCTGTCTCGGGGACTGGTGTAGAATTTTAACAAGTGTTTTTTGATGCGTTGGACAAAACTTTAACAAGAGCACAGATTTTTGGATCTCCCAATATCACGACTAACACGTATAACAAATGATGGGTCGATTATAATTTGGGTTTTACGGGCCAGATTCTAGGGTGCCTCGGGGACCGGGACTGAATTTTAACACGTTTTTATGATGCGTCGGACAAAATCTTAACTCGAGCTCAGATTTTTGATGTCCCAATACCCCAACTAACACGTATAACAAATGATGGTTCGATTATAATTTTGGTTTTTCGGGCCGGATTCTAGGGTGCCTCGGGGACCGGGACTGAATTTTAAGACGTTTTTATGATGCGTCGGACAAAACCTTAACTGGAGCTCAGATTTTTGATGTCCCCATACCCCAATTAACACGTATAACAAATGATGGGTCGATTATAATTTGGGTTTTTCGGGCCGGATTCTAGGGTGCCTCGGGGACCGGGACTGAATTTGAACACGTTTTTTTGATGGGTCGGACAAGACTTTAACTCGAGCTCAGATTTTTGGATGTCCCAATACCACGACTAACACGTAGAACAAATGATGGGTCGTTTATAATTTGGGTTTTTCGGGCCGGATTCAAGGGTGCCTCGGGGACCGGGACTGAATTTTAACACGTTTTTATGATGCGTCGGACAAAACCTTAACTCGAGCTCAGATTTTTGACGTCCAATTACCCCAACTAACACGTATAACAAATGATGGGTCGTTTAAATTTTGGGTTTCTCGGGCCGGATTCTAGGGTGCCTCGGGGACCGGGACCGAATTTGAACACGTTTTTTTGATGCGTCGGACAAGACTTTAACTCGAGCGCAGATTTTGGCTGTCCCAATATCACGACTAACACGTATAACAAATGATGGTTCGTTTATAATTTGGGTTTTTCGGGCCGGATTCAAGGGTGCCTCGGGGACCGGGATTGAATTTTAACACGTTTTTATGATGCGTCGGACAAAACCTTAACTCGAGCTCAGATTTTTGATGTCCCAATACCCCAACTAACACGTATAACAAATGATGGGTCGTTTAAATTTTGGGTTTTTCGGGCCGGATTCTAGGGTGCCTCGGGGACCGGGACTGAATTTTAACACGTTTTTGTGATGCGTCGAAAAAGACTTCAACTCGTGCTCAGATTTTTGGATGTCCCAATACCCCGACTAACATGTATAACAAAAGATGGGTCGTTTAAATTTTGTGTTTTTCGGGCCGGATTCTAGGCTGCCTCGGGGACCGGTGCAGAATTTTAACAAGTGTTTTTTGATGCGTTGGACAAAACTTTAACAAGAGCACAGATTTTTGGATCTCCCAATATCACGACTAACACGTATAACAAATGATGGGTCGATAATAATTTGGGTTTTTCGGGCCGGATTCTAGGGTGCCTCGGGGACCGGGACTGAATTTTAACACGTTTTTATGATGCGTCGGACAAAATCTTAACTCGAGCTCAGATTTTTGATGTCCCAATACCCCAACTAACATGTATAACAAATGATGGGTCGTTTAAATTTTGGGTTTCTCGGGCCGGATTCTAGGGTGCCTCGGGGACCGGGACTAAATTTGAACACGTTTTTTTGATGCGTCGGACAAGACTTTAACTCGAGCGCAGATTTTGGCTGTCCCAATATCACGACTAACACGTATAACAAATGATGGTTCGTTTATAATTTGGGTTTTTCGGGCCGGATTCAAGGGTGCCTCGGGGACCGGGATTGAATTTTAAAACGTTTTTATGATGCGTCGGACAAAACCCAAACTCGAGCACAGATTTTTGATGTCCCCATACCCCAACTAACACGTATAACAAATGATGGGTCGATTATAATTTGGGTTTTTTGGGCCGGATTCTAGGGTGCCTCGGGGACCGGGACTGAATTTTAACACGTTTTTATGATGCGTCGGACAAAACCTTAACTCGAGCTCATATTTTTGACGTCCAATTACCCCAACTAACACGTATAACAAATGATGGGTCGTTTAAATTTTGGGTTTTAAGGGCCGGATTCTAGGGTGCCTCGGGGACCGGGACTGAATTTGAACACGTTTTTTTGATGCGTCGGACAAGACTTTAACTCGATCTCAGATTTTTGGATGTCCCAATATCACGACTAACACGTAGAACAAATGATGGGTCGTTTATAATATGGGTTTTTCGGGCCCGATTCAAGGGTGCCTCGGGGACCGGGACTGAATTTTAACACGTTTTTATGATGCGTCGGACAAAACCTTCACTCGAGCTCAGATTTTTGATGTCCCAATACCCCAACTAACACGTATAACAAATGATGGGTCGTTTAAATTTTGGGTTTTTCGGGCCGGATTCTACGGTGCCTCGGGGACCGAACTGAATTTTAACACGTTTTTATGATGCGTCGGACAAAATCTTAACTCGAGCTCAGATTTTTGATGTCCCAATACCCAAACTAACACGTATAACAAATGATTGGTCGATTATAATTTAGGTTTTTCGGGCCGGATTCTAGGGTGCCTCGGGGACCGGGACTGAATTTTAACACGTTTTTTTGATGCGTCGGAAAAGACTTCAACTCGTGCTCAGATTTTTGGATGTCCCAATACCCCGACTAACATGTATAACAAAAGATGGGTCGTTTAAATTTTGTGTTTTTCGGGCCGGATTCTAGGCTGCCTTCGGGACCGGTGCAGAATTTTAACAAGTGTTTTTTGATGCGTTGGACAAAACTTTAACAAGAGCACAGATTTTTGGATGTCCCAATATCACGACTAACACGTATAGCAAATGATGGGTCGATTATAATTTGGGTTTTTCGGGCCGGATTATAGGGTGCCTCGGGGACCGGGACTGAATTTTAACACGTTTTTATGATGCGTCGGACAAAATCTTCACTCGAGCTCAGATTTTTGATGTCCCAATACCCCAACTAACACGTATAACAAATAATGGGTCGATTATAATTTTGGTTTTTCGGGCCGGATCGTAGGGTGCCTCGGGGACCGGGACTGAATTTTAAGACGTTTTTATGATGCGTCGGACAAAACCATAACTCGAGCTCAGATTTTTGATGTCCCCATACCCCAAGTAACACGTATAACAAATGATGGGTCGATCATAATTTGGGTTTTTCCGGCCGGATTCTAGGGTGCCTCGGGGACCGGGACTGAATTTTAACACGCTTTTATGATGCGTCGGACAAAACCTTAACTCGAGCTCAGATTTTTGACGTCCAATTACCCCAACTAACACGTATAACAAATGATGGGTCGTTTAAATTTTGGGTTTTTCGGGCCGGATTCTAGGGTGCCTCGAGGACCGGGACTGAATTTGAACACGTTTTTTTGATGCGTCGGACAAGACTTTAACTCGAGCTCAGATTTTTTGATGTCCCAATATCACGACTAACACGTATAACAAATGATGGTTTGTTTATAATTTGGGTTTTTCGGGCCGGATTCAAGGGTGCCCCGGGGACCGGGACTGAATTTTAACACGTTTTTATGATGCGTCGGACAAAACCTTAACTCGAGGTCAGATTTTTGATGTCCCAATACCCCAACTAACACGTATAACAAATGATGGGTCGTTTAAATTTTGGGTTTTTCGGGCCGGATTCTACGGTGCCGTGGGGACCGGGACAGAATTTTAACACGTTTTTATGATGCGTCGGACAAAATCTTAACACGAGCTCAGATTTTTTATGTCCTCATACCCCAACTAACACGTATAACAAATGATGGGTCGATTATAATTTGGGTTTTTCAGGCCGGATTCTAGGGTGCCTCGGGGACCGGGACTGAATTTGAACACGTTTTTTTGATGCGTCAGACAAGACTTTAACTCGAGCTCAGATTTTTGGATGTCCCAATATCACGACTAACACGTATATAACAAATGAAGGTTCGTTTATAATTTGGGTTTTTCGGGCCGGATTCAAGGGTGCCTCGGGGACCAAGACTGAATTTTAACACGTTTTTATGATGCGTCGGACAAAACCTTAACTCGAGCTCAGATTTTTGATTTCCCAATACCCAACCTAACACGTATAACAAATGATGGGTCGTTTAAATTTTGGGTTTTTCGGGCCGGATTGAAGGGTGCCTCGGGGACCGGGACTGAATTTTAACACGTTTATATGATCCGTCGGACAAAATCTTAAGTCGAGCTCAGATTTTTGATGTCCCAATACCCCAACTAACACGTATAACAAATGATGGGTCGATTATAATTTGGATTTTTCGGGCCGGATTCTAGGGTGCCTCGGGGACCGGGACTGAATTTTAACACGTTTTTTTGATGCTTTGGAAAAGACTTCAACTCGTGCTCAGATTTTTGGATGTCCCAATACCCCGACTAACATGTATAACAAAATATGGGTCGTTTAAATTTTGTATTTTTCGGGCCGGATTCTAGGCTGCCTCGGGGACCGGTGCAGAATTTTAACAAGTGTTTTTTGATGCGTGGGACAAAACTTTAACAAGAGCACAGATTTTTGGATGTCCCAATATCACGACTATCACATATAACAAATGATGGGTCGATTATAATTTGGGTTTTTCGGGCCGGATTCTACGGTGCCTCGGGGACCGGGACTGAATTTTAACACGTTTTTATGATGGGTCGGACAAAATCTTAACTCGAGCTCAGATTTTTGATGTCCCAGTACCCCAACTAACACGTATAACAAATGATGGGTCGATTATAATTTTGGTTTTTCGGGCCGGATTCTAGGGTGCCTCGGGGACCAGGACTGAATTTTAAGACGTTTTTATGATGCGTCGGACAAAACCTTAGCTCGAGCTCAGATTTTTGATGTCTCCATACCCCAACTAACACGCATAACAAATGATGGGTCGATTATAATTTCGGTTTTTCGGGCCGAATTCTAGGGTGCCTCGGGGACCGGGATTGAATTTTAACACGTTTTAATGATGCGTCGGACAAAACCTTAACTCGAGCTCAGATTTTTGACGTCCAATTACCCCAACTAACACGTATAACAAATGATGGGTCGTTTAAATTTTGGGTTTTTCGGGCCGGATTCTAGGGTGCCTCGGGGACCGGGACTGAATTTGAACACGTTTTTTTGATGCGTCGGACAAGAATTTAACTCGAGCTCAGATTTTTGGATGTCCCAATATCACGACTAACACGTAGAACAAATGATGGGTCGTTTATAATTTGGGTTTTTCGGGCCGGATTCAAGGGAGCCTCGCGGACCGGGACTGAATTTTAACACGTTTTTTTGATGCGTCAGACAAAACCTTAACTCGAGCTCAGATTTTTGATGTCCCAATACCCCAACTAACACGTATAACAAATGATGGGTCGTTTAAAAATTTGGGTTTTTCGGGCCGGATTCTATGGTGCCTCGGGGACCGGGACTGAATTTTAAACGTTTTTATGATGCGTCGGACAAAATCTTAACTCGAGCTCAGATTTTTGATGTCCCCATACCCAACTAACACGTATAAAAAATGATGGGTCGATTATAATTTGGGTTTTTCGGGCGGAATTCTAGGGTTCCTCGGGGACCGGGACTGAATTTTAACACGTTTTTTTAATGTGTCGGAAAAGACTTCAACTCGTGCTCAGATTTTTGGATGTCCCAATACCCCGACTAACATGTATAACAAAAGATGGGTCGTTTAAATTTTGTGTTTTTCGGGCCGGATTCTAGGCTGCCTCGGGGACCGGTGCAGAATTTTAACAAGTGTTTTTTGATGCGTTGGACAAAACTTTAACAAGAGCACAGATTTTTGGATGTCCCAATATCACGACTAACACGTATAACAAATGATGGGTCGATTATAATTTGGGTTTTTCGGGCCGGATTCTAGGGTACCTCGGGGACCGGGACTGAATTTTAACACGTTTTTATGATGCGTCCGACAAAATCTTAACTCGAGCTCAGTTTTTTGATGTCCCAATACCCCAACTAACACGTATAACAAATGATGGGTCGATTATAATTTTTGTTTTTCGGGCCGGATTCTAGGGTGCCTCGGGGACCGGGACTGAATTTTAAGACGTTTTTATGATGCGTCGGACAAAACCTTAACTCGAGCTCAGATTTTTGATGTCCCCATACCCCAACTAACACGTATAACAAATGATGGATCGATTATAATTTGGGTTTTTCGGTCCGGATTCTAGGGTGCCTCGGGGACCGGGACTGAATTTTGACACGTTTTTATGATGCGTCGGACAAAATCTTAACTCGAGCTCAGATTTTTGATGTCCCCATACCCCAACTAACACGTATAACAAATGATGGGTCGATTATAATTTGGATTTTTCGGGCCGGATTCTAGGGTGCCTCGGGGACCGGGACTGAATTTTAACACGTTTTTTTGATGCGTCGGAAAAGACTTCAACTCGTGCTTAGATTTTTGGATGTCCCAATACCCCGACTAACATGTATAACAAAATATGGGTCGTTTAAATTTTGTATTTTTCGGGCCGGATTCTAGGGTGCCTTGGGAACCGGTGCAGAATTTTAACAACTGTTTTTTGATGCGTGGGACAAAACTTTAACAAGAGCACAGATTTTTGGATGTCCCAATATCACGACTAACACGTATAACAAATGATAAGTCGATAATAATTTGGGTTTTTCGGGCCGGATTCTAGGGTGCCTCGGGGACCGGGACTGAATTTTAACAAGTTTTTATGATGCGTCGGACAAAATCTTTACTCGAGCTCAGATTTTTGATGTCCCAATACCCCAACTAACACGTATAACAAATGATGGGTCGATTATAATTTTGGTTTTTCGGGCTGGATTCTAGGGTGCCTCGGGGACCGGGACTAAATTTTAAGACGTTTTTATGATGCGTCGGACAAAATCTTAACTCGAGCTCAGATTTTTGATGTCCCCATACCCCAACTAACACGTATAACAACTGATGGATCGATTATAATTTGGGTTTTTCGGGCCGGATTCTAGGGTGCCTCGGGGACCGGGACTGAATTTTAACACGTTTTTATGATGCGTCGGACAAAATCTTAACTCGAGCTCAGATTTTTGATGTCCCAATACCCCAACTAACACGTATAACAAATGATGGGTCGATTATAATTTTGGTTTTTCGGGCCGGATTCTAGGGTGCCTCGGGGACCGGGACTGAATTTTAAGACGTTTTTATGATGCGTCGGACAAAACTTTAACTCGAGCTCAGATTTTTGATGTCCCCATACCCCAAGTAACACGCATAACAAATGATGGGTCGATTATAATTTGGGTTTTTCGGGCCGAATTCTAGGGTGCCTCGGGGACCGGGATTGAATTTTAACACGTTTTTATGATGCGTCGGACAAAACCTTAACTCGAGCTCAGATTTTTGACGTCCAATTACCCCAACTAACACGTATAACAAATGATGGGTCGTTTAAATTTTTGGTTTTTCGGGCCGGATTCTAGGGTGACTCGGGGACCGGGACTAAATTTGAACACGTTTTTTTCATGCGTCGGACAAGACTTTAACTCGAGCTCAGATTTTTGGATGTCCCAATATCACGACTAAGACGTAGAACAAATGATGGGTCGTTTATAATTTCGGTTTTTCGGCCGGATTCAAGGGTGCTTCGGGGACCGGGACTGAATTTTAACACATATTATGATGCGTCGGACAAAACCTTAACTCGAGCTCACATTTTTGATGTCCCAATACCCCAACTAACACGTATAACAAATGATGGGTCGTTTAAATTTTGGGTTTTTCGGGCCGGATTCTACAGTGCCTCGGGGACCGGGACTGAATTTTAACACGTTTTTATGATGCGTCGGACAAAATCTTAACTCGAGCTCAGATTTTTAATTTCCCAATACCCAACTAACACGTATAACAAATGATGGGTCGTTTAAATTTTGGGTTTTTCGGGCCGGATTCTACGGTGCCTCGGGGACCGGGACTGAATTTTAACACGTTTTTATGATGCGTCGGACAAAACCTTAGCTCGAGCTCAGATTTTTGACGTCCAATTACCCCAACTAACAAGTATAACAAATGATGGGTCGTTTAAATTTTGGGTTTTTCGGGCCGGACTCTAGAGTGCCTCGGGGACCGGGACTGAATTTTAACACGTTTTTTTGATGCGTCGGACAAGACTTTAACTCGAGCTCAGATTTTTGGATGTCCCATTATCACGACTAACACGTATAACAAATGATGGGTCGTTTATAATTTAGGTTTTTCGGGCCGGATTCAAGGGTGCCTCGGGGACCGGGACTGAATTTTAACACGTTTTTATGATGCGTCAGACAAAACCTTAACTCGAGCTCAGATTTTTGATGTCCCAATACCCCAACTAACACGTATAACAAATGATGGGTCGATTATAATTTTTGTTTTTCGGGCCGGATTCTAGGGTGCCTCGGGGACCGGGACTGAATTTTAAGACGTTTTTATGATGCGTCGGACAAAACCTTAACTCGAGCTCAGATTTTTGATGTCCCCATACCCCAACTAACACGTATAACAAATGATGGATCGATTATAATTTGGGTTTTTCGGTCCGGATTCTAGGGTGCCTCGGGGACCGGGACTGAATTTTGACACGTTTTTATGATGCGTCGGACAAAATCTTAACTCGAGCTCAGATTTTTGATGTCCCCATACCCCAACTAACACGTATAACAAATGATGGGTCGATTATAATTTGGATTTTTCGGGCCGGATTCTAGGGTGCCTCGGGGACCGGGACTGAATTTTAACACGTTTTTTTGATGCGTCGGAAAAGACTTCAACTCGTGCTTAGATTTTTGGATGTCCCAATACCCCGACTAACATGTATAACAAAATATGGGTCGTTTAAATTTTGTATTTTTCGGGCCGGATTCTAGGGTGCCTTGGGAACCGGTGCAGAATTTTAACAACTGTTTTTTGATGCGTGGGACAAAACTTTAACAAGAGCACAGATTTTTGGATGTCCCAATATCACGACTAACACGTATAACAAATGATAAGTCGATAATAATTTGGGTTTTTCGGGCCGGATTCTAGGGTGACTCGGGGACCGGGACTGAATTTTAACAAGTTTTTATGATGCGTCGGACAAAATCTTTACTCGAGCTCAGATTTTTGATGTCCCAATACCCCAACTAACACGTATAACAAATGATGGGTCGATTATAATTTTGGTTTTTCGGGCTGGATTCTAGGGTGCCTCGGGGACCGGGACTAAATTTTAAGACGTTTTTATGATGCGTCGGACAAAATCTTAACTCGAGCTCAGATTTTTGATGTCCCCATACCCCAACTAACACGTATAACAACTGATGGATCGATTATAATTTGGGTTTTTCGGGCCGGATTCTAGGGTGCCTCGGGGACCGGGACTGAATTTTAACACGTTTTTATGATGCGTCGGACAAAATCTTAACTCGAGCTCAGATTTTTGATGTCCCAATACCCCAACTAACACGTATAACAAATGATGGGTCGATTATAATTTTGGTTTTTCGGGCCGGATTCTAGGGTGCCTCGGGGACCGGGACTGAATTTTAAGACGTTTTTATGATGCGTTGGACAAAACCTTAACTCGAGCTCAGATTTTTGATGTCCCCATACCCCAAGTAACACGCATAACAAATGATGGGTCGATTATAATTTGGGTTTTTCGGGCCGAATTCTAGGGTGCCTCGGGGACCGGGATTGAATTTTAACACGTTTTTATGATGCGTCGGACAAAACCTTAACTCGAGCTCAGATTTTTGACGTCCAATTACCCCAACTAACACGTATAACAAATGATGGGTCGTTTAAATTTTTGGTTTTTCGGGCCGGATTCTAGGGTGACTCGGGGACCGGGACTAAATTTGAACACGTTTTTTTCATGCGTCGGACAAGACTTTAACTCGAGCTCAGATTTTTGGATGTCCCAATATCACGACTAAGACGTAGAACAAATGATGGGTCGTTTATAATTTCGGTTTTTCGGCCGGATTCAAGGGTGCTTCGGGGACCGGGACTGAATTTTAACACATATTATGATGCGTCGGACAAAACCTTAACTCGAGCTCAGATTTTTGATGTCCCAATACCCCAACTAACACGTATAACAAATGATGGGTCGTTTAAATTTTGGGTTTTTCGGGCCGGATTCTACAGTGCCTCGGGGACCGGGACTGAATTTTAACACGTTTTTATGATGCGTCGGACAAAATCTTAACTCGAGCTCAGATTTTTAATTTCCCAATACCCCAACTAACACGTATAACAAATGATGGGTCGTTTAAATTTTGGGTTTTTCGGGCCGGATTCTACGGTGCCTCGGGGACCGGGACTGAATTTTAACACGTTTTTATGATGCGTCGGACAAAACCTTAGCTCGAGCTCAGATTTTTGACGTCCAATTACCCCAACTAACAAGTATAACAAATGATGGGTCGTTTAAATTTTGGGTTTTTCGGGCCGGACTCTAGAGTGCCTCGGGGACCGGGACTGAATTTTAACACGTTTTTTTGATGCGTCGGACAAGACTTTAACTCGAGCTCAGATTTTTGGATGTCCCATTATCACGACTAACACGTATAACAAATGATGGGTCGTTTATAATTTAGGTTTTTCGGGCCGGATTCAAGGGTGCCTCGGGGACCGGGACTGAATTTTAACACGTTTTTATGATGCGTCAGACAAAACCTTAACTCGAGCTCAGATTTTTGATGTCCCAATACCCCAACTGACACGTATAACAAATGATGGGTCGTTGAAATATTCGGTTTTTCGGGCCGGATGCTAGGGTACCTCGGGGACCGGGACTGAATTTGAACACGTTTTTTTGATGCGTCGGACAAGACTTTAACTCGAGCTCAGATTTTTGGATGTCCCAATATCACGACTAACACGTATAACAAACGATGGGTCGTTTAGTATTTGGGTTTTTCGGGCCTGATTCAAGGGTGACTCGGGGACCGGGACTGAATTTTAACACGTTTTTATTATGCGTCGGACAAAACCTTAACTCGAGCTCAGATTTTTGGATGTCCCAATATCACGACTAACACGTATAACAAATGATGGGTCGTTTATAATTTAGGTTTTTCGGGCCGGATTCAAGGGTGCCACGGGGACCGGGACTGAATTTTAACACGTTTTTATGATGCGTCGGACAAAATCTTAACTCGAGCTCAGATTTTTGATGTCCCCATACCCCAACTAACACGTATAACAAATTTATGGGTCGATTATAATTTGGGTTTTCGGGCCGGATTCTAGGGTGCCTCGGGGACCGGGACTGAATTTTAACACGTTTTTATGATGCGTCGGACAAAACTTAAACTCGTGCTCAGATTTTTGGATGTCCCAATACCCCAACTAACACGTATAACAAATGATGGGTCGTTTAAATTTTGGGTTTTTCGGGCCGGATTCTAGGGTGCCTCGGGGACCGGGACTGAATTTTAACACGTTTTTTTGATGCGTCGGAAAAGACTTCAACTCGTGCTCAGATTTTTGGATGTCCCAATACCCCGACTAACATGTATAACAAAAGATGGGTCGTTTAAATTTTGTGTTTTTCGGGCCGGATTCTAGGCTGCCTCGGGAACCGGTGCAGAATTTTAACAAGTGTTTTTTGATGCGTTGGACAAAACTTTAACCAGAGCACAGATTTTTGGATGTCCCAATATCACGACTAACACGTATAACAAAAGATGGGTCGATTATAATTTGGGTTTTTCGGGCTGGATTCTAGGGTGCCTCAGGGACAGGGACTGAATTTTAACACGTTTTTATGATGCGTCGGACAAAATCTTAACTCGAGCTCAGATTTATGATGTCCCAATACCCCAACTAACACGTATAACAAATGATGGGTCGATTATAATTTTTGTTTTTCAGGGCCGGATTCTAGGGTGCCTCGGGGACCGGGACTGAATTTTAACACGTTTTTATGATGCGTCGGACAAAACCTTAACTCGAGCTCAGATTTTTAGTGTCCCCATACCCCAACTAACACGTATAACAAATGATGGGTCGTTTAAATTTTGGGTTTTTCGGGCCGGATTCTACGGTGCCTCGGGGACCGGGACTGAATTTTAACACGTTTTTATGATGCGTCGGACAAAATCTTAACTCGAGCTCAGATTTTAGATGTCCCCATACCCCAACTAACACGTATAAGAAATGATGGGTCAATTATAATTTGGGTTTTTCGGGCCGGATTCTAGGGTGCCTCGGGGACCGGGACTGAATTTTAACACGTTTTTATGATGCGTCGGACAAAACTTCAGCTCGTGCTCAGATTTTTGGATGTCCCAATACCCATACTAACACGTATAACAAATGATGGGTGGTTTAAATTTTGGGTTTTTCGGGCCGGATTCTAAGGTGCCTCGGGGACCGGGACTTAATTTTAACACGTTTTTTTGATGCGTCGGAAAAGACTTCAACTCGTGCTCAAATTTTTGGATGTCCCAATACCCCGACTATCATGTATAACAAAAGATGGGTCGTTTAAATTTTGTGGTTTTCGGGCCGGATTCTAGGGTGCCTCGGGGACCGGGATTGAATTTGAACACGTTTTTTTGATGCGTCGGACAAGACTTTAACTCGAGCTCAGATTTTTGGATGTCCCAATATCACGACTAACACGTATAACAAATGATAAGTCGATAATAATTTGGGTTTTTCGGGCCGGATTCTAGGGTGCCTCGGGGACCGAGACTGAATTTTAAGACGTTTTTATGATTCGTCGGACAAATCCTTAACTCGAGCTCAGATTTTTGATGTCCCCATACCCCAACTAACACGTCTAACAAATGATGGGTCGATTATAATTTGCGTTTTTCGGGCCGGATTCTAGGGTGCCTCGGGGACCGGGATTGAATTTTAACACGTTTGTATGATGCGTCGGACAAAATCTTAACTCGAGCTCAGATTTTTGACGTCCAATTACCCCAACTAACACGTATGACAAATGATGGGTGGTTTAAATTTTGGGTTTTTCGGGCCGGATTCTACGGTGCCTCGGGGACCGGGACTGAATTTGAACACGTTTTTTTGATGCGTCGGACAAGACTTCAACTCGTGCTCAGATTTTTGGATGTCCCAATACCCCGACTAACATGTATAACAAAAGATGGGTCGTTTAAATTTTGTGTTTTTCGGGCCGGATTCTAGGCTGCCTCGGGAACCGGTGCAGAATTTTAACAAGTGTTTTTTGATGCGTTGGACAAAACTTTAACCAGAGCACAGATTTTTGGATGTCCCAATATCACGACTAACACGTATAACAAAAGATGGGTCGATTATAATTTCGGTTTTTCGGGCTGGATTCTAGGGTGCCTCAGGGACAGGGACTGAATTTTAACACGTTTTTATGATGCGTCGGACAAAATCTTAACTCGAGCTCAGATTTATGATGTCCCAATACCCCAACTAACACGTATAACAAATGATGGGTCGATTATAATTTTGGTTTTTCAGGGCCGGATTCTAGGGTGCCTCGGGGACCGGGACTGAATTTTAACACGTTTTTATGATGCGTCGGACAAAACCTTAACTCGAGCTCAGATTTTTAGTGTCCCCATACCCCAACTAACACGTATAACAAATGATGGGTCGTTTAAATTTTGGGTTTTTCGGGCCGGATTCTACGGTGCCTCGGGGACCGGGACTGAATTTTAACACGTTTTTATGATGCGTCGGACAAAATCTTAACTCGAGCTCAGATTTTAGATGTCCCCATACCCCAACTAACACGTATAAGAAATGATGGGTCAATTATAATTTGGGTTTTTCGGGCCGGATTCTAGGGTGCCTCGGGGACCGGGACTGAATTTTAACACGTTTTTATGATGCGTCGGACAAAACTTCAACTCGTGCTCAGATTTTTGGATGTTCCAATACCCATACTAACACGTATAACAAATGATGGGTGGTTTAAATTTTGGGTTTTTCGGGCCGGATTCTAAGGTGCCTCGGGGACCGGGACTGAATTTTAACACGTTTTTTTGATGCGTCGGAAAAGACTTCAACTCGTGCTCAAATTTTTGGATGTCCCAATACCCCGACTAACATGTATAACAAAAGATGGGTCGTTTAAATTTTGTGGTTTTCGGGCCGGATTCTAGGGTGCCTCGGGGACCGGGACTGAATTTGAACACGTTTTTTTGATGCGTCGGACAAGACTTTAACTCGAGCTCAGATTTTTGGATGTCCCAATATCACGACTAACACGTAGAACAAATGATGGGTCGTTTATAATTTGGGTTTTTCGGGCCGGATTCAAGGGTGCCTCGCGGACCGGGACTGAATTTTAACACGTTTTTATGATGCGTCAGACAAAACCTTAACTCGAGCTGAGATTTTTGATGTCCCAATACCCCAACTAACACGTATAACAAATGATGGGTCGTTTAAATTTTGGGTTTTTCGGGCCGGATTCTACGGTGCCTCGGGGACCGGGACTGAATTTTAACACGTTTTTATGATGCGTCGGACAAAATCTTAACTCGAGCTCGGATTTTTGATGTCCCAATACCCCAACTAACACGTATAACAAATGATGGGTCGATTATAATTTTAGTTTTTCGTGCCGGATTCTAGGGTGCCTCGGGGACCGAGACTGAATTTTAAGACGTTTTTATGATTCGTCGGACAAATCCTTAACTCGAGCTCAGATTTTTTATGTCCCCATACCCCAACTAACACGTCTAACAAATGATGGGTCGATTATAATTTGCGTTTTTCGGGCCGGATTCTAGGGTGCCTCGGGGACCGGGATTGAATTTTAACACGTTTGTATGATGCGTCGGACAAAATCTTAACTCGAGCTCAGATTTTTGACGTCCAATTACCCCAACTAACACGTATAACAAATGATGGGTGGTTTAAATTTTGGGTTTTTCGGGCCGGATTCTACGGTGCCTCGGGGACCGGGACTGAATTTGAACACGTTTTTTTGATGCGTCGGACAAGACTTCAACTCGTGCTCAGATTTTTCGATTTCCCAATACCCCGACTAACATGTATAACAAAAGATGGGTCGTTTAAATTTTGTGTTTTTCGGGCCGGATTCTAGGCTGCCTCAGGGACCGGTGCAGAATTTTAACAAGTGTTTTTTGATGCGTTGGACAGAACTTTAACAAGAGCACAGATTTTTGGATGTCCCAATATCACGACTAACACGTATAACAAATGATAAGTCGATATTAATTTGGGTTTTTCGGGCCGGATTCTAGGGTGCCTCGGGGACCGAGACTGAATTTTAACACGTTTTTATGATGCGTCGGACAAAATCTTAACTCGAGGTCAGATTTTTGATGTCCCAATACCCCAACTAACACGTATAACAAATGATGGGTCGATTATTATTTTGGTTTTTCGGGCCGGATTCTAGGCTGCCTCGGGGACCGGTGCAGAATTTTAACAAGTGTTTTTTGATGCGTTGGACAGAACTTTAACAAGAGCACAGATTTTTGGATGTCCCAATATCACGACTAACACGTGTATAACAAATGATGGGTCGATTATAATTTGGGTTTTTCGGGCTGGATTCTAGGGTGCCTCAGGGACCGGGACTGAATTTTAACACGTTTTTATGATGCGTCGGACAAAATCTTAACTCGAGCTCAGATTTTTGATGTCCCAATACCCCAACTAACACGTATAACAAATGATGGGTTGATTATAATTTTGGTTTTTCAGGGCCGGATTCTAGGGTGCCTCGGGGACCAGGACTGAATTTTAAGACGTTTTTATGATGCCTCGGACAAAACCTTAACTCGAGCTCAGATTTTTGATGTCCCCATACCCCAACTAACACGTATAAAAAATGATGGGTCGATTATAATTTGGGTTTTTCGGGCCGGATTCTAGGGTGCCTCGGGGACCGGGACTGAATTTTAACATTTTTTTATGATGCGTCGGACAAAACCTTAACTCGAGCTCAGATTTTTGACGTCCAATTACCCCAACTAACAAGTATAACAAATGATGGGTCGTTTAAATTTTGGGTTTTTCGGGCCGGATTCTAGAGTGCCTCGGGGACCGGGACTGAATTTTAACACGTTTTTTTGATGCGTCGGACAAGACTTTAACTCGAGCTCAGATTTTTGGATGTCCCATTATCACGATTAACACGTATAACAAATGATGGGTCGTTTATAATTTAGGTTTTTCGGGCCGGATTCTACGGTGCCTCGGGGACCGGGACTGAATTTTAACACGTTTTTATGATGCGTCGGACAAAACCTTAACTCGAGCTCAGATTTTTGATGTCCCAAAACACCAACTGACACGTATAACAAATGATGGGTCGTTGAAATTTTCGGTTTTTTGGGCCGGATGCTAGGGTGCCTCGGGGACCAGGACTGAATTTGAACACGTTTTTTTGATGCGTCGGACAAGACTTTAACTCGAGCTCAGATTTTTGGATGTCCCAATATCACGACTAACACGTATAACAAACGATGGGTCGTTTAGTATTTGGGTTTTTCGGGCCTGATTCAAGGGTGCCTCGGGGACCGGGACTGAATTTTAACACGTTTTTATTATGCGTCGGACAAAACCTTAACTCGAGATCAGATTTTTGGATGTCCCAATATCACGACTAACACGTATAACAAATGATGGGTCGTTTATAATTTAGGTTTTTCGGGCCGGATTCAAGGGTGCCACGGGGACCGGGACTGAATTTTAACACGTTTTTATGATGCGTCGGACAAAATCTTAACTCGAGCTCAGATTTTTGATGTCCCCATACCCCAACTAACACGTATAACAAATTTATGGGTCGATTATAATTTGGGTTTTCGGGCCGGATTCTAGGGTGCCTCGGGGACCGGGACTGAATTTTAACACGTTTTTATGATGCGTCGGACAAAACTTCAACTCGTGCTCAGATTTTTGGATGTCCCAATACCCCAAATAACACGTATAACAAATGATGGGTCGTTTAAATTTTGGGTTTTTCGGGCCGGATTCTAGGGTGCCTCGGGGACCGGGACTGAATTTTAACACGTTTTTTTGATTCGTCGGAAAAGACTTCAACTCGTGCTCAGATTTTTGGATGTCCCAATACCCCGACTAACATGTATAACAAAAGATGGGTCGTTTAAATTTTGTGTTTTTCGGGCCGGATTCTAGGCTGCCTCGGGAACCGGTGCAGAATTTTAACAAGTGTTTTTTGATGCGTTGGACAAAACTTTAACCAGAGCACAGATTTTTGGATGTCCCAATATCACGACTAACACGTATAACAAAAGATGGGTCGATTATAATTTGGGTTTTTCGGGCTGGATTCTAGGGTGCCTCAGGGACAGGGACTTAATTTTAACACGTTTTTATGACGCGTCGGACAAAATCTTAACTCGAGCCAAGATTTATGATGTCCCAATACCCCAACTAACACGTATAACAAATGATGGGTCGATTATAATTTTGGTTTTTCAGGGCCGGATTCTAGGGTGCCTCGGGGACCGGGACTGAATTTTAACACGTTTTTATGATGCGTCGGACAAAACCTTAACTCGAGCTCAGATTTTTAGTGTCCCCATACCCCAACTAACACGTATAACAAATGATGGGTCGTTTAAATTTTGGGTTTTTCGGGCCGGATTCTACGGTGCCTCGGGGACCGGGACTGAATTTTAACACGTTTTTATGATGCGTCGGACAAAATCTTAACTCGAGCTCAGATTTTAGATGTGCCCATACCCCAACTAACACGTATAAGAAATGATGGGTCAATTATAATTTGGGTTTTTCGGGCCGGATTCTAGGGTGCCTCGGGGACCGGGACTGAATTTTAACACGTTTTTATGATGCGTCGGACAAAATCTTAACTCGAGCTCAGATTTTTGATGTCCCAATACCCCAACTAACACGTATAACAAATGATGGGTCGATTATAATTTTGGTTTTTCGGGCTGGATTCTAGGGTGCCTCGGGGACCGGGACTAAATTTTAAGACGTTTTTATGATGCGTCGGACAAACCCTTAACTCGAGCTCAGATTTTTGATGACCCCATACCCCAACTAATACGCATAACAAATGATGGGTCGATTATAATTTGGGTTTTTCGGGCCGAATTCTAAGGTGCCTCGGGGACCGGGATTGAATTTTAACACGTTTTTATGATGCGTCGGACAAAACCTTAACTCGAGCTCAGATTTTTGACGTCCAATTACCCCAAGTAACACGTATAACAAATGATGGGTCGTTTAAATTTTGGGTATTTCGGGCCGGATTCTAGGGTGCCTCGGGGACCAGGACTGAATTTGAACACGTTTTTTTCATGCGTCGGACAAGACTTTATTTCGAGCTCAGATTTTTGGATGTCCCAATATCACGACTAACACGTAGAACAAATGATGGGTCGTTTATAATTTGGGTTTTTCGGGCCGGATTTAAGGGTGCCTCGGGGACCTGGACTGAATTTTAACACGTTTTTATGATGCGTCAGACAAAACCTTAACTCGAGCTCAGATTTTTGATGTCCCAATACCCCAACTAACACGTATAACAAACGATGGGTCGTTTAAATTTTGGGTTTTTCGGGCCGGATTCTACGGTGCCTCGGGGACCGGGACTGAATTTTAACACGTTTTTATGATGTGTCGGACAAAATCTTAACTCGAGCTCAAATTTTTGATGTCCCCATACCCCAACTAACACGTATAACAAATGATGGATCGATTATAATTTTGGTTTTTCGAGCCGGATTCTAGGGTGCCTCGGGGACCGGGACTGAATTTTAACACGTTTTTATGATGCGTCGGACAAAATCTTAACTCGAGCTCAGATTTTTGATGTCCCAATACCCCAACTAACACGTATAACAAATGATGGGTCGATTATAATTTTGTGTTTTTCGGGCCGGATTCTAGGGTGCCTCGGGGACCGGGACTGAATTTTAAGACGTTTTTATGATGCGTCGGACAAAACCTTAACTCGAGCTCAGATTTTTGATGTCCCCATACCCCAAGTAACACGCATAACAAATGATGGGTCGATTAGAATTTGGGTTTTTCGGGCCGAATTCTAGGGTGCCTCGGGGACCGGGATTGAACTTTATCACGTTTTTATGATGCGTCGGACAAAACCTTAACTCGAGCTCAGATTTTTGACGTCCAATTACCCCAACTAACACGTATAACAAATGATGGGTCGTTTAAATTTTTGGTTTTTCGGGCCGGATTCTAGGGTGCCTCGGGGACCGGGACTGAATTTGAACACGTTTTTTTCATGCGTCGGACAAGACTTTAACTCGAGCTCAGATTTTTGGATGTCCCAATATCACGACTAACACGTAGAACAAATGATGGGTCGTTTATAATTTGGGTTTTTCGGCCGGATTCAAGGGTGCCTCGGGGACCGGGAATGAATTTTAACACATATTATGATGCGTCGGACAAAACCTTAACTCGAGCTCAGCTTTTTGATGTCCCAATACCCCAACTAACACGTATAACAAATGATGGGTCGTTTAAATTTTGGGTTTTTCGGGCCGGATTCTACGGTGCCTCGGGGACCGGGACTGAATTTTAACACGTTTTTATGATGCGTCGGACAAAATCTTAACTCGAGCTCAGATTTTTTATGTCCCCATACCCCAACTAACACGTATAACAAATGATGGGTCGATTATAATTTTGGTTTTTCAAGGCCGGATTCTAGGGTGCCTCGGGGACCGGGACTGAATTTTAACACGTTTTTATGATGCGTCGGACAAAATCTTAACTCGAGCTCGGATTTTTGATGTCCCAATACCCCAACTAACACGTATAACAAATGATGGGTCGATTATAATTTTAGTTTTTCGTGCCGGATTCTAGGGTGCCTCGGGGACCGAGACTGAATTTTAAGACGTTTTTATGATTCGTCGGACAAATCCTTAACTCGAGCTCAGATTTTTGATGTCCCCATACCCCAACTAACACGTCTAACAAATGATGGGTCGATTATAATTTGCGTTTTTCGGGCCGGATTCTAGGGTGCCTCGGGGACCGGGATTGAATTTTAACACGTTTGTATGATGCGTCGGACAAAATCTTAACTCGAGCTCAGATTTTTGACGTCCAATTACCCCAACTAACACGTATAACAAATGATGGGTGGTTTAAATTTTGGGTTTTTCGGGCCGGATTCTAGGGTGCCTCAGGGACCGGGACTGAATTTGAAAACGTTTTTTTGATGCGTCGGACAAGACTTCAACTCGTGCTCAGATTTTTCGATGTCCCAATACCCCGACTAACATGTATAACAAAAGATGGGTCGTTTAAATTTTGTGTTTTTCGGGCCGGATTCTAGGCTGCCTCGGGGACCGGTGCAGAATTTTAACAAGTGTTTTTTGATGCGTTGGACAGAACTTTAACAAGAGCACAGATTTTTGGATGTCCCAATATCACGACTAACACGTATAACAAATGATAAGTCGATAATAATTTGGGTTTTTCGGGCCGGATTCTAGGGTGCCTCGGGGACCGAGACTGAATTTTAACACGTTTTTATGATGCGTCGGATAAAATCTTAACTCGAGCTCAGATTTTTGATGTCCCAATACCCCAACTAACACGTATAACAAATGATGGGTCGATTATAATTTTGGTTTTTCGGGCTGGATTCTAGGGTGCCTCGGGGACCGGGACTAAATTTTAAGACGTTTTTATGATGCGTCGGACAAACCCTTAACTCGAGCTCAGATTTTTGATGTCCCCATACCCCAAGTAATACGCATAACAAATGATGGGTCGATTATAATTTGGGTTTTTCGGGCCGAATTCTAGGGTGCCTCGGGGACCGGGATTGAATTTTAACACGTTTTTATGATGCGTCGGACAAAACCTTAACTCGAGCTCAGATTTTTGACGTCCAATTACCCCAAGTAACACGTATAACAAATGATGTGTCGTTTAAATTTTGGGTATTTCGGGCCGGATTCTAGGGTGCCTCGGGGACCGGGACTGAATTTGAACACGTTTTTTTCATGCGTCGGACAAGACTTTATTTCCAGCTCAGATTTTTGGATGTCCCAATATCACGACTAACCCGTAGAACAAATGATGGGTCGTTTATAATTTGGGTTTTTCGGGCCGGATTTAAGGGTGCCTCGGGGACCTGGACTGAATTTTAACACGTTTTTATGATGCGTCAGACAAAACCTTAACTCGAGCTCAGATTTTTGATGTCCCAATACCCCAACTAACACGTATAACAAACGATGGGTCGTTTAAATTTTGCGTTTTTCGGGCCGGATTCTACGGTGCCTCGGGGACCGGGACTGAATTTTAACACGTTTTTATGATGTGTCGGACAAAATCTTAACTCGAGCTCAGATTTTTGATGTCCCCATACCCCAACTAACACGTATAACAAATGATGGATCGATTATAATTTGGGTTTTTCGGGCCGGATTCTAGGGTGCCTCGGGGACCGGGACTGAATTTTAACACGTTTTTATGATGCGTCGGACAAAATCTTAACTCGAGCTCAGATTTTTGATGTCCCAATACCCCAACTAACACGTATAACAAATGATGGGTCGATTATAATTTTGGTTTTTCGGGCCGGATTCTAGGGTGCCTCGGGGACCGGGACTGAATTTTAAGACGTTTTTATGATGCGTCGGACAAAACCTTAACTCGAGCTCAGATTTTTGATGTCCCCATACCCCATGTAACACGCATAACAAATGATGGGTCGATTAGAATTTGGGTTTTTCGGGCCGAAATCTAGGGTGCCTCGGGGACCGGGATTGAATTTTATCACGTTTTTATGATGCGTCGGACAAAACCTTAACTCGAGCTCAGATTTTTGACGTCCAATTACCCCAACTAACACGTATAACAAATGATGGGTCGTTTAAATTTTTGCTTTTTCGGGCCGGATTCTAGGGTGCCTCGGGGACCGGGACTGAATTTGAACACGTTTTTTTCATGCGTCGGACAAGACTTTAACTCGAGCTCAGATTTTTGGATGTCCCAATATCACGACTAACACGTAGAACAAATGATGGGTCGTTTATAATTTGGGTTTTTCGGCCGGATTCAAGGGTGCCTCGGGGACCGGGAATGAATTTTAACACATATTATGATGCGTCGGACAAAACCTTAACTCGAGCTCAGATTTTTGATGTCCCAATACCCCAACTAACACGTATAACAAATGATGGGTCGTTTAAATTTTGGGTTTTTCGGGCCGGATTCTACGGTGCCTCGGGGACCGGGACTGAATTTTAACACGTTTTTATGATGCGTCGGACAAAATCTTAACTCGAGCTCAGATTTTTTATGTCCCCATACCCCAACTAACACGTATAACAAATGATGGGTCGATTATAATTTTGGTTTTTCAAGGCCGGATTCTAGGGTGCCTCGGGGACCGGGACTGAATTTTAACACGTTTTTATGATGCGTCGGACAAAATCTTAACTCGAGCTCGGATTTTTGATGTCCCAATACCCCAACTAACACGTATAACAAATGATGGGTCGATTATAATTTTAGTTTTTCGTGCCGGATTCTAGGGTGCCTCGGGGACCGAGACTGAATTTTAAGACGTTTTTATGATTCGTCGGACAAATCCTTAACTCGAGCTCAGATTTTTGATGTCCCCATACCCCAACTAACACGTCTAACAAATGATGGGTCGATTATAATTTGCGTTTTTCGGGCCGGATTCTAGGGTGCCTCGGGGACCGGGATTGAATTTTAACACGTTTGTATGATGCGTCGGACAAAATCTTAACTCGAGCTCAGATTTTTGACGTCCAATTACCCCAACTAACACGTATAACAAATGATGGGTGGTTTAAATTTTGGGTTTTTCGGGCCGGATTCTAGGGTGCCTCAGGGACCGGGACTGAATTTGAAAACGTTTTTTTGATGCGTCGGACAAGACTTCAACTCGTGCTCAGATTTTTCGATGTCCCAATACCCCGACTAACATGTATAACAAAAGATGGGTCGTTTAAATTTTGTGTTTTTCGGGCCGGATTCTAGGCTGCCTCGGGGACCGGTGCAGAATTTTAACAAGTGTTTTTTGATGCGTTGGACAGAACTTTAACAAGAGCACAGATTTTTGGATGTCCCAATATCACGACTAACACGTATAACAAATGATAAGTCGATAATAATTTGGGTTTTTCGGGCCGGATTCTAGGGTGCCTCGGGGACCGAGACTGAATTTTAACACGTTTTTATGATGCGTCGGATAAAATCTTAACTCGAGCTCAGATTTTTGATGTCCCAATACCCCAACTAACACGTATAACAAATGATGGGTCGATTATAATTTTGGTTTTTCGGGCTGGATTCTAGGGTGCCTCGGGGACCGGGACTAAATTTTAAGACGTTTTTATGATGCGTCGGACAAACCCTTAACTCGAGCTCAGATTTTTGATGTCCCCATACCCCAAGTAATACGCATAACAAATGATGGGTCGATTATAATTTGGGTTTTTCGGGCCGAATTCTAGGGTGCCTCGGGGACCGGGATTGAATTTTAACACGTTTTTATGATGCGTCGGACAAAACCTTAACTCGAGCTCAGATTTTTGACGTCCAATTACCCCAAGTAACACGTATAACAAATGATGTGTCGTTTAAATTTTGGGTATTTCGGGCCGGATTCTAGGGTGCCTCGGGGACCGGGACTGAATTTGAACACGTTTTTTTCATGCGTCGGACAAGACTTTATTTCCAGCTCAGATTTTTGGATGTCCCAATATCACGACTAACCCGTAGAACAAATGATGGGTCGTTTATAATTTGGGTTTTTCGGGCCGGATTTAAGGGTGCCTCGGGGACCTGGACTGAATTTTAACACGTTTTTATGATGCGTCAGACAAAACCTTAACTCGAGCTCAGATTTTTGATGTCCCAATACCCCAACTAACACGTATAACAAACGATGGGTCGTTTAAATTTTGCGTTTTTCGGGCCGGATTCTACGGTGCCTCGGGGACCGGGACTGAATTTTAACACGTTTTTATGATGTGTCGGACAAAATCTTAACTCGAGCTCAGATTTTTGATGTCCCCATACCCCAACTAACACGTATAACAAATGATGGATCGATTATAATTTGGGTTTTTCGGGCCGGATTCTAGGGTGCCTCGGGGACCGGGACTGAATTTTAACACGTTTTTATGATGCGTCGGACAAAATCTTAACTCGAGCTCAGATTTTTGATGTCCCAATACCCCAACTAACACGTATAACAAATGATGGGTCGATTATAATTTTGGTTTTTCGGGCCGGATTCTAGGGTGCCTCGGGGACCGGGACTGAATTTTAAGACGTTTTTATGATGCGTCGGACAAAACCTTAACTCGAGCTCAGATTTTTGATGTCCCCATACCCCATGTAACACGCATAACAAATGATGGGTCGATTAGAATTTGGGTTTTTCGGGCCGAAATCTAGGGTGCCTCGGGGACCGGGATTGAATTTTATCACGTTTTTATGATGCGTCGGACAAAACCTTAACTCGAGCTCAGATTTTTGACGTCCAATTACCCCAACTAACACGTATAACAAATGATGGGTCGTTTAAATTTTTGCTTTTTCGGGCCGGATTCTAGGGTGCCTCGGGGACCGGGACTGAATTTGAACACGTTTTTTTCATGCGTCGGACAAGACTTTAACTCGAGCTCAGATTTTTGGATGTCCCAATATCACGACTAACACGTAGAACAAATGATGGGTCGTTTATAATTTGGGTTTTTCGGCCGGATTCAAGGGTGCCTCGGGGACCGGGAATGAATTTTAACACATATTATGATGCGTCGGACAAAACCTTAACTCGAGCTCAGATTTTTGATGTCCCAATACCCCAACTAACACGTATAACAAATGATGGGTCGTTTAAATTTTGGGTTTTTCGGGCCGGATTCTACGGTGCCTCGGGGACCGGGACTGAATTTTAACACGTTTTTATGATGCGTCGGACAAAATCTTAACTCGAGCTCAGATTTTTTATGTCCCCATACCCTAACTAACACGTATAACAAATGATGGGTCGATTATAATTTTGGTTTTTCAGGGCCGGATTCTAGGGTGCCTCGGGGACCGGGACTGAATTTTAACACGTTTTTATGATGCGTCGGACAAAATCTTAACTCGAGCTCGGATTTTTGATGTCCCAATACCCCAACTAACACGTATAACAAATGATGGGTCGATTATAATTTTAGTTTTTCGTGCCGGATTCTAGGGTGCCTCGGGGACAGGGACTGAATTTTAACACGTTTTTATGATGCGTCGGACAAAATCTTAACTCGAGCTCAGATTTATGATGTCCCAATACCCCAACTAACACGTATAACAAATGATGTGTCGATTATAATTTTGGTTTTTCAGGGCCGGATTCTAGGGTGCCTCGGGGACCGGGACTGAATTTTAACACGTTTTTATGATGCGTCGGACAAAACCTTTACTCGAGCTCAGATTTTTAGTGTCCCCATACCCCAACTAACACGTATAACAAATGATGGGTCGTTTAAATTTTGGGTTTTTCGGGCCGGATTCTACGGTGCCTCGGGGACCGGGACTGAATTTTAACACGTTTTTATGATGCGTCGGACAAAATCTTAACTCGAGCTCAGATTTTAGATGTCCCCATACCCCAACTAACACGTATAAGAAATGATGGGTCAATTATAATTTGGGTTTTTCGGGCCGGATTCTAGGGTGCCTCGGGGACCGGGACTGAATTTTAACACGTTTTTATGATGCGTCGGACAAAACTTCAACTCGTGCTCAGATTTTTGGATGTCCCAATACCCATACTAACACGTATAACAAATGATGGGTGGTTTAAATTTTGGGTTTTTCGGGCCGGATTCTAAGGTGCCTCGGGGACCGGGACTTAATTTTAACACGTTTTTTTGATGCGTCGGAAAAGACTTCAACTCGTGCTCAAATTTTTGGATGTCCCAATACCCCGACTAACATGTATAACAAAAGATGGGTCGTTTAAATTTTGTGGTTTTCGGGCCGGATTCTAGGGTGCCTCGGGGACCGGGATTGAATTTGAACACGTTTTTTTGATGCGTCGGACAAGACTTTAACTCGAGCTCAGATTTTTGGATGTCCCAATATCACGACTAACACGTATAACAAATGATAAGTCGATAATAATTTGGGTTTTTCGGGCCGGATTCTAGGGTGCCTCGGGGACCGAGACTGAATTTTAACACGTTTTTATGATGCGTCGGACAAAATCTTAACTCGAGCTCAGATTTTTGATGTCCCAATACCCCAACTAACACGTATAACAAATGATGGGTCGATTATAATTTTGGTTTTTCGGGCTGGATTCTAGGGTGCCTCGGGGACCGGGACTGAATTTTAACACGTTTTTATGATGCGTCGGACAAAATCTTAACTCGAGCTCGGATTTTTGATGTCCCAATACCCCAACTAACACGTATAACAAATGATGGGTCGATTATAATTTTAGTTTTTCGTGCCGGATTCTAGGGTGCCTCGGGGACCGAGACTGAATTTTAAGACGTTTTTATGATTCGTCGGACAAATCCTTAACTCGAGCTCAGATTTTTGATGTCCCCATACCCCAACTAACACGTCTAACAAATCATGGGTCGATTATAATTTGCGTTTTTCGGGCCGGATTCTAGGGTGCCTCGGGGACCGGGATTGAATTTTAACACGTTTGTATGATGCGTCGGACAAAATCTTAACTCGAGCTCAGATTTTTGACGTCCAATTACCCCAACTAACACGTATGACAAATGATGGGTGGTTTAAATTTTGGGTTTTTCGGGCCGGATTCTACGGTGCCTCGGGGACCGGGACGGAATTTGAACACGTTTTTTTGATGCGTCGGACAAGACGTCAACTCATGCTCAGATTTTTGGATGTCCCAATACCCCGACTAACATGTATAACAAAAGATGGGTCGTTTAAATTTTGTGTTTTTCGGGCCGGATTCTAGGCTGCCTCGAGAACCGGTGCAGAATTTTAACAAGTGTTTTTTGATGCGTTGGACAAAACTTTAACAAGAGCACAGATTTTTGGATGTCCCAATATCACGACTAACACGTATAACAAAAGATGGGTCGATTATAATTTGGGTTTTTCGGGCTGGATTCTAGGGTGCCTCAGGGACAGGGACTGAATTTTAACACGTTTTTATGATGCGTCGGACAAAATCTTAACTCGAGCGCAGATTTATGATGTCCCAATACCCCAACTAACACGTATAACAAATGATGGGTCGATTATAATTTTGGTTTTTCAGGGCCGGATTCTAGGGTGCCTCGGGGACCGGGACTGAATTTTAACACGTTTTTATGATGCGTCGGACAAAACCTTAACTCGAGCTCAGATTTTTAGTGTCCCCATACCCCAACTAACACGTATAACAAATGATGGGTCGTTTAAATTTTGGGTTTTTCGGGCCGGATTCTACGGTGCCTCGGGGACCGGGACTGAATTTTAACACGTTTTTATGATGCGTCGGACAAAATCTTAACTCGAGCTCAGATTTTAGATGTCCCCATACCCCAACTAACACGTATAAGAAATGATGGGTCAATTATAATTTGGGTTTTTCGGGCCGGATTCTAGGGTGCCTCGGGGACCGGGACTGAATTTTAACACGTTTTTATGATGCGTCGGACAAAACTTCAACTCGTGCTCAGATTTTTGGATGTTCCAATACCCATACTAACACGTATAACAAAAGATGGGTCGTTTAAATTTTGTGGTTTTCGGGCCGGATTCTAGGGTGCCTCGGGGACCGGGACTGAATTTGAACACGTTTTTTTGATGCGTCGGACAAGACTTTAACTCGAGCTCAGATTTTTGGATGTCCCAATATCACGACTAACACGTAGAACAAATGATGGGTCGTTTATAATTTGGGTTTTTCGGGCCGGATTCAAGGGTGCCTCGCGGACCGGGACTGAATTTTAACACGTTTTTATGATGCGTCAGACAAAACCTTAACTCGAGCTCAGATTTTTGATGTCCCAATACCCCAACTAACACGTATAACAAATGATGGGTCGTTTAAATTTTGGGTTTTTCGGGCCGGATTCTACGGTGCCTCGGGGACCGGGACTGAATTTTAACACGTTTTTATGATGCGTCGGACAAAATCTTAACTCGAGCTCGGATTTTTGATGTCCCAATACCCCAACTAACACGTATAACAAATGATGGGTCGATTATAATTTTAGTTTTTCGTGCCGGATTCTAGGGTGCCTCGGGGACCGAGACTGAATTTTAAGACGTTTTTATGATTCGTCGGACAAATCCTTAACTCGAGCTCAGATTTTTTATGTCCCCATACCCCAACTAACACGTCTAACAAATGATGGGTCGATTATAATTTGCGTTTTTCGGGCCGGATTCTAGGGTGCCTCGGGGACCGGGATTGAATTTTAACACGTTTGTATGATGCGTCGGACAAAATCTTAACTCGAGCTCAGATTTTTGACGTCCAATTACCCCAACTAACACGTATAACAAATGATGGGTGGTTTAAATTTTGGGTTTTTCGGGCCGGATTCTACGGTGCCTCAGGGACCGGGACTGAATTTGAAAACGTTTTTTTGATGCGTCGGACAAGACTTCAACTCGTGCTTAGATTTTTCGATGTCCCAATACCCCGACTAACATGTATAACAAAAGATGGGTCGTTTAAATTTTGTGTTTTTCGGGCCGGATTCTAGGCTGCCTCGGGGACCGGTGCAGAATTTTAACAAGTGTTTTTTGATGCGTTGGACAGAACTTTAACAAGAGCACAGATTTTTGGATGTCCCAATATCACGACTAACACGTATAACAAATGATAAGTCGATAATAATTTGGGTTTTTCGGGCCGGATTCTAGGGTGCCTCGGGGACCGAGCCTGAATTTTAACACGTTTTTATGATGCGTCGGACAAAATCTTAACTCGAGCTCAGATTTTTGATGTCCCAATACCCCAACTAACACGTATAACAAATGATGGGTCGATTATAATTTTGGTTTTTCGGGCTGGATTCTAGGGTGCCTCGGGGACCGGGACTAAATTTTAAGACGTTTTTATGATGCGTCGGACAAACCCTTAACTCGAGCTCAGATTTTTGATGTCCCCATACCCCAAGTAATACGCATAACAAATGATGGGTCGATTATAATTTGGGTTTTTCGGGCCGAATTCTAGGGTGCCTCGGGGACCGGGATTGAATTTTAACACGTTTTTATGATGCGTCGGACAAAACCTTAACTCGAGCTCAGATTTTTGACGTCCAATTACCCCAAGTAACACGTATAACAAATGATGGGTCGTTTAAATTTTGGTTATTTCGGGCCGGATTCTAGGGTGCCTCGGGGACCGGGACTGAATTTGAACACGTTTTTTTCATGCGTCGGACAAGACTTTATTTCGAGCTCAGATTTTTGGATGTCCCAATATCACGACTAACCCGTAGAACAAATGATGGGTCGTTTATAATTTGGGTTTTTCGGGCCGGATTTGAGGGTGCCTCGGGGACCTGGACTGAATTTTAACACGTTTTTATGATGCGTCAGACAAAACCTTAACTCGAGCTCAGATTTTTGATGTCCCAATACCCCAACTAACACGTATAACAAACGATGGGTCGTTTAAATTTTGCGTTTTTCGGGCCGGATTCTACGGTGCCTCGGGGACCGGGACTGAATTTTAACACGTTTTTATGATGTGTCGGACAAAATCTTAACTCGAGCTCAGATTTTTGATGTCCCCATACCCCAACTAACACGTATAACAAATGATGGATCGATTATAATTTGGGTTTTTCGGGCCGGATTCTAGGGTGCCTCGGGGACCGGGACTGAATTTTAACACGTTTTTATGATGCGTCGGACAAAATCTTAACTCGAGCTCAGATTTTTGATGTCCCAATACCCCAACTAACACGTATAACAAATGATGGGTCGATTATAATTTTGGTTTTTCGGGCCGGATTCTAGGGTGCCTCGGGGACCGGGACTGAATTTTAAGACGTTTTTATGATGCGTCGGACAAAACCTTAACTCGAGCTCAGATTTTTGATGTCCCGATACCCCATGTAACACGCATAACAAATGATGGGTCGATTAGAATTTGGGTTTTTCGGGCCGAAATCTAGGGTGCCTCGGGGACCGGGATTGAATTTTATCACGTTTTTATGATGCGTCGGACAAAACCTTAACTCGAGCTCAGATTTTTGACGTCCAATTACCCCAACTAACACGTATAACAAATGATGGGTCGTTTAAATTTTTGCTTTTTCGGGCCGGATTCTAGGGTGCCTCGGGGACCGGGACTGAATTTGAACACGTTTTTTTCATGCGTCGGACAAGACTTTAACTCGAGCTCAGATTTTTGGATGTCCCAATATCACGACTAACACGTAGAACAAATGATGGGTCGTTTATAATTTGGGTTTTTCGGCCGGATTCAAGGGTGCCTCGGGGACCGGGAATGAATTTTAACACATATTATGATGCGTCGGACAAAACCTTAACTCGAGCTCAGATTTTTGATGTCCCAATACCCCAACTAACACGTATAACAAATGATGGGTCGTTTAAATTTTGGGTTTTTCGGGCCGGATTCTACGGTGCCTCGGGGACCGGGACTGAATTTTAACACGTTTTTATGATGCGTCGGACAAAATCTTAACTCGAGCTCAGATTTTTTATGTCCCCATACCCTAACTAACACGTATAACAAATGATGGGTCGATTATAATTTTGGTTTTTCAGGGCCGGATTCTAGGGTGCCTCGGGGACCGGGACTGAATTTTAACACGTTTTTATGATGCGTCGGACAAAATCTTAACTCGAGCTCGGATTTTTGATGTCCCAATACCCCAACTAACACGTATAACAAATGATGGGTCGATTATAATTTTAGTTTTTCGTGCCGGATTCTAGGGTGCCTCGGGGACAGGGACTGAATTTTAACACGTTTTTATGATGCGTCGGACAAAATCTTAACTCGAGCTCAGATTTATGATGTCCCAATACCCCAACTAACACGTATAACAAATGATGTGTCGATTATAATTTTGGTTTTTCAGGGCCGGATTCTAGGGTGCCTCGGGGACCGGGACTGAATTTTAACACGTTTTTATGATGCGTCGGACAAAACCTTTACTCGAGCTCAGATTTTTAGTGTCCCCATACCCCAACTAACACGTATAACAAATGATGGGTCGTTTAAATTTTGGGTTTTTCGGGCCGGATTCTACGGTGCCTCGGGGACCGGGACTGAATTTTAACACGTTTTTATGATGCGTCGGACAAAATCTTAACTCGAGCTCAGATTTTAGATGTCCCCATACCCCAACTAACACGTATAAGAAATGATGGGTCAATTATAATTTGGGTTTTTCGGGCCGGATTCTAGGGTGCCTCGGGGACCGGGACTGAATTTTAACACGTTTTTATGATGCGTCGGACAAAACTTCAACTCGTGCTCAGATTTTTGGATGTCCCAATACCCATACTAACACGTATAACAAATGATGGGTGGTTTAAATTTTGGGTTTTTCGGGCCGGATTCTAAGGTGCCTCGGGGACCGGGACTTAATTTTAACACGTTTTTTTGATGCGTCGGAAAAGACTTCAACTCGTGCTCAAATTTTTGGATGTCCCAATACCCCGACTAACATGTATAACAAAAGATGGGTCGTTTAAATTTTGTGGTTTTCGGGCCGGATTCTAGGGTGCCCTCGGGGACCAGGATTGAATTTGAACACGTTTTTTTGATGCGTCGGACAAGACTTTAACTCGAGCTCAGATTTTTGGATGTCCCAATATCACGACTAACACGTATAACAAATGATAAGTCGATAATAATTTGGGTTTTTCGGGCCGGATTCTAGGGTGCCTCGGGGACCGAGACTGAATTTTAACACGTTTTTATGATGCGTCGGACAAAATCTTAACTCGAGCTCAGATTTTTGATGTCCCAATACCCCAACTAACACGTATAACAAATGATGGGTCGATTATAATTTTGGTTTTTCGGGCTGGATTCTAGGGTGCCTCGGGGACCGGGACTGAATTTTAACACGTTTTTATGATGCGTCGGACAAAATCTTAACTCGAGCTCGGATTTTTGATGTCCCAATACCCCAACTAACACGTATAACAAATGATGGGTCGATTATAATTTTAGTTTTTCGTGCCGGATTCTAGGGTGCCTCGGGGACCGAGACTGAATTTTAAGACGTTTTTATGATTCGTCGGACAAATCCTTAACTCGAGCTCAGATTTTTGATGTCCCCATACCCCAACTAACACGTCTAACAAATCATGGGTCGATTATAATTTGCGTTTTTCGGGCCGGATTCTAGGGTGCCTCGGGGACCGGGATTGAATTTTAACACGTTTGTATGATGCGTCGGACAAAATCTTAACTCGAGCTCAGATTTTTGACGTCCAATTACCCCAACTAACACGTATGACAAATGATGGGTGGTTTAAATTTTGGGTTTTTCGGGCCGGATTCTACGGTGCCTCGGGGACCGGGACGGAATTTGAACACGTTTTTTTGATGCGTCGGACAAGACGTCAACTCATGCTCAGATTTTTGGATGTCCCAATACCCCGACTAACATGTATAACAAAAGATGGGTCGTTTAAATTTTGTGTTTTTCGGGCCGGATTCTAGGCTGCCTCGAGAACCGGTGCAGAATTTTAACAAGTGTTTTTTGATGCGTTGGACAAAACTTTAACCAGAGCACAGATTTTTGGATGTCCCAATATCACGACTAACACGTATAACAAAAGATGGGTCGATTATAATTTGGGTTTTTCGGGCTGGATTCTAGGGTGCCTCAGGGACAGGGACTGAATTTTAACACGTTTTTATGATGCGTCGGACAAAATCTTAACTCGAGCGCAGATTTATGATGTCCCAATACCCCAACTAACACGTATAACAAATGATGGGTCGATTATAATTTTGGTTTTTCAGGGCCGGATTCTAGGGTGCCTCGGGGACCGGGACTGAATTTTAACACGTTTTTATGATGCGTCGGACAAAACCTTAACTCGAGCTCAGATTTTTAGTGTCCCCATACCCCAACTAACACGTATAACAAATGATGGGTCGTTTAAATTTTGGGTTTTTCGGGCCGGATTCTACGGTGCCTCGGGGACCGGGACTGAATTTTAACACGTTTTTATGATGCGTCGGACAAAATCTTAACTCGAGCTCAGATTTTAGATGTCCCCATACCCCAACTAACACGTATAAGAAATGATGGGTCAATTATAATTTGGGTTTTTCGGGCCGGATTCTAGGGTGCCTCGGGGACCGGGACTGAATTTTAACACGTTTTTATGATGCGTCGGACAAAACTTCAACTCGTGCTCAGATTTTTGGATGTTCCAATACCCATACTAACACGTATAACAAATGATGGGTGGTTTAAATTTTGGGTTTTTCGGGTCGGATTCTAAGGTGCCTCGGGGACCGGGACTGAATTTTAACACGTTTTTTTGATGCGTCGGAAAAGACTTCAACTCGTGCTCAAATTTTTGGATGTCCCAATACCCCGACTAACATGTATAACAAAAGATGGGTCGTTTAAATTTTGTGGTTTTCGGGCCGGATTCTAGGGTGCCTCGGGAACCGGGACTGAATTTGAACACGTTTTTTTGATGCGTCGGACAAGACTTTAACTCGAGCTCAGATTTTTGGATGTCCCAATATCACGACTAACACGTAGAACAAATGATGGGTCGTTTATAATTTGGGTTTTTCGGGCCGGATTCAAGGGTGCCTCGCGGACCGGGACTGAATTTTAACACGTTTTTATGATGCGTCAGACAAAACCTTAACTCGAGCTCAGATTTTTGATGTCCCAATACCCCAACTAACACGTATAACAAATGATGGGTCGTTTAAATTTTGGGTTTTTCGGGCCGGATTCTACGGTGCCTCGGGGACCGGGACTGAATTTTAACACGTTTTTATGATGCGTCGGACAAAATCTTAACTCGAGCTCGGATTTTTGATGTCCCAATACCCCAACTAACACGTATAACAAATGATGGGTCGATTATAATTTTAGTTTTTCGTGCCGGATTCTAGGGTGCCTCGGGGACCGAGACTGAATTTTAAGACGTTTTTATGATTCGTCGGACAAATCCTTAACTCGAGCTCAGATTTTTTATGTCCCCATACCCCAACTAACACGTCTAACAAATGATGGGTCGATTATAATTTGCGTTTTTCGGGCCGGATTCTAGGGTGCCTCGGGGACCGGGATTGAATTTTAACACGTTTGTATGATGCGTCGGACAAAATCTTAACTCGAGCTCAGATTTTTGACGTCCAATTACCCCAACTAACACGTATAACAAATGATGGGTGGTTTAAATTTTGGGTTTTTCGGGCCGGATTCTACGGTGCCTCAGGGACCGGGACTGAATTTGAAAACGTTTTTTTGATGCGTCGGACAAGACTTCAACTCGTGCTTAGATTTTTCGATGTCCCAATACCCCGACTAACATGTATAACAAAAGATGGGTCGTTTAAATTTTGTGTTTTTCGGGCCGGATTCTAGGCTGCCTCGGGGACCGGTGCAGAATTTTAACAAGTGTTTTTTGATGCGTTGGACAGAACTTTAACAAGAGCACAGATTTTTGGATGTCCCAATATCACGACTAACACGTATAACAAATGATAAGTCGATAATAATTTGGGTTTTTCGGGCCGGATTCTAGGGTGCCTCGGGGACCGAGCCTGAATTTTAACACGTTTTTATGATGCGTCGGACAAAATCTTAACTCGAGCTCAGATTTTTGATGTCCCAATACCCCAACTAACACGTATAACAAATGATGGGTCGATTATAATTTTGGTTTTTCGGGCTGGATTCTAGGGTGCCTCGGGGACCGGGACTAAATTTTAAGACGTTTTTATGATGCGTCGGACAAACCCTTAACTCGAGCTCAGATTTTTGATGTCCCCATACCCCAAGTAATACGCATAACAAATGATGGGTCGATTATAATTTGGGTTTTTCGGGCCGAATTCTAGGGTGCCTCGGGGACCGGGATTGAATTTTAACACGTTTTTATGATGCGTCGGACAAAACCTTAACTCGAGCTCAGATTTTTGACGTCCAATTACCCCAAGTAACACGTATAACAAATGATGGGTCGTTTAAATTTTGGTTATTTCGGGCCGGATTCTAGGGTGCCTCGGGGACCGGGACTGAATTTGAACACGTTTTTTTCATGCGTCGGACAAGACTTTATTTCGAGCTCAGATTTTTGGATGTCCCAATATCACGACTAACCCGTAGAACAAATGATGGGTCGTTTATAATTTGGGTTTTTCGGGCCGGATTTAAGGGTGCCTCGGGGACCTGGACTGAATTTTAACACGTTTTTATGATGCGTCAGACAAAACCTTAACTCGAGCTCAGATTTTTGATGTCCCAATACCCCAACTAACACGTATAACAAACGATGGGTCGTTTAAATTTTGCGTTTTTCGGGCCGGATTCTACGGTGCCTCGGGGACTGGGACTGAATTTTAACACGTTTTTATGATGTGTCGGACAAAATCTTAACTCGAGCTCAGATTTTTGATGTCCCCATACCCCAACTAACACGTATAACAAATGATGGATCGATTATAATTTGGGTTTTTCGGGCCGGATTCTAGGGTGCCTCGGGGACCGGGACTGAATTTTAACACGTTTTTATGATGCGTCGGACAAAATCTTAACTCGAGCTCAGATTTTTGATGTCCCAATACCCCAACTAACACGTATAACAAATGATGGGTCGATTATAATTTTGGTTTTTCGGGCCGGATTCTAGGGTGCCTCGGGGACCGGGACTGAATTTTAAGACGTTTTTATGATGCGTCGGACAAAACCTTAACTCGAGCTCAGATTTTTGATGTCCCGATACCCCATGTAACACGCATAACAAATGATGGGTCGATTAGAATTTGGGTTTTTCGGGCCGAAATCTAGGGTGCCTCGGGGACCGGGATTGAATTTTATCACGTTTTTATGATGCGTCGGACAAAACCTTAACTCGAGCTCAGATTTTTGACGTCCAATTACCCCAACTAACACGTATAACAAATGATGGGTCGTTTAAATTTTTGCTTTTTCGGGCCGGATTCTAGGGTGCCTCGGGGACCGGGACTGAATTTGAACACGTTTTTTTCATGCGTCGGACAAGACTTTAACTCGAGCTCAGATTTTTGGATGTCCCAATATCACGACTAACACGTAGAACAAATGATGGGTCGTTTATAATTTGGGTTTTTCGGCCGGATTCAAGGGTGCCTCGGGGACCGGGAATGAATTTTAACACATATTATGATGCGTCGGACAAAACCTTAACTCGAGCTCAGATTTTTGATGTCCCAATACCCCAACTAACACGTATAACAAATGATGGGTCGTTTAAATTTTGGGTTTTTCGGGCCGGATTCTACGGTGCCTCGGGGACCGGGACTGAATTTTAACACGTTTTTATGATGCGTCGGACAAAATCTTAACTCGAGCTCAGATTTTTTATGTCCCCATACCCTAACTAACACGTATAACAAATGATGGGTCGATTATAATTTTGGTTTTTCAGGGCCGGATTCTAGGGTGCCTCGGGGACCGGGACTGAATTTTAACACGTTTTTATGATGCGTCGGACAAAATCTTAACTCGAGCTCGGATTTTTGATGTCCCAATACCCCAACTAACACGTATAACAAATGATGGGTCGATTATAATTTTAGTTTTTCGTGCCGGATTCTAGGGTGCCTCGGGGACAGGGACTGAATTTTAACACGTTTTTATGATGCGTCGGACAAAATCTTAACTCGAGCTCAGATTTATGATGTCCCAATACCCCAACTAACACGTATAACAAATGATGTGTCGATTATAATTTTGGTTTTTCAGGGCCGGATTCTAGGGTGCCTCGGGGACCGGGACTGAATTTTAACACGTTTTTATGATGCGTCGGACAAAACCTTTACTCGAGCTCAGATTTTTAGTGTCCCCATACCCCAACTAACACGTATAACAAATGATGGGTCGTTTAAATTTTGGGTTTTTCGGGCCGGATTCTACGGTGCCTCGGGGACCGGGACTGAATTTTAACACGTTTTTATGATGCGTCGGACAAAATCTTAACTCGAGCTCAGATTTTAGATGTCCCCATACCCCAACTAACACGTATAAGAAATGATGGGTCAATTATAATTTGGGTTTTTCGGGCCGGATTCTAGGGTGCCTCGGGGACCGGGACTGAATTTTAACACGTTTTTATGATGCGTCGGACAAAACTTCAACTCGTGCTCAGATTTTTGGATGTCCCAATACCCATACTAACACGTATAACAAATGATGGGTGGTTTAAATTTTGGGTTTTTCGGGCCGGATTCTAAGGTGCCTCGGGGACCGGGACTTAATTTTAACACGTTTTTTTGATGCGTCGGAAAAGACTTCAACTCGTGCTCAAATTTTTGGATGTCCCAATACCCCGACTAACATGTATAACAAAAGATGGGTCGTTTAAATTTTGTGGTTTTCGGGCCGGATTCTAGGGTGCCCTCGGGGACCGGGATTGAATTTGAACACGTTTTTTTGATGCGTCGGACAAGACTTTAACTCGAGCTCAGATTTTTGGATGTCCCAATATCACGACTAACACGTATAACAAATGATAAGTCGATAATAATTTGGGTTTTTCGGGCCGGATTCTAGGGTGCCTCGGGGACCGAGACTGAATTTTAACACGTTTTTATGATGCGTCGGACAAAATCTTAACTCGAGCTCAGATTTTTGATGTCCCAATACCCCAACTAACACGTATAACAAATGATGGGTCGATTATAATTTTGGTTTTTCGGGCTGGATTCTAGGGTGCCTCGGGGACCGGGACTGAATTTTAACACGTTTTTATGATGCGTCGGACAAAATCTTAACTCGAGCTCGGATTTTTGATGTCCCAATACCCCAACTAACACGTATAACAAATGATGGGTCGATTATAATTTTAGTTTTTCGTGCCGGATTCTAGGGTGCCTCGGGGACCGAGACTGAATTTTAAGACGTTTTTATGATTCGTCGGACAAATCCTTAACTCGAGCTCAGATTTTTGATGTCCCCATACCCCAACTAACACGTCTAACAAATCATGGGTCGATTATAATTTGCGTTTTTCGGGCCGGATTCTAGGGTGCCTCGGGGACCGGGATTGAATTTTAACACGTTTGTATGATGCGTCGGACAAAATCTTAACTCGAGCTCAGATTTTTGACGTCCAATTACCCCAACTAACACGTATGACAAATGATGGGTGGTTTAAATTTTGGGTTTTTCGGGCCGGATTCTACGGTGCCTCGGGGACCGGGACGGAATTTGAACACGTTTTTTTGATGCGTCGGACAAGACGTCAACTCATGCTCAGATTTTTGGATGTCCCAATACCCCGACTAACATGTATAACAAAAGATGGGTCGTTTAAATTTTGTGTTTTTCGGGCCGGATTCTAGGTTGCCTCGAGAACCGGTGCAGAATTTTAACAAGTGTTTTTTGATGCGTTGGACAAAACTTTAACCAGAGCACAGATTTTTGGATGTCCCAATATCACGACTAACACGTATAACAAAAGATGGGTCGATTATAATTTGGGTTTTTCGGGCTGGATTCTAGGGTGCCTCAGGGACAGGGACTGAATTTTAACACGTTTTTATGATGCGTCGGACAAAATCTTAACTCGAGCGCAGATTTATGATGTCCCAATACCCCAACTAACACGTATAACAAATGATGGGTCGATTATAATTTTGGTTTTTCAGGGCCGGATTCTAGGGTGCCTCGGGGACCGGGACTGAATTTTAACACGTTTTTATGATGCGTCGGACAAAACCTTAACTCGAGCTCAGATTTTTAGTGTCCCCATACCCCAACTAACACGTATAACAAATGATGGGTCGTTTAAATTTTGGGTTTTTCGGGCCGGATTCTACGGTGCCTCGGGGACCGGGACTGAATTTTAACACGTTTTTATGATGCGTCGGACAAAATCTTAACTCGAGCTCAGATTTTAGATGTCCCCATACCCCAACTAACACGTATAAGAAATGATGGGTCAATTATAATTTGGGTTTTTCGGGCCGGATTCTAGGGTGCCTCGGGGACCGGGACTGAATTTTAACACGTTTTTATGATGCGTCGGACAAAACTTCAACTCGTGCTCAGATTTTTGGATGTTCCAATACCCATACTAACACGTATAACAAATGATGGGTGGTTTAAATTTTGGGTTTTTCGGGTCGGATTCTAAGGTGCCTCGGGGACCGGGACTGAATTTTAACACGTTTTTTTGATGCGTCGGAAAAGACTTCAACTCGTGCTCAAATTTTTGGATGTCCCAATACCCCGACTAACATGTATAACAAAAGATGGGTCGTTTAAATTTTGTGGTTTTCGGGCCGGATTCTAGGGTGCCTCGGGAACCGGGACTGAATTTGAACACGTTTTTTTGATGCGTCGGACAAGACTTTAACTCGAGCTCAGATTTTTGGATGTCCCAATATCACGACTAACACGTAGAACAAATGATGGGTCGTTTATAATTTGGGTTTTTCGGGCCGGATTCAAGGGTGCCTCGCGGACCGGGACTGAATTTTAACACGTTTTTATGATGCGTCAGACAAAACCTTAACTCGAGCTCAGATTTTTGATGTCCCAATACCCCAACTAACACGTATAACAAATGATGGGTCGTTTAAATTTTGGGTTTTTCGGGCCGGATTCTACGGTGCCTCGGGGACCGGGACTGAATTTTAACACGTTTTTATGATGCGTCGGACAAAATCTTAACTCGAGCTCGGATTTTTGATGTCCCAATACCCCAACTAACACGTATAACAAATGATGGGTCGATTATAATTTTAGTTTTTCGTGCCGGATTCTAGGGTGCCTCGGGGACCGAGACTGAATTTTAAGACGTTTTTATGATTCGTCGGACAAATCCTTAACTCGAGCTCAGATTTTTTATGTCCCCATACCCCAACTAACACGTCTAACAAATGATGGGTCGATTATAATTTGCGTTTTTCGGGCCGGATTCTAGGGTGCCTCGGGGACCGGGATTGAATTTTAACACGTTTGTATGATGCGTCGGACAAAATCTTAACTCGAGCTCAGATTTTTGACGTCCAATTACCCCAACTAACACGTATAACAAATGATGGGTGGTTTAAATTTTGGGTTTTTCGGGCCGGATTCTACGGTGCCTCGGGGACCGGGACTGAATTTGAACACGTTTTTTTGATGCGTCGGACAAGACTTCAACTCGTGCTCAGATTTTTCGATGTCCCAATACCCCGACTAACATGTATAACAAAAGATGGGTCGTTTAAATTTTGTGTTTTTCGGGCCGGATTCTAGGCTGCCTCAGGGACCGGTGCAGAATTTTAACAAGTGTTTTTTGATGCGTTGGACAGAACTTTAACAAGAGCACAGATTTTTGGATGTCCCAATATCACGACTAACACGTATAACAAATGATAAGTCGATAATAATTTGGGTTTTTCGGGCCGGATTCTAGGGTGCCTCGGGGACCGAGACTGAATTTTAACACGTTTTTATGATGCGTCGGACAAAATCTTAACTCGAGCTCAGATTTTTGATGTCCCAATACCCCAACTAACACGTATAACAAATGATGGGTCGATTATTATTTTGGTTTTTCGGGCCGGAGTCTAGGCTGCCTCGGGGACCGGTGCAGGATTTTAACAAGTGTTTTTTGATGCGTTGGACAGAACTTTAACAAGAGCACAGATTTTTGGATGTCCCAATATCACGACTAACACGTATAACAAATGATGGGTCGATTATAATTTGGGTTTTTCGGGCTGGATTCTAGGGTGCCTCAGGGACTGGGACTGAATTTTAACACGTTTTTATGATGCGTCGGACAAAATCTTAACTCGAGCTCAGATTTTTGATGTCCCAATACCCCAACTAACACGTATAACAAATGATGGGTCGATTATAATTTTGGTTTTTCAGGGCCGGATTCTAGGGTGCCTCGGGGACCAGGACTGAATTTTAAGACGTTTTTATGATGCGTCGGACAAAACCTTAACTCGAGCTCAGATTTTTGATGTCCCCATACCCCAACTAACACGTATAAAAAATGATGGGTCGATTATAATTTGGGTTTTTCGGGCCGGATTCTAGGGTGCCTCGGGGACCGGGACTGAATTTTAACATTTTTTTATGATGCGTCGGACAAAACCTTAACTCGAGCTCAGATTTTTGACGTCCAATTACCCCAACTAACAAGTATAACAAATGATGGGTCGTTTAAATTTTGGGTTTTTCGGGCCGGATTCTAGAGTGCCTCGGGGACCGGGACTGAATTTTAACACGTTTTTTTGATGCGTCGGACAAGACTTAAATCGAGCTCAGATTTTTGGATGTCCCATTATCACGATTAACACGTATAACAAATGATGGGTCGTTTATAATTTAGGTTTTTCGGGCCGGATTCTACGGTGCCTCGGGGACCGGGACTGAATTTTAACACGTTTTTATGATGCGTCGGACAAAACCTTAACTCGAGCTCAGATTTTTGATGTCCCAAAACACCAACTGACACGTATAACAAATGATGGGTCGTTGAAATTTTCGGTTTTTCGGGCCGGATGCTAGGGTGCCTCGGGGACCAGGACTGAATTTGAACACGTTTTTTTGATGCGTCGGACAAGACTTTAACTCGAGCTCAGATTTTTGGATGTCCCAATATCACGACTAACACGTATAACAAACGATGGGTCGTTTAGTATTTGGGTTTTTCGGGCCTGATTCAAGGGTGCCTCGGGGACCGGGACTGAATTTTAACACGTTTTTATTATGCGTCGGACAAAACCTTAACTCGAGCTCAGATTTTTGGATGTCCCAATATCACGACTAACACGTATAACAAATGATGGGTCGTTTATAATTTAGGTTTTTCGGGCCGGATTCAAGGGTGCCACGGGGACCGGGACTGAATTTTAACACGTTTTTATGATGCGTCGGACAAAATCTTAACTCGAGCTCAGATTTTTGATGTCCCCATACCCCAACTAACACGTATAACAAATTTATGGGTCGATTATAATTTGGGTTTTCGGGCCGGATTCTAGGGTGCCTCGGGGACCGGGACTGAATTTTAACACGTTTTTATGATGCGTCGGACAAAACTTCAACTCGTGCTCAGATTTTTGGATGTCCCAATACCCCAACTAACACGTATAACAAATGATGGGTCGTTTAAATTTTGGGTTTTTCGGGCCGGATTCTAGGGTGCCTCGGGGACCGGGACTGAATTTTAACACGTTTTTTTGATTCGTCGGAAAAGACTTCAACTCGTGCTCAGATTTTTGGATGTCCCAATACCCCGACTAACATGTATAACAAAAGATGGGTCGTTTAAATTTTGTGTTTTTCGGGCCGGATTCTAGGCTGCCTCGGGAACCGGTGCAGAATTTTAACAAGTGTTTTTTGATGCGTTGGACAAAACTTTAACCAGAGCACAGATTTTTGGATGTCCCAATATCACGACTAACACGTATAACAAAAGATGGGTCGATTATAATTTGGGTTTTTCGGGCTGGATTCTAGGGTGCCTCAGGGACAGGGACTTAATTTTAACACGTTTTTATGACGCGTCGGACAAAATCTTAACTCGAGCCAAGATTTATGATGTCCCAATACCCCAACTAACACGTATAACAAATGATGGGTCGATTATAATTTTGGTTTTTCAGGGCCGGATTCTAGGGTGCCTCGGGGACCGGGACTGAATTTTAACACGTTTTTATGATGCGTCGGACAAAACCTTAACTCGAGCTCAGATTTTTAGTGTTCCCATACCCCAACTAACACGTATAACAAATGATGGGTCGTTTAAATTTTGGGTTTTTCGGGCCGGATTCTACGGTGCCTCGGGGACCGGGACTGAATTTTAACACGTTTTTATGATGCGTCGGACAAAATCTTAACTCGAGCTCAGATTTTTGATGTCCCAATACCCCAACTAACACGTATAACAAATGATGGGTCGATTATAATTTTGGTTTTTCGGGCTGGATTCTAGGGTGCCTCGGGGACCGGGACTAAATTTTAAGACGTTTTTATGATGCGTCGGACAAACCCTTAACTCGAGCTCAGATTTTTGATGTCCCCATACCCCAAGTAATACGCATAACAAATGATGGGTCGATTATAATTTGGGTTTTTCGGGCCGAATTCTAAGGTGCCTCGGGGACCGGGATTGAATTTTAACACGTTTTTATGATGCGTCGGACAAAACCTTAACTCGAGCTCAGATTTTTGACGTCCAATTACCCTAAGTAACACGTATAACAAATGATGGGTCGTTTAAATTTTGGGTATTTCGGGCCGGATTCTAGGGTGCCTCGGGGACCGGGACTGAATTTGAACACGTTTTTTTCATGCGTCGGACAAGACTTTATTTCGAGCTCAGATTTTTGGATGTCCCAATATCACGACTAACACGTAGAACAAATGATGGGTCGTTTATAATTTGGGTTTTTCGGGCCGGATTTAAGGGTGCCTCGGGGACCTGGACTGAATTTTAACACTTTTTTATGATGCGTCAGACAAAACCTTAACTCGAGCTCAGATTTTTGATGTCCCAATACCCCAACTAACATGTATAACAAACGATGGGTCGTTTAAATTTTGGGTTTTTCGGGCCGGATTCTACGGTGCCTCGGGGACCGGGACTGAACTTTAACACGTTTTTATGATGTGTCGGACAAAATCTTAACTCGAGCTCAGATTTTTGATGTCCCCATACCCCAACTAACACGTATAACAAATGATGGATCGATTATAATTTGGGTTTTTCGGGCCGGATTCTAGGGTGCCTCGGGGACCGGGACTGAATTTTAACACGTTTTTATGATGCGTCGGACAAAATCTTAACTCGAGCTCAGATTTTTGATGTCCCAATACCCCAACTAACACGTATAACAAATGATGGGTCGATTATAATTTTGGTTTTTCGGGCCGGATTCTAGGGTGCCTCGGGGACCGGGACTGAATTTTAAGACGTTTTTATGATGCGTCGGACAAAACCTTAACTCGAGCTCAGATTTTTGATGTCCCCATACCCCAAGTAACACGCATAACAAATGATGGGTCGATTAGAATTTGGGTTTTTCGGACCGAATTCTAGGCTGCCTCGGGGACCGGGATTGAATTTTATCACGTTTTTATGATGCGTCGGACAAAACCTTAACTCGAGCTCAGATTTTTGACGTCCAATTACCCCAACTAACACGTATAACAAATGATGGGTCGTTTAAATTTTTGGTTTTTCGGGCCGGATTCTAGGGTGCCTCGGGGACCGGGACTGAATTTGAACACGTTTTTTTCATGCGTCGGACAAGACTTTAACTCGAGCTCAGATTTTTGGATGTCCCAATATCACGACTAACACGTAGAACAAATGATGGGTCGTTTATAATTTGGGTTTTTCGGCCGGATTCAAGGGTGCCTCGGGGACCGGGAATGAATTTTAACACATATTATGATGCGTCGGACAAAACCTTAACTCGAGCTCAGATTTTTGATGTCCCAATACCCCAACTAACACGTATAACAAATGATGGGTCGTTTAAATTTTGGGTTTTTCGGGCCGGATTCTACGGTGCCTCGGGGACCGGGACTGAATTTTAACACGTTTTTATGATGCGTCGGACAAAATCTTAACTCGAGCTCAGATTTTTTATGTCCCCATACCCCAACTAACACGTATAACAAATGATGGGTCGATTATAATTTTGGTTTTGTCAGGGCCGGATTCTAGGGTGCCTCGGGGACCGGGACTGAATTTGAACACGTTTTTTTGATGCGTCGGACAAGACTTCAACTCGTGCTCAGATTTTTCGATGTCCCAATACCCCGACTAACATGTATAACAAAAGATGGGTCGTTTAAATTTTGTGTTTTCGGGCCGGATTCTAGGCTGCCTCCGGGACCGGTGCAGAATTTTAACAAGTGTTTTTTGATGCGTTGGACAGAACTTTAACAAGAGCACAGATTTTTGGATGTCCCAATATCACGACTAACACGTATAACAAATGATGGGTCGATTATAATTTGTGTTTTTCGGGCTGGATTCTAGGGTGCCTCAGGGACCGGGACTGAATTTTAACACGTTTTTATGATGCGTCGGACAAAATCTTAACTCGAGCTCAGATTTTTGATGTCCCAATACCCCAACTAACACGTATAACAAATGATGGGTCGATTATAATTTTGGTTTTTCAGGGCCGGATTCTAGGGTGCCTCGGGGACCGGGACTGAATTTTAAGACGTTTTTATGATGCGTCGGACAAAACCTTAACTCGAGCTCATATTTTTGATGTCCCCATACCCCAACTAACACGTATAAAAAATGATGGGTCGATTATAATTTGGGTTTTTCGGGCCGGATTCTAGGGTGCCTCGGGGACCGGGACTGAATTTTAACACGTTTTTATGATGCGTCGGACAAAACCTTAACTCGAGCTCAGATTTTTGACGTCCAATTACCCCAACTAACAAGTATAACAAATGATGGGTCGTTTAAATTTTGGGTTTTTCGGGCCGGATTCTAGAGTGCCTCGGGGACCGGGACTGAATTTTAACACGTTTTTTTGATGCGTCGGACAAGACTTTAACTCGAGCTCAGATTTTTGGATGTCCCATTATCACGACTAACACGTATAACAAATGATGGGTCGTTTATAATTTAGGTTTTTCGGGCCGGATTCAAGGGTGCCTCGGGGACCGGGACTGAATTTTAACACGTTTTTATGATGCGTCGGACAAAACCTTAACTCGAGCTCAGATTTTTGATGTCCCAATACCCCAACTGACACGTATAACAAATGATGGATCGTTGAAATTTTCGGTTTTTCGGGCTGGATGCTAGGGTGCCTCGGGGACCGGGACTGAATTTGAACACGTTTTTTTGATGCGTCGGACAAGACTTTAACTCTAGCTCAGATTTTTGGATGTCCCAATATCACGACTAACACGTATAACAAACGATGGGACGTTTAGTATTTGGGTTTTTCGGGCCTGATTCAAGGGTGCCTCGGGGACCGGGACTGAATTTTAACACGTTTTTATTATGCGTCGGACAAAACCTTAACTCGAGCTCAGATTTTTGGATGTCCCAATATCACTACTAACACGTATAACAAATGATGGGTCGTTTATAATTTAGGTTTTTCGGGCCGGATTCAAGGGTGCCACGGGGACCGGGACTGAATTTTAACACGTTTTTATGATGCGTCGGACAAAATCTTAACTCGAGCTCAGATTTTTGATGTCCCCATACCCCAACTAACACGTATAACAAATTTATGGGTCGATTATAATTTGGGTTTTCGGGCCGGATTCTAGGGTGCCTCGGGGTTCGAGACTGAATTTTAACACATTTTTATGATGCGTCGGACAAAACTTCAACTCGTGCTCAGATTTTTGGATGTCCCAATACGCCAACTAACACGTATAACAAATGATGGGTCGTTTAAATTTTGGGTTTTTCGGGCCGGATTCTAGGGTGCCTCGGGGACCGGGACTGAATTTTAACACGTTTTTTTGATGCGTCGGAAAAGACTTCAACTCGTGCTCAGATTTTTGGATGTCCCAATACCCCGACTAACATGTATAACAAAAGATGGGTCGTTTAAATTTTGTGTTTTTCGGGCCGGATTCTAGGCTGTCTCGGGAACCGGTGCAGAATTTTAACAAGTGTTTTTTGATGCGTTGGACAAAACTTTAACCAGAGCACAGATTTTTGGATGTCCCAATATCACGATTAACACGTATAACAAAAGAAGGGTCGATTATAATTTGGGTTTTTCGGGCTGGATTCTAGGGTGCCTCAGGGACAGGGACTGAATTTTAACACGTTTTTATGATGCGTCGGACAAAATCTTAACTCGAGCTCAGATTTATGATGTCCCAATACCCCAACTAACACGTATAATAAATGATGGGTCGATTATAATTTTGGTTTTTCAGGGCCGGATCTAGGGTGCCTCGGGGACCGGGACTGAATTTTAACACGTTTTTATGATGTGTCGGACAAAACCTTAACTCGAGCTCAGATTTTTAGTGTCCCCATACCCCAACTAACACGTATAACAAATGATGGGTCGTTTAAATTTTGGGTTTTTCGGGCCGGATTCTACGGTGCCTCGGGGACCGGGACTGAATTTTAACACGTTTTTATGATGCGTCGGACAAAATATTAACTCGAGCTTAGATTTTAGATGTCCCCATACCCCAACTAACACGTATAAGAAATGATGGGTCGATTATAATTTGGGTTTTTCGGGCCGGATTCTAGGGTGCCTCGGGGACCGGGACTGAATTTTAACACGTTTTTATGATGCGTCGGACAAAACTTCAACTCGTGCTCAGATTTTTGGATGTCCCAATACCCATACTAACACGTATAACAAATGATGGGTGGTTTAAATTTTGGATTTTTCGGGCCGGATTCTAAGGTGCCTCGGGGACCGGGACTGAATTTTAACACGTTTTTTTGATGCGTCGGAAAAGACTTCAACTCGTGCTCAAATTTTTGGATGTCCCAATACCCCGACTAACATGTATAATAAAAGATGGGTCGTTTAAATTTTGTGTTTTTCGGGCCGGATTCTAGGCTGCCTCGGGGACCGGTGCAGAATTTTAACAAGTGTTTTTTGATGCGTTGGACAGAACTTTAACAAGAGCACAGATTTTTGGATGTCCCAATATCACGACTAACACGTATAACAAATGATGGGTCGATTATAATTTGGATTTTGCGGGCTGGATTCTAGGGTGCGGTGCCTCAGGGACCGGGACTGAATTTTAACACGTTTTTATGATGCGTCGGACAAAACCTTAACTCGAGCTCAGATTTTTGACGTCCAATTACCCCAACTAACATGTATAACAAATGATGGGTCGTTTAAATTTTGGGTTTTTCGGGACGGATTCTAGGGTGCCTCGGGGACCGGGACTGAATTTGAACACGTTTTTTTGATGCGTCGGATAAGACTTTAACTCGAGCTCAGATTTTTGGATGTCCCAATATCACGACAAACACGTATAACAAATGATGGGTCGTTTATAATTTAGGTTTTTCGGGCCGGATTCTAGGGTTCCTCGGGGACCGGGACTGAATTTGAACACGTTTTTATGATGCGTCGGACAAAACCCTAACTCGAGCTCAGATTTTTGATGTCCCAATACCCCAACTGACACGTAAAACAAATGATGGGTCGTTTAAGTTTTCGGTTTTTCGGGCCGGATTCTAGGGTGCCTCGGGGACCGGGACTGAATTTTAACACGTTTTTATGATGCGTCGGACAAAACCTTAACTCGAGCTCAGATTTTTGATGTCCCAATACCCCAACTAACACGTATAACAAATGATGGGTCGTTTAAATTTTGGGTTTTTCGGGCCGGATTCTAGGGTGCCTCGGGGACCGAGACTGAATTTTAACACGTTTTTATGATGCGTCGGACAAAACCTTAACTCGAGCTCAGATTTTTGATGTCCCAATACCCCAACTAACACGTATAACAAATGATGGGTCGTTTAAATTTTGGGTTTTTCGGGCCGGATTCTAGGGTGCCTCGGGGACCGGGACTGAATTTTAACACGTTTTTATGATGCGTCTAACAAAACCTTAACTCGAGCTCAGATTTTTGATGTCCCAATACCCCAACTAACACGTATAACAAATGATGGGTCGTTTAAATTTTGGGTTTTTCAGGCCGGATTCTAGGGTGCCTCGGGGACCGGGACTGAATTTTAACACGTTTTTATGATGCGTCGGACAAAATCTTAACTCGAGCTCAGATTTTTGATGTCCCAATATCACGACTAACACGTATAACAAATGATGGGTAGATTATAATTTGGGTTTTTCGGGCCGGATTCACGGGTTCCTCGGGGACCGGGACTGAATTTGAACACGTTTTTTTGATGCGTCGGATAAGACTTTAACTCGAGCTCAGATTTTTGGATGTCCCAATATCACGACTAACACGTATAGCAAATGATGGGTCGTTTATAATTTAGGTTTTTCGGGCCGTATTCAGGGGTGCCACAGGGACCGGGACTGAATTTTAACACGTTTTTATGATGCGTCGGACAAAACCCTAACTCGAGCTCAGATTTTTGATGTCCCAATACCCCAACTGACACGTAAAACAAATGATGGGTCGTTTAAGTTTCGGTTTTTCGGGCCGGATTCTAGGGTGCCACGGGGACCGGGACTGAATTTTAACACGTTTTTATGATGCGTCGGACAAAACCTTAACTCGAGCTCAGATTTTTGATGTCCCAATACCCCAACTAACACGTATAACAAATGATGGGTCGTTTAAATTTTAGGTTTTTCGGGCCGGATTCTTGGGTGCCTCGGGGACCGGGACTGAATTTTAACACGTTTTTATGATCCGTCGGACAAAACCTTAACTCGAGCTCAGATTTTTGACGTCCAATTACCCCAACTAACATGTATAACAAATGATGTGTCGATTCTAATTTGGGTTTTTCGGGCCGGATTCTAGGGTGCCTCGTGGACCGGGACTGAATTTTAACACGTTTTTATGATGTGTTGGAGAAAACCTTAACTCGAGCTCAGATTTTTGACGTCCAATTACCCCAACTAACACGTATAACAAATGATGGGTCGTTTAAATTTTGGGTTATTCGGGCCGGATTCTAGGGTTCCTCGGGGACCGGGACTGAATTTGAACACGTTTTTTTGATGCGTCGGACAAGACTTTAACTCGAGCTCAGATTTTTGGATGTCCCAATATCACGACTAACACGTATAACAAATGATGGGTCGTCTATTATTTGGGTTTTTCGGGCCGGATTCAAGGGTGCCTCGGGGACCGGGACTGAATTTTAACACGTTTTTATGATGCGTCGGACAAAACCTTAACTCGAGCTCAGATTTTTGATGTCCCAATACCCCAATTAACACGTATAACAAATGATGGGTCGTTTAAATTTTAGGTTTTTCGGGCCGGATTCTTGGGTGCCTCGGGGACCGGGACTGAATTTTAACACGTTTTTATGATGCGTCGGACAAAACCTTAACTCGAGCTCAGATTTTTGATGTCCCCATACCCCAACTAACATGTATAACAAATGATGTGTCGATTCTAATTTGGGTTTTTCGGGACGGATTCTAGGGTGCCTCGTGGACCGGGACTGAATTTTAACACGTTTTTATGATGCGTCGGAGAAAACCTTAACTCGAGCTCAGATTTTTGACGTCCAATTACCCCAACTAACACGTATAACAAATGATGGGTCGTTCAAATTTTGGGTTTTTCGGGCCGGATTCTAGGGTTCCTCGGGGACCGGGACTGAATTTGAACACGTTTTTATGATGCGTCGGACAAAACCCTAACTCGAGCTCAGATTTTTGATGTCCCAATACCCCAACTGACACGTAAAACAAATGATGGGTCGTTTAAGTTTTCGGTTTTTCGGGCCGGATTCTAGGGTGCCTCGGGGACCGGGACTGAATTTTCACACGTTTTTATGATGCGTCGGACAAAACCTTAACTCGAGCTCAGATTTTTGATGTCCCAATACCCCAACTAACACGTATAACAAATGATGGGTCGTTTAAATTTTAGGTTTTTCGGGCCGGATTCTTGGGTGCCTCGGGGACCGGGACTGAATTTTAACACGTTTTTATGATGCGTCGGACAAAACCTTAACTCGAGCTCAGATTTTTGACGTCCAATTACCCCAACTAACATGTATAACAAATGATGGGTCGTTTAAATTTTGGGTTTTTCGGGACGGATTCTAGGGTGCCTCGGGGACCGGGACTGAATTTGAACACGTTTTTTTGATGCGTCGGATAAGACTTTAACTCGAGCTCAGATTTTTGGATGTCCCAATATCACGACTAACACGTATAACAAATGATGGGTCGTTTATAATTTAGGTTTTTCGGGCCGGATTCTAGGGTTTCTCGGGGACCGGGACTGAATTTGAACACGTTTTTATGATGCGTCGGACAAAACCCTAACTCGAGCTCAGATTTTTGATGTCCCAATACCCCAACTGACACGTAAAACAAATGATGGGTCGTTTAAGTTTTCGGTTTTTCGGGCCGGATTCTAGGGTGCCTCGGGGACCGGGACTGAATTTTAACACGTTTTTATGATGCGTCGGACAAAACCTTAACTCGAGCTCAGATTTTTGATGTCCCAATACCCCAACTAACACGTATAACAAATGATGGGTCGTTTAAATTTTGGGTTTTTCGGGCCGGATTCTAGGGTGCCTCGGGGACCGGGACTGAATTTTAACACGTTTTTATGATGCGTCGGACAAAACCTTAACTCGAGCTCAGATTTTTGATGTCCCAATACCCCAACTAACACGTATAACAAATGATGGGTCGTTTAAATTTTGGGTTTTTCGGGCCGGATTCTAGGGTGCCTCGGGGACCGGGACTGAATTTTAACACGTTTTTATGATGCGTCTAACAAAACCTTAACTCGAGCTCAGATTTTTGATGTCCCAATACCCCAACTAACACGTATAACAAATGATGGGTCGTTTAAATTTTGGGTTTTTCAGGCCGGATTCTAGGGTGCCTCGGGGACCGGGACTGAATTTTAACACGTTTTTATGATGCGTCGGACAAAATCTTAACTCGAGCTCAGATTTTTGATGTCCCAATATCACGACTAACACGTATAACAAATGATGGGTAGATTATAATTTGGGTTTTTCGGGCCGGATTCACGGGTTCCTCGGGGACCGGGACTGAATTTGAATACGTTTTTTTGATGCGTCGGATAAGACTTTAACTCGAGCTCAGATTTTTGGATGTCCCAATATCACGACTAACACGTATAGCAAATGATGGGTCGTTTATAATTTAGGTTTTTCGGGCCGTATTCAGGGGTGCCACAGGGACCGGGACTGAATTTTAACACGTTTTTATGATGCGTCGGACAAAACCCTAACTCGAGCTCAGATTTTTGATGTCCCAATACCCCAACTGACACGTAAAACAAATGATGGGTCGTTTAAGTTTCGGTTTTTCGGGCCGGATTCTAGGGTGCCACGGGGACCGGGACTGAATTTTAACACGTTTTTATGATGCGTCGGACAAAACCTTAACTCGAGCTCAGATTTTTGATGTCCCAATACCCCAACTAACACGTATAACAAATGATGGGTCGTTTAAATTTTAGGTTTTTCGGGCCGGATTCTTGGGTGCCTCGGGGACCGGGACTGAATTTTAACACGTTTTTATGATCCGTCGGACAAAACCTTAACTCGAGCTCAGATTTTTGACGTCCAATTACCCCAACTAACATGTATAACAAATGATGTGTCGATTCTAATTTGGGTTTTTCGGGCCGGATTCTAGGGTACCTCGTGGACCGGGACTGAATTTTAACACGTTTTTATGATGCGTTGGAGAAAACCTTAACTCGAGCTCAGATTTTTGACGTCCAATTACCCCAACTAACACGTATAACAAATGATGGGTCGTTTAAATTTTGGGTTATTCGGGCCGGATTCTAGGGTTCCTCGGGGACCGGGACTGAATTTGAACACGTTTTTTTGATGCGTCGGACAAGACTTTAACTCGAGCTCAGATTTTTGGATGTCCCAATATCACGACTAACACGTATAACAAATGATGGGTCGTCTATTATTTGGGTTTTTCGGGCCGGATTCAAGGGTGCCTCGGGGACCGGGACTGAATTTTAACACGTTTTTATGATGCGTCGGACAAAACCTTAACTCGAGCTCAGATTTTTGATGTCCCAATACCCCAATTAACACGTATAACAAATGATGGGTCGTTTAAATTTTAGGTTTTTCGGGCCGGATTCTTGGGTGCCTCGGGGACCGGGACTGAATTTTAACACGTTTTTATGATGCGTCGGACAATACCTTAACTCGAGCTCAGATTTTTGATGTCCCCATACCCCAACTAACATGTATAACAAATGATGTGTCGATTCTAATTTGGGTTTTTCGGGCCGGATTCTAGGGTGCCTCGTGGACCGGGACTGAATTTTAACACGTTTTTATGATGCGTCGGACAAAATCTTAACTCGAGCTCAGATTTTTGATGTCCCAATATCACGACTAACACGTATAACAAATGATGGGTAGATTATAATTTGGGTTTTTCGGGCCGGATTCACGGGTTCCTCGGGGACCGGGACTGAATTTGAATACGTTTTTTTGATGCGTCGGATAAGACTTTAACTCGAGCTCAGATTTTTGGATGTCCCAATATCACGACTAACACGTATAGCAAATGATGGGTCGTTTATAATTTAGGTTTTTCGGGCCGTATTCAGGGGTGCCACAGGGACCGGGACTGAATTTTAACACGTTTTTATGATGCGTCGGACAAAACCCTAACTCGAGCTCAGATTTTTGATGTCCCAATACCCCAACTGACACGTAAAACAAATGATGGGTCGTTTAAGTTTCGGTTTTTCGGGCCGGATTCTAGGGTGCCACGGGGACCGGGACTGAATTTTAACACGTTTTTATGATGCGTCGGACAAAACCTTAACTCGAGCTCAGATTTTTGATGTCCCAATACCCCAACTAACACGTATAACAAATGATGGGTCGTTTAAATTTTAGGTTTTTCGGGCCGGATTCTTGGGTGCCTCGGGGACCGGGACTGAATTTTAACACGTTTTTATGATCCGTCGGACAAAACCTTAACTCGAGCTCAGATTTTTGACGTCCAATTACCCCAACTAACATGTATAACAAATGATGTGTCGATTCTAATTTGGGTTTTTCGGGCCGGATTCTAGGGTACCTCGTGGACCGGGACTGAATTTTAACACGTTTTTATGATGCGTTGGAGAAAACCTTAACTCGAGCTCAGATTTTTGACGTCCAATTACCCCAACTAACACGTATAACAAATGATGGGTCGTTTAAATTTTGGGTTATTCGGGCCGGATTCTAGGGTTCCTCGGGGACCGGGACTGAATTTGAACACGTTTTTTTGATGCGTCGGACAAGACTTTAACTCGAGCTCAGATTTTTGGATGTCCCAATATCACGACTAACACGTATAACAAATGATGGGTCGTCTATTATTTGGGTTTTTCGGGCCGGATTCAAGGGTGCCTCGGGGACCGGGACTGAATTTTAACACGTTTTTATGATGCGTCGGACAAAACCTTAACTCGAGCTCAGATTTTTGATGTCCCAATACCCCAATTAACACGTATAACAAATGATGGGTCGTTTAAATTTTAGGTTTTTCGGGCCGGATTCTTGGGTGCCTCGGGGACCGGGACTGAATTTTAACACGTTTTTATGATGCGTCGGACAAAACCTTAACTCGAGCTCAGATTTTTGATGTCCCCATACCCCAACTAACATGTATAACAAATGATGTGTCGATTCTAATTTGGGTTTTTCGGGCCGGATTCTAGGGTGCCTCGTGGACCGGGACTGAATTTTAACACGTTTTTATGATGCGTCGGAGAAAACCTTAACTCGAGCTCAGATTTTTGACGTCCAATTACCCCAACTAACATGTATAACAAATGATGTGTCGATTCTAATTTGGGTTTTTCGGGCCGGATTCTAGGGTACCTCGTGGACCGGGACTGAATTTTAACACGTTTTTATGATGCGTTGGAGAAAACCTTAACTCGAGCTCAGATTTTTGACGTCCAATTACCCCAACTAACACGTATAACAAATGATGGGTCGTTTAAATTTTGGGTTATTCGGGCCGGATTCTAGGGTTCCTCGGGGACCGGGACTGAATTTGAACACGTTTTTTTGATGCGTCGGACAAGACTTTAACTCGAGCTCAGATTTTTGGATGTCCCAATATCACGACTAACACGTATAACAAATGATGGGTCGTTTATTATTTGGGTTTTTCGGGCCGGATTTAAGGGTGCCTCGGGGACCGGGACTGAATTTTAACACGTTTTTATGATGCGTCGGACAAAACCTTAACTCGAGCTCAGATTTTTGATGTCCCTATACCCCAAATAACACGTATACAAAATGATGGGTCGTTTAAATTTTGGGATTTTTAGGCCGGATTCTAGGGTGCCTCGGGGACCGGGACTGAATTTTAACACGTTTTTATGATGCGTCGGACAAAATATTAACTCGAGCTCAGATTTTTGATGTCCCCATACCCCAACTAACACGTATAACAAATGATGGGTAGATTATAATTTGGGTTTTTCGGGCCGGATTCTAGGGTGCCTCGGGGACCGGGACTGAATTTTAACACGTTTTTATGATGCGTCGGACAAAACCTTAACTCGAGCAAAGATTTTTGATGTCCCAATACCCCAACTAACACGTATAACAAATGATGGGTCGTTTAAATTTTGGGTTTTTCGGGCCGGATTCTAGGGTGCCTCGGGGACCGGGACTGAATTTTAACACGTTTTTTTGATGCGTCGGAAAAGACTTCAACTCGTGCTCAGATTTTTTGATGTCCCAATACCCCGACTAACATGTATAACAAAAGATGGGTCGTTTAAATTTTGTGTTTTTCGGGCCGGATTCTAGGCTGCCTCGGGGACCGGTGCAGAATTTTAACAAGTGTTTTTTGATACGTTGGACAAAACTTTAACAAGAGCACAGATTTTTGGATGTCCCAATATTACGAGTAACACGTATAACAAATGATGGGTCGATTATAATTTGGGTTTTTCGGGCCGGATTCTAGGGTGCCTCGGGGACCGGGACGGAATTTTAACACGTTTTTTTGATGCGTCGGAAAAGACTTCAACTCGTGCTCAGATTTTTGGATGTCCCAATACCCCGACTAACATGTATAACAAAAGATGGGTCGTTTAAATTTTGTGTTTTTCGGGCCGGATTCTAGGCTGCCTCGGGGACCGGTGCAGAATTTTAACAAGTGTTTTTTGATGCGTTGGACAAAACTTTAACAAGAGCACAGATTTTTGGATGTCCCACTATCACGACTAACACGTATAACAAATGATGGGTCGATTATAATTTTGGTTTTTCGGGCCGGATTCTAGGGTTCCTCGGGGACCGGGACTGAATTTTAACACGTTTTTATGATGCGTCGGACAAAATCTTAAGTCGAGCTCAGCTTTTTGATGTCCCAATACCCCAACTAACACGTATAACAAATGATGGGTCGATTATAATTTTAGTTTTTCGGGCCGGATTCTAGGGTGCCTCGGGGACCGGGACTGAATTTTAAGACGTTTTTATGATTCGTCGGACAAAACCTTAACTCGAGCTCAGATTTTTGATGTCCCCATACCCCAACTAACACGTATAACAAATGATGGGTCGATTATAATTTGCGTTTTTCGGGCCGAATTCTAGGGTGCCTCGGGGACCGGGACAGAATTTTATCACGTTTTTATGATGCGTCGGACAAAACCTTAACTCGAGCTCAGATTTTTGACGTCCAATTACCCCAACTAACACGTATAACAAATGATGGGTGGTTTAAATTTTGGGTTTTTCGGGCCGGATTCTAAGGTGCCTCTGGGACCGGGACGGAATTCGAACACGTTTTTTTGATGCGTCGGACAAGACTTTAACTCGAGCTCAGATTTTTGGATGTCCCAATTTCACGAATAACAAGTATAACAAATGATGGGTCGTTTATAATTTGGGTTTTTCGGGCCAGATTTAAGGGTGCCTCGGGGACCGGGACTGAATTTTAACACGTTTTTATGATGCGTCGGACAAAACCTTAACTCGAGCTCAGATTTTTGATGTCCCAATACCCCAACTAACACGTATAACAAATGATGGGTCGTTTAAATTTTGGGTTTTTCGGGCCGGATTCTAGGGTGCCTCGGGGACCGGGACTGAATTTGAACACGTTTTTATGATGCGTCGGACAAAACCCTAACTCGAGCTCAGATTTTTGATGTCCCAATACCCCAACTGACACGTAAAACAAATGATGGGTCGTTTAAGTTTTCGGTTTTTCGTGCCGGATTCTAGGGTGTATCGGGGACCGGGACTGAATTTTAACACGTTTTTATGATGCGTCGGACAAAACCTTAACTCGAGCTCAGATTTTTGATGTCCCAATACCCCAACTAACACGTAAAACAAATGATGGGTCGTTTAAGTTTTCGGTTTTTCGGGCCGGATTCTAGGGTGCCTCGGGGACCGGGACTGAATTTTAAGACGTTTTTATGATTCGTCGGACAAAACCTTAACTCGAGCTCAGATTTTTGATGTCCCCATACCCCAACTAACACGTATAACAAATGATGGGTCGATTATAATTTGCGTTTTTCGGGCCGAATTCTAGGGTGCCTCGGGGACCGGGACAGAATTTTAACACGTTTTTATGATGCGTCGGACAAAACCTTAACTCGAGCTCAGATTTTTGACGTCCAATTACCCCAACTAACACGTATAACAAATGATGGGTGGTTTAAATTTTGGGTTTTTCGGGCCGGATTCTAAGGTGCCTCTGGGACCGGGACGGAATTCGAACACGTTTTTTTGATGCGTCGGACAAGACTTTAACTCGAGCTCAGATTTTTGGATGTCCCAATTTCACGACTAACAAGTATAACAAATGATGGGTCGTTTATAATTTGGGTTTTTCGGGCCAGATTTAAGGGTGCCTCGGGGACCGGGACTGAATTTTAACAAGTTTTTATGATGCGTCGGACAAAACCTTAACTCGAGCTCAGATTTTTGATGTCCCAATACCCCAACTAACACGTATAACAAATGATGGGTCGTTTAAATTTTGGGTTTTTCGGGCCGGATTCTAGGGTGCCTCGGGGACCGGGACTGAATTTGAACACGTTTTTATGATGCGTCGGACAAAACCCTAACTCGAGCTCAGATTTTTGATGTCCCAATACCCCAACTGACACGTAAAACAAATGATGGGTCGTTTAAGTTTTCGGTTTTTCGGGCCGGATTCTAGGGTGTATCGGGGACCGGGACTGAAATTTAACACGTTTTTATGATGCGTCGGACAAAACCTTAACTCGAGCTCAGATTTTTGACGTCCAATTACCCCAACTAACACGTATAACAAATGATGGGTGGTTTAAATTTTGGGTTTTTCGGGCCGGATTCTAAGGTGCCTCTGGGACCGGAACGGAATTCGAACACGTTTTTTTGATGCGTCGGACAAGACTTTAACTCGAGCTCAGATTTTTGGATGTCCCAATTTCACGACTAACAAGTATAACAAATGATGGGTCGTTTATAATTTGGGTTTTTCGGGCCAGATTTAAGGGTGCCTCGGGGACCGGGACTGAATTTTAACACGTTTTTATGATGCGTCGGACAAAACCTTAACTCGAGCTCAGATTTTTGATGTCCCAATACCCCAACTAACACGTATAACAAATGATGGGTCGTTTAAATTTTGGGTTTTTCGGGCCGGATTCTACGGTGCCTCGGGACCGGGACTGAATTTTAACACGTTTTTATGATGCGTCGGACAAAATCTTAACTCGAGCTCAGATTTTTGAAGTCCCCATACCCCAACTAACACGTATAACAAATCATGGGTCGATTATAAGTTGGGTTTTTCGGGCCGGATTCCAGGGTGCCTCGGGGACCGGGACTGAATTTTAACACGTTTTTATGATGCGTCGGACAAAACTTCAACTCGTGCTCAGATTTTTGGATGTCCCAATACCCCAACTAACACGTATAACAAATGATGGGTCGTTTAAATTTTGGGTTTTTCGGGCCGGATTCTAGGGTGCCTCGGGGACCGGGACTGAATTTGAACACGTTTTTATGATGCGTCGGACAAAACCCTAACTCGAGCTCAGATTTTTGACGTCCAATTACCCCAACTAACACGTATAACAAATGATGGGTCGTTTAAATTTTGGGTTTTTCGGGCCGGATTCTAGGGTTCCTCGGGGACCGGGACTGAATTTGAACACGTTTTTTTGATGCGTCGGACAAGACTTTAACTCGAGCTCAGATTTTTGATGTCCCAATACCCCAACTAACACGTATAACAAATGATGGGTCGTTTAAATTTTGGGTTTTTCGGGCCGGATTCTTGGGTGCCTCGGGGACCGGGACTGAATTTTAACACGTTTTTATGATGCGTCGGACAAAACCTTAACTCGAGCTCAGATTTTTGATGTCCCAATACCCCAATTAACACGTATAACAAATGATGGGTCGTTTAAATTTTAGGTTTTTCGGGCCGGATTCTTGGGTGCCTCGGGGACCGGGACTGAATTTTAACACGTTTTTATGATGCGTCGGACAAAACCTTAACTCGAGCTCAGATTTTTGATGTCCCCATACCCCAACTAACATGTATAACAAATGATGTGTCGATTCTAATTTGGGTTTTTCGGGCCGGATTCTAGGGTGCCTCGTGGACCGGGACTGAATTTTAACACGTTTTTATGATGCGTCGGAGAAAACCTTAACTCGAGCTCAGATTTTTGACGTCCAATTACCCCAACTAACACGTATAACAAATGATGGGTCGTTCAATTTTTGGGTTTTTCGGGCCGGATTCTAGGGTTCCTCGGGGACCGGGACTGAATTTGAACACGTTTTTATGATGCGTCGGACAAAACCCTAACTCGAGCTCAGATTTTTGATGTCCCAATACCCCAACTGACACGTAAAACAAATGATGGGTCGTTTAAGTTTTCGGTTTTTCGGGCCGGATTCTAGGGTGCCTCGGGGACCGGGACTGAATTTTAACACGTTTTTATGATGCGTCGGACAAAACCTTAACTCGAGCTCAGATTTTTGATGTCCCAATACCCCAACTAACACGTATAACAAATGATGGGTCGTTTAAATTTTGGGTTTTTCGGGCCGGATTCTTGGGTGCCTCGGGGACCGGGACTGAATTTTAACACGTTTTTATGATGCGTCGGACAAAACCTTAACTCGAGCTCAGATTTTTGATGTCCCCATACCCCAACTAACATGTATAACAAATGATGTGTCGATTCTAATTTGGGTTTTTCGGGCCGGATTCTAGGGTGCCTCGTGGACCGGGACTGAATTTTAACACGTTTTTATGATGCGTCGGAGAAAACCTTAACTCGAGCTCAGATTTTTGACGTCCAATTACCCCAACTAACACGTATAACAAATGATGGGTCGTTTAAATTTTGGGTTTTTCGGGCCGGATTCTAGGGTTCCTCGGGGACCGGGACTGAATTTGAACACGTTTTTTTGATGCGTCGGACAAGACTTTAACTCGAGCTCAGATTTTTGGATGTCCCAATATCACGACTAACACGTATAACAAATGATGGGTCGTTTATTATTTGGGTTTTTTGGGCCGGATTTAAGGGTGCCTCGGGGACCGGGACTGAATTTTAACACGTTTTTATGATGCGTCGGACAAAACCTTAACTCGAGCTCAGATTTTTGATGTCCCAATACCCCAAATAACACGTATAACAAATGATGGGTCGTTTAAATTTTGGGATTTTCAGGCCGGATTCTAGGGTGCCTCGGGGACCGGGACTGAATTTTAACACGTTTTTATGATGCGTCGGACAAAATCTTAACTCGAGCTCAGATTTTTGATGTCCCCATACCCCAACTAACACGTATAACAAATGATGGGTAGATTATAATTTGGGTTTTTCGGGCCGGATTCTAGGGTGCCTCGGGGACCGGGACTGAATTTTAACACGTTTTTATGATGCGTCGGACAAAACCTTAACTCGAGCTCAGATTTTTGATGTCCCAATACCCCAACTAACACGTATAACAAATGATGGGTCGTTTAAATTTTGGGTTTTTCGGGCCGGATTCTAGGGTGCCTCGGGGACCGGGACTGAATTTTAACACGTTTTTTTGATGCGTCGGAAAAGACTTCAACTCGTGCTCAGATTTTTTGATGTCCCAATACCCCGACTAACATGTATAACAAAAGATGGGTCGTTTAAATTTTGTGTTTTTCGGGCCGGATTCTAGGCTGCCTCGGGGACCGGTGCAGAATTTTAACAAGTGTTTTTTGATACGTTGGACAAAACTTTAACAAGAGCACAGATTTTTGGATGTCCCAATATTACGACTAACACGTATAACAAATGATGGGTCGATTATAATTTGGGTTTTTCGGGCCGGATTCTAGGGTGCCTCGGGGACCGGGACGGAATTTTAACACGTTTTTTTGATGCGTCGGAAAAGACTTCAACTCGTGCTCAGATTTTTGGATGTCCCAATACCCCGACTAACATGTATAACAAAAGATGGGTCGTTTAAATTTTGTGTTTTTCGGGCCGGATTCTAGGCTGCCTCGGGGACCGGTGCAGAATTTTAACAAGTGTTTTTTGATGCGTTGGACAAAAGTTTAACAAGAGCACAGATTTTTGGATGTCCCACTATCACGACTAACACATATAACAAATGATGGGTCGATTATAATTTTGGTTTTTCGGGCCGGATTCTAGGGTTCCTCGGGGACCGGGACTGAATTTTAACACGTTTTTATGATGCGTCGGACAAAATCTTAAGTCCAGCTCAGCTTTTTGATGTCCCAATACCCCAACTAACACGTATAACAAATGATGGGTCGATTATAATTTTAGTTTTTCGGGCCGGATTCTAGGGTGCCTCGGGGACCGGGACTGAATTTTAAGACGTTTTTATGATTCGTCGGACAAAACCTTAACTCGAGCTCAGATTTTTGATGTCCCCATACCCCAACTAACACGTATAACAAATGATGGGTCGATTATAATTTGCGTTTTTCGGGCCGAATTCTAGGGTGCCTCGGGGACCGGGACAGAATTTTAACACGTTTTTATGATGCGTCGGACAAAACCTTAACTCGAGCTCAGATTTTTGACGTCCAATTACCCCAACTAACACGTATAACAAATGATGGGTGGTTTAAATTTTGGGTTTTTCGGGCCGGATTCTAAGGTGCCTCTGGGACCGGGACGGAATTCGAACACGTTTTTTTGATGCGTCGGACAAGACTTTAACTCGAGCTCAGATTTTTGGATGTCCCAATTTCACGACTAACAAGTATAACAAATGATGGGTCGTTTATAATTTGGGTTTTTCGGGCCAGATTTAAGGGTGCCTCGGGGACCGGGACTGAATTTTAACACGTTTTTATGATGCGTCGGACAAAACCTTAACTCGAGCTCAGATTTTTGATGTCCCAATACCCCAACTAACACGTATAACAAATGATGGGTCGTTTAAATTTTGGGTTTTTCGGGCCGGATTCTAGGGTGCCTCGGGGACCGGGACTGAATTTGAACACGTTTTTATGATGCGTCGGACAAAACCCTAACTCGAGCTCAGATTTTTGATGTCCCAATACCCCAACTGACACGTAAAACAAATGATGGGTCGTTTAAGTTTTCGGTTTTTCGGGCCGGATTCTAGGGTGTATCGGGGACCGGGACTGAATTTTAACACGTTTTTATGATGCGTCGGACAAAACCTTAACTCGAGCTCAGATTTTTGATGTCCCAATACCCCAACTAACACGTAAAACAAATGATGGGTCGTTTAAGTTTTCGGTTTTTCGGGCCGGATTCTAGGGTGCCTCGGGGACCGGGACTGAATTTTAAGACGTTTTTATGATTCTTCGGACAAAACCTTAACTCGAGCTCAGATTTTTGATGTCCCCATACCCCAACTAACACGTATAACAAATGATGGGTCGATTATAATTTGCGTTTTTCGGGCCGAATTCTAGGGTGCCTCGGGGACCACGACAGAATTTTAACACGTTTTTATGATGCGTCGGACAAAACCTTAACTCGAGCTCAGATTTTTGACGTCCAATTACCCCAACTAACACGTATAACAAATGATGGGTGGTTTAAATTTTGGGTTTTTCGGGCCGGATTCTAAGGTGCCTCTGGGACCGGGACGGAATTCGAACACGTTTTTTTGATGCGTCGGACAAGACTTTAACTCGAGCTCAGATTTTTGGATGTCCCAATTTCACGACTAACAAGTATAACAAATGATGGGTCGTTTATAATTTGGGTTTTTTGGGCCAGATTTAAGGGTGCCTCGGGGACCGGGATTGAATTTTAACACGTTTTTATGATGCGTCGGATAAAACCTTAACTCGAGCTCAGATTTTTGATGTCCCAATACCCCAACTAACACGTATAACAAATGATGGGTCGTTTAAATTTTGGGTTTTTCGGGCCGGATTCTAGGGTGCCTCGGGGACCGGGACTGAATTTGAACACGTTTTTATGATGCGTCGGACAAAACCCTAACTCGAGCTCAGATTTTTGATGTCCCAATACCCCAACTGACACGTAAAACAAATGATGGGTCGTTTAAGTTTTCGGTTTTTCGGGCCGGATTCTAGGGTGTATCGGGGACCGGGACTGAATTTTAACACGTTTTTATGATGCGTCGGACAAAACCTTAACTCGAGCTCAGATTTTTGATGTCCCAATACCCCAACTAACACGTAAAACAAATGATGGGTCGTTTAAGTTTTCGGTTTTTCGGGCCGGATTCTAGGGTGCCTCGGGGACCGGGACTGAATTTTAAGACGTTTTTATGATTCGTCGGACAAAACCTTAACTCGAGCTCAGATTTTTGATGTCCCCATACCCCAACTAACACGTATAACAAATGATGGGTCGATTATAATTTGCATTTTTCGGGCCGAATTCTAGGGTGCCTCGGGGACCGGGACAGAATTTTAACACGTTTTTATGATGCGTCGGACAAAACCTTAACTCGAGCTCAGATTTTTGACGTCCAATTACCCCAACTAACACGTATAACAAATGATGGGTGGTTTAAATTTTGGGTTTTTCGGGCCGGATTCTAAGGTGCCTCTGGGACCGGGACGGAATTCGAACACGTTTTTTTGATGCGTCGGACAAGACTTTAACTCGAGCTCAGATTTTTGGATGTCCCAATTTCACGACTAACAAGTATAACAAATGATGGGTCGTTTATAATTTGGGTTTTTCGGGCCAGATTTAAAGGTGCCTCGGGGACCGGGACTGAATTTTAACACGTTTTTATGATGCGTCGGACAAAACCTTAACTCGAGCTCAGATTTTTGATGTCCCAATACCCCAACTAACACGTATAACAAATGATGGGTCGTTTAAATTTTGGGTTTTTCGGGCCGGATTCTAGGGTGCCTCGGGGACCGGGACTGAATTTGAACACGTTTTTATGATGCGTCGGACAAAACCCTAACTCGAGCTCAGATTTTTGATGTCCCAATACCCCAACTGACACGTAAAACAAATGATGGGTCGATTATAATTTAGGTTTTTCGGGCCGGATTCTAGGGTGCCTCGGGATCGGGACTGAATTTTAACACGTTTTTATGATGCGTCGGACAAAACTTCAACTCGTGCTCAGATTTTTGGATGTCCCAATACCCCAACTAACACGTATAACAAATGATGGGTCGTTTAAATTTTGGGTTTTTCGGGCCGGATTCTAGGGTGCCTCGGGGACCGGGACTGAATTTTAACACGTTTTTTTGATGCGTCGGAAAAGACTTCAACTCGTGCTCAGATTTTTGGATGTCCCAATACCCCGACTAACATGTATAACAAAAGATGGGTCGTTTAAATTTTGTGTTTTTCGGGCCGGATTCTAGGCTGCCTCGGGGACCGGTGCGGAATTTTAACAAGTGTTTTTTTATGCGTTGGACAAAACTTTAACAAGAGCACAGATTTTTGGATGTCCCAATATTACGACTAACACGTATAACAAATGATGGGTCGATTATAATTTGGGTTTTTCAGGCCGGATTCTAGGGTGCCTCGGGGACCGGGACGGAAATTTAACACGTTTTTTTGATGCGTCAGAAAAGACTTCAACTCGTGCTCAGATTTTTGGATGTCCCAATACCCCGACTAACATGTATAACAAAAGATGGGTCGTTTAAATTTTGTGTTTTTCGGGCCGGATTCTTGGCTGCCTCGGGGACCAGTGCCGAATTTTAACAAGTGTTTTTTGATGCGTTGGACAAAACTTTAACAAGAGCACAGATTTTTGGATGTCCCACTATCACGACTAACACGTATAACAAATGATGGGTCGATTATAATTTTGGTTTTTTGGGCCGGATTCTAGGGTTCCTCGGGGACCGGGACTGAATTTTAACACGTTTTTATGATGCGTCGGACAAAATCTTAACTCGAGCTCAGATTTTTGATGTCCCAATACCCCAACTGACACGTATAACAAATGATGGGTCGATTATAATTTTAGTTTTTCGGGCCAGATTCTAGGGTGCCTCGGGGACCGGGACTGAATTTTAAGACGTTTTTATGATTCGTCGGACAAAACCTTAACTCGAGCTCAGATTTTTGATGTCCCCATACCCCAACTAACACGTATAACAAATGATGGGTCGATTATAATTTGCGTTTTTCGGGCCGGATGCTAGGGTGCCTCGGGGACCGGGACTGAATTTTAACACGTTTTTATGATGCGTCGGACAAAACCTTAACTCGAGCTCAGATTTTTGACGTCCAATTACCCCAACTAACACGTATAACAAATGAGTGGTGGTTTAAATTTTGGGTTTTTCGGGCCGGATTCTAAGGGGCCTCTGGGACCGGGACGGAATTCGAACACGTTTTTTTGATGCGTCGGACAAGACTTTAACTCGAGCTCAGATTTTTGGATGTCCCAATATCACGACTAACAAATATAACAAATGATGGGTCGTTTATAATTTGGGTTTTTCGGGCCAGATTTAAGGGTGCCTCGGGGACCGGGACTGAATTTTAACACGTTTATATGATGCGTCGAACAAAACCTTAACTCGAGCTCAGATTTTTGATGTCCCAATACCCCAACTAACACGTATAACAAATGATGGGTCGATTATAATTTTGGTTTTTCAGGGCCGGATTCTAGGGTGCCTCTGGGACCGGGACTGAATTTTAAGACGTTTTTATGATGCGTCGGACAAAACTTTAACTCGAGCTCAGATTTTTGACGTCCAATTACCCCAACTAACACGTATAACAAACGATGGGTCGTTTGAATTTTGGGTTTTTCGGGCCGGATTCAAGGGTGCCTCGGGGACCGGGAATGAATTCGAACACGTTTTTTTGATGCGTCGGACAAGACTTTAACTCGACCTCAGATTTTTGGATGTCCCAATATCGCGACTAACACGTATAACAAATGATGGGTCGTTTATAATTTGGGTTTTTCGGGCCGGATTCAAAGGTGCCTCGGGGACCGGGACTGAATTTTAACACGTTTTTATGATGCGTCGGACAAAACCTTAACTCGAGCTCAGATTTTTGATGTCCCAATACCCCAACTAACACGTATAACAAATGATGCGTCGTTTAAATTTTGGGTTTTTCAGGCCGGATTCTAGGGTGCCTCGGGGACCGGGACTGAATTTTAACACATTTTTATGATGCGTCGGACAAAATCTTAACTCGAGCTCAGATTTTTGATGTCTCCATACCCCAACTAACACGTATAACAAATGATGGGTCGATTATAATTTGGGTTTTTCGGGCCGGATTCTAGGGTGCCTCGGGGAACGGGACTGAATTTTAACACGTTTTTATCATGCGTCGGACAAAACCTTAACTCGAGCTCAGATTTTTGATGTCCCAATACCCCAACTAACACGTATAACAAATGGTGGGTCGTTTAAATTTTGAGTTTTTCGGGCCGGATTCTAGGGTGCCTCGGGGACCAGGATTGAATTTTAACACGTTTTTTTGATGCGTCGGAAAAGACTTCAACTCGTGCTCAGATTTTTGGATGTCCCAATACCCCGACTAACATGTATAACAAAAGATGGGTCGTTTAAATTTTGTGTTTTTCGGGCCGGATTTTAGGCTGCCTCGGGGACCGGGTCAGAATTTTAACAAGTGTTTTTTGATTCGTTGGACAAAACTTTAACAAGAGCACAGATTTTTTGATGTCCCAATATCACGACTAACACGTATAACAAATGATGGGTCGTTTAAATTTTGAGTTTTTCGGGCCGGATTCTAGGGTGCCTCGGGGACCCGGACTGAATTTTTACACGTTTTTTTGATGCGTCGGACAAGACTTTAACTCGAGCTCAGATTTTTGGATGTCCCAATATCATGACTAGCACGTATAATAAATGATGGGTCGTTTATAATTTGGGTTTTTCGGGCGGGATTCAAGGGTGCCTCGGGGACCGGGACTGAATTTTAACACGTTTTTATGATTCGTCGGACAAAACCTTACCTCGAGCTCAGATTTTTGATGTCCCAATACCCCAACTAACACGTATAACAAATGATGGGTCGTTTAAATTTTGGGTTTTTCGGTCCGGATTCTAGAGTGCCGCGGGAACCGGGACTGAATTTTAACACGTTTTTTTGAGGCGTCGGAAAAGACTTCAACTCGTGCTCAGATTTTTGGGTGTCCCAATACCCCGACTAACATGTATAACAAAAGATGGGTCGTTTAAATTTTGTGTTTTTCGGGCCGGATTCTAGGCTGCCTCGGGGACCGGTGCAGAATTTTAACAAGTGTTTTTCGATGCTTTGGACAAAACTTTAACAAGAGCACAAATTTTTGGATGTCCCAATATCACGACTAACACGTATAACAAATGATGGGTCGATTATAATTTGGGTTTTTCGAGCCGGATTCTTGGGTGCCTCGGGGACCGGGACTGAATTTTAACACGTTTTTATGATGCGTCGGACAAAATCTTACCTCGAGCTCAGATTTTTGATGTCCCAATACCAAATGATGGGTCGATTATAATTTGGGTTTTTCGGGCCGGATTCTAGGGTGCCTCGGGGACCAGGACTGAATTTTAACACGTTTTTATGATGCGTCGGACAAAATCTCAACTCGAGCTCAGATTTTTGATGTCCCAAAACCCCAACTAACACGTATAACAAATGATGGGTCGATTATAATTTTGGTTTTTCGGGCCGGATTCTAGGGTGCCTCGGGGACCGAGACTGAATTTTAAGACGTTTTTATGATGCGTCGGACAAAATCTTAACTCGAGCACAGATTTTTGATGTCCACATACCCCAACTAACACGTATAACAAATGATGGGTCGATTATAATTTGGGTTTTTCGGGCCGGATTCTAGGGTGCCTCGGGGACCGGGACTGAATTTTAACACGTTTTTATGATGCGTCGGACAAAACCTTAACTCGAGCTCAGATTTTTGATGTCTCAATACCCCAACTAACACGTATAAAAAATGATGGGTCGTTTCAATTTTGGGTTTTTCGGGCCGGATTCTAGGGTGCCTCGGGGACCGGGACTGAATTTTAACACGTTTTTATGATGCGTCGGACAATACCTTAACTCGACCTCAGATTTTTGATGTCCCAATACCCTAACTAACACGTATAACAAATGATGGGTCGTTTCAATTTTGGGTTTTTCGGGCCGGATTCTAGGGTGCATCGGGGACCGGGACTGAATTTTAACACGGTTTTTTGATGCGTCGGACAAAACGTTAACTCGAGCTCAGATTTTTGGATGTCCCAATATCACGACTAACACGTATAACAAATGATGGGTCGTTTATAATTTGGGTTTTTCGGGCCGGATTCAAGGGTGCCTCGGGGACCGGGACTGAATTTTAACACGTTTTTATGATGCGTCGGAAAAAACCTTAACTCGAGCTAAGATTTTTGATGTCCCCATACCCCAACTAAGACGTATAACAAATGAAGGGTCGTTTAAATTTTGGGTTTTTCGGGCCGGATTCTAGGGTGCCTCGGGGACCGGGACTGAATTTTAACACGTTTTTTTGATGCGTCGGAAAAGACTTCAACTCGTGCTCAGATTTTTGGATGTCCCAATACCCAGACTAACATGCATAAAAAAAGATGGGTCGTTTAAATTTTGTGTTTTTCGGGCCGGATTCTAGGCTGCCTCGGGACCGGTGCAGAATTTTAACAACTGTTTTTTGATGCGGTGGACAAAACTTTAACAAGAGCACAGATTTTTGGATGTCCCACTATTACGACTAACACGTATAACAAATGATGGGTCGATTATAATTTTGGTTTTTCGGGCCGGATTCTAGGGTTCCTCGGGGACCGGGACTGAATTTTAACACGTTTTTATGATGCGTCGGACTAAATCTTAACTCGAGCTAAGATTTTTGATGTCCCAATACCCCAACTAACACGTATGACAAATGATGGGTCGATTATAATTTTAGTTTTTCGGGCCGGATTCTAGGGTGCCTCGGGGACCGGGACTGAATTTTAAGACGTTTTTATGATTCGTCGGACAAAACCATAACTCGAGCTCAGATTTTTGATGTCCCCATACCCCAACTAACACGTATAACAAATGATGGGTCGATTATAATTTGCGTTTTTCGGGCCGGATTCTAGGGTGCCTCGGGGACCGGGACAGAATTTTAACACGTTTTTATGATGCGTCGGACAAAACCTTAACTCGAGCTCAGATTTTTGACGTCCAATTACCCCAACTAACACGTATAACAAATGATGGGTGGTTTAAATTTTGGGTTTTTCGGGCCGGATTCTAAGGTGCCTCTGGGACCGGGACGGAATTCGAACACGTTTTTTTGATGCGTCGGACAAGACTGTAACTCGAGCTCAGATTTTTGGATGTCCCAATATCACGACTAACAAGTATAACAAATGATGGGTCGTTTATAATTTGGGTTTTTCGGGCCAGATTTAAGGGTGCCTCGGGGACCGGGACTGAATTTTAACACGTTTTTATGATGCGTCGGACAAAACCTTAACTCGAGCTCAGATTTTTGATGTCCCCATACCCCAACTAACACGTATAACAAATGATGGGTCGATTATAATTTTGGTTTTTCAGGGCCGGATTCTAGGGTGCCTGGGGGACCGGGACTGAATTTTAACACGTTTTTGTGATGCGTCGGACAAAATCTTAACTCGAGCTCAGATTTTTGATGTCCCCATACCTCAACGATCACGTATAACAAATGATAGGTGGATTATAATTTGGGTTTTTCGGGCCGGATTCTAGGGTGCCTCGGGGACCGGGACTGAATTTTAACACGTTTTTATGATGCGTCGGACAAAATCTTAACTCGAGCTCAGATTTTTGATGTCCACATACCCCAACTAACACGTATAACAAATGATGGGTCGATTATAATTTGGGTTTTTCGGGCCGGATTCTAGGGTGCCTCGGGGACCGGGACTGAATTTTAACACGTTTTTATGATGCGTCGGACAAAACCTTAACTCGAGCTCAGATTTTTGATGTCCCCATACCCCAACTAACACGTATAACAAATGATGGGTCGATTATAATTTTGGTTTTTCAGGGCCGGATTCTAGGGTGCCTCGGGGACCGGGACTGAATTTTAAGACGTTTTTATGATGCGTCGGACAAAACCTTAACTCGAGCTCAGATTTTTTACGTCCAATTACCCCAACTAACACGTATAACAAATGATGGGTCGTTTAAATTTTGGGTTTTTCGGGCCGGATTCTAGGGTGCCTCGGGGACCGGGACTGAATTTTAACACGTTTTTTTGATGCGTCGGAAAAGACTTCAACTCGTGCTCAGATTTTTGGATGTCCCAATACCCCGACTAACATGTATAACAAAAGATGGGTCGTTTAAATTTTGTGTTTTTCGGGCCGGATTCTAGGCTGCCTCGGGGACCGGTGCAGAATTTTAACAAGTGTCTTTTGATGCTTTGGACAAAACTTTAACAAGAGCACAGATTTTTGGATGTCCCAATATCACGACTAATACGTATAACAAATGATGGGTCGATTATAATTTGGGTTTTTCGGGCCGGATTCTAGGGTGCCTCGGGGACCGGAACTGAATTTTAACACGTTTTTATGATGCGTCGGACAAAACCTTAACTCGAGCTCAGATTTTTGATGTCCCAATACCCCAACTAACACGTATAACAAATGATGGGTCGTTTAAATTTTGAGTTTTTCGGGCCGGATTCTAGGGTGCCTCGGGGACCAGGATTGAATTTTAACACGTTTTTTTGATGCGTCGGAAAAGACTTCAACTCGTGCTCAGATTTTTGGATGTCCCAATACCCCGACTAACATGTATAACAAAAGATGGGTCGTTTAAATTTTGTGTTTTTCGGGCCGTATTTTAGGCTGCCTCGGGGATCGGTGCAGAATTTTAACAAGTGTTTTTTGATGCGTTGGACAAAACTTTAACAAGAGCACAGATTTTTTGATGTCCCAATATCACGACTAACACGTATAACAAATGATGGGTCGATTATAATTTGGGTTTTTCGGGCCGGATTCTAGGGTGCCTCGGGGACCCGGACTGAATTTTTACACGTTTTTTTGATGCGTCGGACAAGACTTTAACTCGAGCTCAGATTTTTGGATGTCCCAATATCATGACTAGCACGTATAACAAATGATGGGTCGTTTATAATTTGGGTTTTTCGGGCGGGATTCAAGGGTGCCTCGGGGACCGGGACTGAATTTTAACACGTTTTTATGATTCGTCGGACAAAACCTTAACTCGAGCTCAGATTTTTGATGTCCCAATACCCCAACTAACACGTATAACAAATGATGGGTCGTTTAAATTTTGGGTTTTTCGGTCCGGATTCTAGAGTGCCGCGGGAACCGGGACTGAATTTTAACACGTTTTTTTGAGGCGTCGGAAAAGACTTCAACTCGTGCTCAGATTTTTGGATGTCCCAATACCCCGACTAACATGTATAACAAAAGATGGGTCGTTTAAATTTTGTGTTTTTCGGGCCGGATTGTAGGCTGCCTCGGGGACCGGTGCAGAATTTTAACAAGTGTTTTTTGATGCTTTGGACAAAACTTTAACAAGAGCACAAATTTTTGGATGTCCCAATATCACGACTAACACGTATAACAAATGATGGGTCGATTATAATTTGGGTTTTTCGGGCCGGATTCTTGGGTGCCTCGGGGACCGGGACTGAATTTTAACACGTTTTTATGATGCGTCGGACAAAATCTTACCTCGAGCTCAGATTTTTGATGTCCCAATACCCCAACTAACACGTATAACAAATGATGGGTCGATTATAATTTGGGTTTTTCGGGCCGGATTCTAGGGTGCCTCGGGGACCAGGACTGAATTTTAACACGTTTTTATGATGCGTCGGACAAAATCTCAACTCGAGCTCAGATTTTTGATGTCCCAAAACCCCAACTAACATGTATAACAAATGATGGGTCGATTATAATTTTGGTTTTTCGGGCCGGATTCTAGGGTGCCTCGGGGACCGAGACTGAATTTTAAGACGTTTTTATGATGCGTCGGACAAAATCTTAACTCGAGCTCAGATTTTTGATGTCCACATACCCCAACTAACACGTATAACAAATGATGGGTCGATTATAATTTGGGTTTTTCGGGCCGGATTCTAGGGTGCCTCGGGGACCGGGACTGAATTTTAACACGTTTTTATGATGCGTCGGACAAAACCTTAACTCGAGCTCAGATTTTTGATGTCTCCATACCCCAACTAACACGTATAAAAAATGATGGGTCGTTTCAATTTTGGGTTTTTCGGGCCGGATTCTAGGGTGCCTCGGGGACCGGGACTGAATTTTAACACGTTTTTATGATGCGTCGGACAATACCTTAACTCGACCTCAGATTTTTGATGTCCCAATACCTTAACTAACACGTATAACAAATGATGGGTCGTTTCAATTTTGGGTTTTTCGGGCCGGATTCTAGGGTGCATCGGGGACTGGGACTGAATTTTAACACGGTTTTTTGATGCGTCGGACAAAACGTTAACTCGAGCTCAGATTTTTGGATGTCCCAATATCACGACTAACACGTATAACAAATGATGGGTCGTTTATAATTTGGGTTTTTCGGGCCGGATTCAAGGGTGCCTCGGGGACCAGGACTGAATTTTAACACGTTTTTATGATGCGTCGGACAAAATCTCAACTCGAGCTCAGATTTTTGATGTCCCAAAACCCCAACTAACATGTATAACAAATGATGGGTCGATTATAATTTTGGTTTTTCGGGCCGGATTCTAGGGTGCCTCGGGGACCGAGACTGAATTTTAAGACGTTTTTATGATGCGTCGGACAAAATCTTAACTCGAGCTCAGATTTTTGATGTCCACATACCCCAACTAACACGTATAACAAATGATGGGTCGATTATAATTTGGGTTTTTCGGGCCGGATTCTAGGGTGCCTCGGGGACCGGGACTGAATTTTAACACGTTTTTATGATGCGTCGGACAAAACCTTAACTCGAGCTCAGATTTTTGATGTCTCAATACCCCAACTAACACGTATAAAAAATGATGGGTCGTTTCAATTTTGGGTTTTTCGGGCCGGATTCTAGGGTGCCTCGGGGACCGGGACTGAATTTTAACACGTTTTTATGATGCGTCGGACAATACCTTAACTCGACCTCAGATTTTTGATGTCCCAATACCCTAACTAACACGTATAACAAATGATGGGTCGTTTCAATTTTGGGTTTTTCGGGCCGGATTCTAGGGTGCATCGGGGACCGGGACTGAATTTTAACACGGTTTTTTGATGCGTCGGACAAAACGTTAACTCGAGCTCAGATTTTTGGATGTCCCAATATCACGACTAACACGTATAACAAATGATGGGTCGTTTATAATTTGGGTTTTTCGGGCCGGATTCAAGAGTGCCTCGGGGACCGGGACTGAATTTTAACACGTTTTTATGATGCGTCGGACAAAACCTTAACTCGAGCTAAGATTTTTGATGTCCCCATACCCCAACTAAGACGTATAACAAATGAAGGGTCGTTTAAATTTTGGGTTTTTCGGGCCGGATTCTAGGGTGCCTCGGGGACCGGGACTGAATTTTAACACGTTTTTTTGATGCGTCGGAAAAGACTTCAACTCGTGCTCAGATTTTTGGATGTCCCAATACCCAGACTAACATGCATAAAAAAAGATGGGTCGTTTAAATTTTGTGTTTTTCGGGCCGGATTCTAGGCTGCCTCGGGACCGGTGCAGAATTTTAACAACTGTTTTTTGATGCGGTGGACAAAACTTTAACAAGAGCACAGATTTTTGGATGTCCCACTATTACGACTAACACGTATAACAAATGATGGGTCGATTATAATTTTGGTTTTTCGGGCCGGATTCTAGGGTTCCTCGGGGACCGGGACTGAATTTTAACACGTTTTTATGATGCGTCGGACAAAATCTTAACTCGAGCTCAGATTTTTGATGTCCCAATACCCCAACTAACACGTATGACAAATGATGGGTCGATTATAATTTTAGTTTTTCGGGCCGGATTCTAGGGTGCCTCGAGGACCGGGACTGAATTTTAAGACGTTTTTATGATTCGTCGGACAAAACCATAACTCGAGCTCAGATTTTTGATGTCCCCATACCCCAACTAACACGTATAACAAATGATGGGTCGATTATAATTTGGGTTTTTCGGGCCGGATTCTAGGGTGCCTCGGGGACCGGGACTGAATTTTAACACGTTTTTATGATGCGTCGGACAAAACCTTAACTCGAGCTCAGATTTTTGGATGTCCCAATATCACGACTAACACGTATAACAAATGATGGGTCGTTTATAATTTGGGTTTTTCGGGCCGGATTCAAGGGTGCCTCGGGGACCAGGACTGAATTTTAACACGTTTTTATGATGCGTCGGACAAAATCTTAACTCGAGCTCAGATTTTTGATGTCCCAAAACCCCAACTAACATGTATAACAAATGATGGGTCGATTATAATTTTGGTTTTTCGGGCCGGATTCTAGGGTGCCTCGGGGACCGAGACTGAATTTTAAGACGTTTTTATGATGCGTCGGACAAAATCTTAACTCGAGCTCAGATTTTTGATGTCCACATACCCCAACTAACACGTATAACAAATGATGGGTCGATTATAATTTGGGTTTTTCGGGCCGGATTCTAGGGTGCCTCGGGGACCGGGACTGAATTTTAACACGTTTTTATGATGCGTCGGACAAAACCTTAACTCGAGCTCAGATTTTTGATGTCTCAATACCCCAACTAACACGTATAAAAAATGATGGGTCGTTTCAATTTTGGGTTTTTCGGGCCGGATTCTAGGGTGCCTCGGGGACCGGGACTGAATTTTAACACGTTTTTATGATGCGTCGGACAATACCTTAACTCGACCTCAGATTTTTGATGTCCCAATACCCTAACTAACACGTATAACAAATGATGGGTCGTTTCAATTTTGGGTTTTTCGGGCCGGATTCTAGGGTGCATCGGGGACCGGGACTGAATTTTAACACGGTTTTTTGATGCGTCGGACAAAACGTTAACTCGAGCTCAGATTTTTGGATGTCCCAATATCACGACTAACACGTATAACAAATGATGGGTCGTTTATAATTTGGGTTTTTCGGGCCGGATTCAAGGGTGCCTCGGGGACCGGGACTGAATTTTAACACGTTTTTATGATGCGTCGGAAAAAACCTTAACTCGAGCTAAGATTTTTGATGTCCCCATACCCCAACTAAGACGTATAACAAATGAAGGGTCGTTTAAATTTTGGGTTTTTCGGGCCGGATTCTAGGGTGCCTCGGGGACCGGGACTGAATTTTAACACGTTTTTTTGATGCGTCGGAAAAGACTTCAACTCGTGCTCAGATTTTTGGATGTCCCAATACCCAGACTAACATGCATAAAAAAAGATGGGTCGTTTAAATTTTGTGTTTTTCGGGCCGGATTCTAGGCTGCCTCGGGACCGGTGCAGAATTTTAACAACTGTTTTTTGATGCGGTGGACAAAACTTTAACAAGAGCACAGATTTTTGGATGTCCCACTATTACGACTAACACGTATAACAAATGATGGGTCGATTATAATTTTGGTTTTTCGGGCCGGATTCTAGGGTTCCTCGGGGACCGGGACTGAATTTTAACACGTTTTTATGATGCGTCGGACTAAATCTTAACTCGAGCTAAGATTTTTGATGTCCCAATACCCCAACTAACACGTATGACAAATGATGGGTCGATTATAATTTTAGTTTTTCGGGCCGGATTCTAGGGTGCCTCGGGGACCGGGACTGAATTTTAAGACGTTTTTATGATTCGTCGGACAAAACCATAACTCGAGCTCAGATTTTTGATGTCCCCATACCCCAACTAACACGTATAACAAATGATGGGTCGATTATAATTTGCGTTTTTCGTGCCGGATTCTAGGGTGCCTCGGGGACCGGGACAGAATTTTAACACGTTTTTATGATGCGTCGGACAAAACCTTAACTCGAGCTCAGATTTTTGACGTCCAATTACCCCAACTAACACGTATAACAAATGATGGGTGGTTTAAATTTTGGGTTTTTCGGGCCGGATTCTAAGGTGCCTCTGGGACCGGGACGGAATTCGAACACGTTTTTTTGATGCGTCGGACAAGACTTTAACTCGAGCTCAGATTTTTGGATGTCCCAATATCACGACTAACAAGTATAACAAATGATGGGTCGTTTATAATTTGGGTTTTTCGGGCCAGATTTAAGGGTGCCTCGGGGACCGGGACTGAATTTTAACACGTTTTTATGATGCGTCGGACAAAACCTTAACTCGAGCTCAGATTTTTGATGTCCCCATACCCCAACTAACACGTATAACAAATGATGGGTCGATTATAATTTTGGTTTTTCAGGGCCGGATTCTAGGGTGCCTGGGGGACCGGGACTGAATTTTAACACGTTTTTGTGATGCGTCGGACAAAATCTTAACTCGAGCTCAGATTTTTGATGTCCCCATACCTCAACGAACACGTATAACAAATGATAGGTGGATTATAATTTGGGTTTTTCGGGCCGGATTCTAGGGTGCCTCGGGGACCGGGACTGAATTTTAACACGTTTTTATGATGCGTCGGACAAAATCTTAACTCGAGCTCAGATTTTTGATGTCCACATACCCCAACTAACACGTATAACAAATGATGGGTCGATTATAATTTGGGTTTTTCGGGCCGGATTCTAGGGTGCCTCGGGGACCGGGACTGAATTTTAACACGTTTTTATGATGCGTCGGACAAAACCTTAACTCGAGCTCAGATTTTTGATGTCCCCATACCCCAACTAACACGTATAACAAATGATGGGTCGATTATAATTTTGGTTTTTCAGGGCCGGATTCTAGGGTGCCTCGGGGACCGGGACTGAATTTTAAGACGTTTTTATGATGCGTCGGACAAAACCTTAACTCGAGCTCAGATTTTTTACGTCCAATTACCCCAACTAACACGTATAACAAATGATGGGTCGTTTAAATTTTGGGTTTTTCGGGCCGGATTCTAGGGTGCCTCGGGGACCGGGACTGAATTTTAACACGTTTTTTTGATGCGTCGGAAAAGACTTCAACTCGTGCTCAGATTTTTGGATGTCCCAATACCCCGACTAACATGTATAACAAAAGATGGGTCGTTTAAATTTTGTGTTTTTCGGGCCGGATTCTAGGCTGCCTCGGGGACCGGTGCAGAATTTTAACAAGTGTCTTTTGATGCTTTGGACAAAACTTTAACAAGAGCACAGATTTTTGGATGTCCCAATATCACGACTAATACGTATAACAAATGATGGGTCGATTATAATTTGGGTTTTTCGGGCCGGATTCTAGGGTGCCTCGGGGACCGGAACTGAATTTTAACACGTTTTTATGATGCGTCGGACAAAACCTTAACTCGAGCTCAGATTTTTGATGTCCCAATACCCCAACTAACACGTATAACAAATGATGGGTCGTTTAAATTTTGAGTTTTTCGGGCCGGATTCTAGGGTGCCTCGGGGACCAGGATTGAATTTTAACACGTTTTTTTGATGCGTCGGAAAAGACTTCAACTCGTGCTCAGATTTTTGGATGTCCCAATACCCCGACTAACATGTATAACAAAAGATGGGTCGTTTAAATTTTGTGTTTTTCGGGCCGTATTTTAGGCTGCCTCGGGGATCGGTGCAGAATTTTAACAAGTGTTTTTTGATGCGTGGGACAAAACTTTAACAAGAGCACAGATTTTTTGATGTCCCAATATCACGACTAACACGTATAACAAATGATGGGTCGATTATAATTTGGGTTTTTCGGGCCGGATTCTAGGGTGCCTCGGGCACCCGGACTGAATTTTTACACGTTTTTTTGATGCGTCGGACAAGACTTTAACTCGAGCTCAGATTTTTGGATGTCCCAATATCATGACTAGCACGTATAACAAATGATGGGTCGTTTATAATTTGGGTTTTTCGGGCGGGATTCAAGGGTGCCTCGGGGACCGGGACTGAATTTTAACACGTTTTTATGATTCGTCGGACAAAACCTTAACTCGAGCTCAGATTTTTGATGTCCCAATACCCCAACTAACACGTATAACAAATGATGGGTCGTTTAAATTTTGGGTTTTTCGGTCCGGATTCTAGAGTGCCGCGGGAACCGGGACTGAATTTTAACACGTTTTTTTGAGGCGTCGGAAAAGACTTCAACTCGTGCTCAGATTTTTGGATGTCCCAATACCCCGACTAACATGTATAACAAAAGATGGGTCGTTTAAATTTTGTGTTTTTCGGGCCGGATTGTAGGCTGCCTCGGGGACCGGTGCAGAATTTTAACAAGTGTTTTTTGATGCTTTGGACAAAACTTTAACAAGAGCACAAATTTTTGGATGTCCCAATATCACGACTAACACGTATAACAAATGATGGGTCGATTATAATTTGGGTTTTTCGGGCCGGATTCTTGGGTGCCTCGGGGACCGGGACTGAATTTTAACACGTTTTTATGATGCGTCGGACAAAATCTTACCTCGAGCTCAGATTTTTGATGTCCCAATACCCCAACTAACACGTATAACAAATGATGGGTCGATTATAATTTGGGTTTTTCGGGCCGGATTCTAGGGTGCCTCGGGGACCAGGACTGAATTTTAACACGTTTTTATGATGCGTCGGACAAAATCTCAACTCGAGCTCAGATTTTTGATGTCCCAAAACCCCAACTAACATGTATAACAAATGATGGGTCGATTATAATTTTGGTTTTTCGGGCCGGATTCTAGGGTGCCTCGGGGACCGAGACTGAATTTTAAGACGTTTTTATGATGCGTCGGACAAAATCTTAACTCGAGCTCAGATTTTTGATGTCCACATACCCCAACTAACACGTATAACAAATGATGGGTCGATTATAATTTGGGTTTTTCGGGCCGGATTCTAGGGTGCCTCGGGGACCGGGACTGAATTTTAACACGTTTTTATGATGCGTCGGACAAAACCTTAACTCGAGCTCAGATTTTTGGATGTCCCAATATCACGACTAACACGTATAACAAATGATGGGTCGTTTATAATTTGGGTTTTTCGGGCCGGATTCAAGGGTGCCTCGGGGACCGGGACTGAATTTTAACACGTTTTTATGATGCGTCGGAAAAAACCTTAACTCGAGCTAAGATTTTTGATGTCCCCATACCCCAACTAAGACGTATAACAAATGAAGGGTCGTTTAAATTTTGGGTTTTTCGGGCCGGATTCTAGGGTGCCTCGGGGACCGGGACTGAATTTTAACACGTTTTTTTGATGCGTCGGAAAAGACTTCAACTCGTGCTCAGATTTTTGGATGTCCCAATACCCAGACTAACATGCATAAAAAAAGATGGGTCGTTTAAATTTTGTGTTTTTCGGGCCGGATTCTAGGCTGCCTCGGGACCGGTGCAGAATTTTAACAACTGTTTTTTGATGCGGTGGACAAAACTTTAACAAGAGCACAGATTTTTGGATGTCCCACTATTACGACTAACACGTATAACAAATGATGGGTCGATTATAATTTTGGTTTTTCGGGCCGGATTCTAGGGTTCCTCGGGGACCGGGACTGAATTTTAACACGTTTTTATGATGCGTCGGACTAAATCTTAACTCGAGCTAAGATTTTTGATGTCCCAATACCCCAACTAACACGTATGACAAATGATGGGTCGATTATAATTTTAGTTTTTCGGGCCGGATTCTAGGGTGCCTCGGGGACCGGGACTGAATTTTAAGACGTTTTTATGATTCGTCGGACAAAACCATAACTCGAGCTCAGATTTTTGATGTCCCCATACCCCAACTAACACGTATAACAAATGATGGGTCGATTATAATTTGCGTTTTTCGGGCCGGATTCTAGGGTGCCTCGGGGACCGGGACAGAATTTTAACACGTTTTTATGATGCGTCGGACAAAACCTTAACTCGAGCTCAGATTTTTGACGTCCAATTACCCCAACTAACACGTATAACAAATGATGGGTGGTTTAAATTTTGGGTTTTTCGGGCCGGATTCTAAGGTGCCTCTGGGACCGGGACGGAATTCGAACACGTTTTTTTGATGCGTCGGACAAGACTTTAACTCGAGCTCAGATTTTTGGATGTCCCAATATCACGACTAACAAGTATAACAAATGATGGGTCGTTTATAATTTGGGTTTTTCGGGCCAGATTTAAGGGTGCCTCGGGGACAGGGACTCAATTTTAACACGTTTTTATGATGCGTCGGACAAAACCTTAACTCGAGCTCAGATTTTTGATGTCCCCATACCCCAACTAACACGTATAACAAATGATGGGTCGATTATAATTTTGGTTTTTCAGGGCCGGATTCTAGGGTGCCTGGGGGACCGGGACTGAATTTTAACACGTTTTTGTGATGCGTCGGACAAAATCTTAACTCGAGCTCAGATTTTTGATGTCCCCATACCTCAACGAACACGTATAACAAATGATAGGTGGATTATAATTTGGGTTTTTCGGGCCGGATTCTAGGGTGCCTCGGGGACCGGGACTGAATTTTAACACGTTTTTAT